>JBBMKA010000001.1:35021-71952 GCA_037833695.1 Sechiopsis laciniata
TCTGTACTCTCATAAATTCAAGTATTTTTGTTTGTTTCTCGAAAAAAAATGGTGTCTGACTTTCTCGAAAAATGAAACTGACAAATAAATATTTGTTTTTTTCTTAGAATCTTAATTAACAATTGCAATCTTTCGATTTATGAAAACAAGAAACATTGTCATTTTAGTCTTCTAATTTGTTTAGGTACGAAATTTGATGTTTTTTTTGTTCGGCAAAAGTTCTTAAGATATAAAAACAGAATCCAAAATCCGACTCATATATATATATATATATATATGAATGGATATTCATTGATTGTTTTTAAATTTTCGAACATATATTCATTATTTACTCTTAATTTTGTTATAATCAATATAATAACTTTTATTAATAATTTATTTTTAATTTATATTCGAAGAGATAGATTCTAAATATTTAAAAATATTTAAATAATTAATTTGAGAGATCAAACTAATTTTAGGTTAATCTATGAACTACATCTAACCGTTGAATTATCAGTTTTTTATTTTTATTTTTATGAAATACCAGTTTTTTTTTATGAATTTAATAACCATTGAAGGTGGAGAATTTTGAATTCGACCTATAAAAAAAATTGTGTTGTGTAACTTTTTAGTTAACTAAATCATACCTTTTTATGGAAGATGTCTAATTACTTTTATGTTAGAGAAATTGTACTAGATAGATTATTCTCATACACTAATTAAAAATGTATATAAATTCTAAAGTATTTATGATGATTAATACATTTTATATTGTATTATAAATATTCATTAATATCATTATTATAAAAAAAAAATGGCAATATTCATTATTAATAACTATTTTTACTAACTTTTTTCAAAAAATAAATATATTTATAATTATTTTATAAATTTAATTAATATCATTATTTTTCGGTTACATTATCAAACAGAAGTAACCCCGAGATTTATTGAATTCCAAGCATGTCTGTCAGTTTCTTGGGTACAATTAAAAATAAAAGTTGACTTTTACCAAGAAATAAAAAAAAAAGGTTTTGTTTGCTCGAAACTTATTTACTATTTTATAAATAAATATATGATCGATCAAAACACTTCAAAGGTTTTGCTGAACCGTGTACAAATAATTTATGCTGGTAACTTATTTTTTCTTGGAATTCTCACATTTTTGGCTTGTTCAGGCAATATAAAAATGGGAGGAAATATATATCAATCGATGATTTTAATCTCTGACTTTTTTTATTTTTCTTAATTAGTTTCTTCGAAGCTTCACGATTCAATTGTCTTTTAAGAACTTCACTATTCTTTTAAGATTTGTTCAAAACTACAAAAAATTAAAAATTAAAAATTAAAAATTAAAAAAAAATAATAATCACAATACCCTTTGGATTATATTGAACTAAATTATTTATAAATATAAGGGAGCAACAAAAAACTAAAAAACCAAATCGAACCAATCTAATGGATCAGATCGATTTTTTAACACAAAGTTAGGTATATTGATTTGTAATTTGAAAAGATTGGATTGATTCCAACTTTTATTTTTTAAAAAAATCAATTAAAACCGAACCGAAATATATATTGTCAATAAGTCATATAAAGTTATCCTCCTTCTATTATTTAGAAAATTTCTTAAAGTCTTGAAGATCAATCTCTTATATTAAATGTTTTTTATCCTTCAAATGATAATATATTTTCCAAGTAACTTTTTCATTAATTTACTTTTTTCGTATTAGTTGTCATTATCTATTCGAAACTAATTTTACTAAAGAAAGTCGGATGCAAGGATCAAACTTATTAATGTTCAGATCCTTCTCATTCATTGACAAGGTGAACGAATAAACCATCGAAAGCAAATCACTTTCATATTGAAATACATGATTTTTTAAGAATCGACAAAAAAAAAAAATGGACATTGGATCGGATCCAAAACTGAACTGAACCAATTGAAAATCGAACTAATCGTTCTATACTTTATTAGATATTGAATTGGATCCATTTTTTGAAAACCGAAAATATGTGTTCGGTTGTTGAATTGGTACAAAAGTAACCAAAACCGAATTGAAATCACCCATAATATATATATACATATAAACTAAAATATTTAGCATTTGTATTACAAAATATATGATATTCATATATGTTTGGAGATTTTTCTTTAAAAAAAATTAGAAAAAAATTAAGCATAAAAAAAAAGTTAATTTGAAAAAAACATAGCATAGAAAAAGTTAATTCAATCAAGTCTAAACGACTTCACTTGTTTCAAAGAGGTGGTGTAGTGGTTAAAGATTTGGACTTTAAGGATATGTTTCCCTTAAGGTTCCAGGTTCGAGACTCACATGTCGAGTCGGACATGGTTACTATTCTAAAAAGAAAACAGACGAATAAAATCCAAGGCTTAATCAAGTTAAACCATTAAAAAAATGAAAATATATGTATTTGACTCTCATTTGTTTAAGAGTCGTAAGGTTTTATATTCTATGTAGAGTTTGCAATCTTCTTCTTCCAACTTATACTAAAAAAAGAAATTATATATAAAGGAGATAATTTCACTTTCCTTTTCATTTTAAAAATCTTGTCCATTAAAATTATTTAAAAAATCCAAATGGATATTCAATTTTTATTTTATTTTATTTAATAAATCTAGTTTCTAATGGAAGATGTTTTGTATATCATGCTATCAAACAAAAGTAACAATTTTGTTAGAAACAAAAAAAGCAAGGATTTATTGTATTTAAGCATGTCTGTCAGTTTCTTGGGTAAAATACTGAAAAAAAAAGTTTCTTGGGTAAAAAAATAATTAAAAAATAGTTCTCAACATTTTCCAAGAAATTTTTTTTTTGATTGTGTTTTTTTATACAAAAAATATTTGATTGTTAGAACTTGACATTTTAAATAATTTATAGGTCATCGATCCAAAACACTTCTAATTTGTTTGGTTTGAATCCGAAATTTCATATTTGGTTTCATTCAAAATCCATTGAATGTCAATAAAAATGATAACTTAAAATCATCAATACCATCGATATATTTTATAAATCTAGAGGTCAGAGATTTGATGTCATTATTAAATTAAAAGAATCATCAAATAAATAAGTTAAATAATTTATGTCAATAATTTTTTACCTTCAAATTTTTACTCTTTTTGTTGCTTATTCGTACAATATATAAATGAAAGTTTTTTTTTCCTTTAAATGAATATTTGGCTGCAGGCGAGATGAGATGAGATGTTGACAATAGAAAAATCTTGTTTAGGATGCAGGGAGATGAGATGGATGACAGAAAAACCTTGTTTGGGTGCACGGAGAGGAGATGAAAAGCTAGAGTATTTATTTATTATTATTTTTTAAATACTAGTTTTATATATATATATATTTAATAATCAAATTATTCTCAAATCTTCTATTAATATAAGTATGAAAACATAACCACTATCATAAATAAATTGTCAATAATATAAAATTAATATCATACTGCCATTGATAATATTAATGTTCATATTAAAAAAAATGCAGTTTCAATGACATTATATAAAACCTAACAACCATGAGATTAAAGTTTCAAATCTCTCCCACCTAAATATTCTTGAATTAAAAATTAATAATGCACAAAACTTTACCCAACAAAAATAAAGTTTGACTAATTTAAAATATTTGTAGATAATACATAACTTTAATTTTTTTTCAAGATTTGTTAGACTTAACTAATAAAAGCAATTTTTTTTTAAAAAAATACAAAGCTTCTATTTATTAAAAAATAATGAATTAAAAAGTAAAAATAAAATCGTTTGGTTAAACTAACCATTATAAAATATTGGTAGTAATTTTTATTTTTATTTTATTAAAAAATAAATTATTTTCTTATGCTTTACATATATTCACATTCATATTTATTGAATGTAAAAAAATTGTCAATAAAATATACTAATTAATATATAACAATAAATCAAACATTACAAGTATTTATCTTATTAGTCATTGACAGTTAGGGAACCATTAACACCCATAAATTTTGTAATGTGTTGTTTTTTTTTTTAGGTACATTGACACATTTTGATAATAATTATACATGGAAGTAAAATATTGCCCTTCATATTTTGGAATTTATTATTGTTGTTGTTGTTTTCCATGTAAAATAGATTTCAATTTCTATATTGACTCATAAAAGTTTTGAAACTTATAGTTATTTTTTTTTATATACAACAAAACTCACAAAATTACTTAAACTAATTTACTCCATTCCCAATTTTTTTTTTTATATAGATTCACTCCTACTATTGTCTTATTTTTGTAAGAGAGTACAAAATTTGAATCACATTTTTATAACAAACAAAATAAGTTCAATATTTTAAAATTTATGGTAAATTATGAATAAAAATTCAATGTATATAAATTATATAAATTTAATTGTTGTTTTAATAATAAATTGATGTATATATTGTAATATTAAAATGAATGTATATATTGTTAATATTAAAAAGGAACGCATGATTTTATACCAATAATTTAATAACAATAATTTTTTTTTTAAATTATAAATTTGTAAATAGGATATTTCTAATATTTCTCTAAATAATTGAAGTTTCATTGACTTTTTTATTATTAAGAATGATTAAACAAAAAAATGAAAATTATTTAATTTTTTATAAATAAAAAATATTAAAATTTATTGGCATGTATCAAGAGATAATATATATCTATTTATTTTAATTTAAATAAATATTTGAAATAATAATAATATAATTACTATAATTATATACCGGTATACTAATATATTTAATTAATAATAATATTTTAACCACAAATATATCAAATATAAGAAAAACATTATAAAACAAAAAAAAAGTTATAAAAATGTTAAAGAAATAAAAAAAAAAGAAAAAAAAAAGAGATGAGAAGAGATAAGATGAGATGAGGTGAGATAAACACCTTGAGCCAAACAAGGTGTTGAGGCCAACACCTCATCTCATCTCATCTCGTCCCAAACAAACACACCATCAATGGTTGGTGTTCACATGAATACCTTTTTTCCAATAAAAAACAAAGATATGTGCAAGTTCATGATTAACCGATTATAGATTTAAATTTTACAATTTTCATCACAATTTACTTTTATTGAACTACATTTGAAGATGAAATATTTGAATTTATAATTTTTTAATTATTAAATTATACAGGTTTGTTAGAACTTTTTTCTTATTAACTCAAAACACATTATTAGTAGTAACATGACATACATTCAAAATAAACAGTCATAGATAGTTAAATGCCAAACATAGTACAATTTGCCCAACTGAACATAAACACGACCATTATTGTTGTGATCGATAAAACTATAGTTCAACTAACAAAAAATTGTAGGTTTATAAGTAAGATCTCGTTTGATAATTATTTTATTTTTTATTTTTTATTTTTGAAATTTAAGCCTACAATTTTTATTTTATCATATGTTTTTTCTTATTTGAATATTTACATCTTACCCATATTTTTAGAAACAAAAAAGTAGCTTACCAAATGTTGTTTTTATTTTGAATTTGATTAACATTCACATATTTTTTTAAGTAAACATGGAGACATTTTAAGAAAGTTGGATCACATTTGAGTACAAATAAACTTAAATTTCAAGAACCAAATGTTTATCAAACAGAGGCTAAAATATCTAATGTTCAAGATCTCTCCACCAATTATTGTTGAACTTATATCATTGTTGGATTAAAAAAATAAATATGAGTATAATTTAATTGGTCAATATATATTATTTTACAAAGAAGTGGAGAGATTACATTTTAACAGCGTATATTGTTGAACAAAATAATATAGAAAAATAATTAAAGAGATAATTCATGGGTAAGTACTAAGTCATATTAAATTATCCATTACCAAAAGAGTTAGTGGTATGTTCCTTTTTTTAATTGATTGTATTTTAATTTAATTCCACAATTTATGTCCGAAATCGATATTTGATTCTTATCCAATTCTAGAATAATAGCATCATCTATATTGAATTTTTGGTCCAATTCCTAGATAAACAAGAAAAAAAAGAATCAAATTATCCATTGGTATTTGTCACGTCTTTTCAAAATCCTAAGTGTATAATTTTTGAAGATGATATCTCAAAGTCATACATTACTTTTTTTATATAATTTTTTTTAAGAACACATACTATCCAAGTTGAGCTAAGACTCTACCAACCTCTTTTTTGTCAAATTACTATTCAAGTCCATTTGCATTTATATTCATTTCATTTTAATTATTATATTCTCCAATATTTATATTTAACCTCTAAACTTTCAATAATTATAATAAGTTGGTTAAAAAAATACTTTAAAAAAAATAACAATTTAGTATGAACTCTATATCCTACTAATTTTAATCCACGACCTTTAATATACTGCAACTTGGTCCTTTGTACTTCGAAAATTGAAACAATTTAATCCTTGACCTGAAAATCTTATCAAAATTAAGTATTGATTTTTTGCTATTTATAATCTTTGTAATATAACTCATTTGGCCACTAGTCAATCATTTAATTTTTTTCTGAAAGTTCAATCATTGAATCTACTAAGGTAAAAACTCTCATTAAATAACAACATTTTCACAATAGGTTAAAATGATTAATTGTTGAAATAGGTGTTAAATTACTAATTTTTGAAATACTAAATTGATAAAAAGTTTAGAGACTACCATTGTTTTTTAACCTAATAATTTTGATGGAAGAAAATAATACAATGTGAACACCTTTTCCCATTTCAAAAAAAAAAAAAAACTTTTCCAATATTTATAGAAAAATTATGAATAGAGATTAAATTTTCTTTGAGAAAATGAACCATAAACTCATGGTTGAGACAAATTTTAGATTAATTAAAGATAGAAGACTAAATTTAAAGATAAAAATAAACGAGAACTAAAATAAATTTGCTTCCAAATTTAAGGAACAATATTTTAATTTTATTTTTTAATATTTAACAACATAGTTTCAATATAATATAATATTTATGTAGTATTATAAATTTTTAAGTGAATGTCAACAAAAGTAATAGAATAAGTACGTGTTCATGAATCATAAGTACGTGTTCGAATAAATTATTTACTATTAAATTTTAAAAAATGAGTGAACTTTTTCCAAACACAATCAAGTCTCCCTAGATTTTTCAAACTAATC
This sequence comes from Sechiopsis laciniata, assembly GCA_037833695.1. Classification (NCBI taxonomy): domain Eukaryota; kingdom Viridiplantae; phylum Streptophyta; class Magnoliopsida; order Cucurbitales; family Cucurbitaceae; genus Sechiopsis; species Sechiopsis laciniata. Next base: position 42,162 of record JBBMKA010000001.1, read on the forward strand.
CCAATCCCCAAAAGGGTCAAAGAAATATTTTTCCATAAAAAGAAAAAGAAAAGTCATATCTCTTATCCATTAGCTTTACTAAAATCTTTCATGGCAATTAAGAAGTGAAAAATGAAAATCAGCCATTTTACTTTTAACTTTCAGCCCTTTTGAGGGGGTTTTCCCCTTCAATGTGCAGTCACTTTTTCTTCTTCTTTTTGTTGCTTGCCAATGACACCAATTACTCAAAAAAGTTTGTATTGAAAGTTGCAAGAGAATACCATTTTAAAGAAATTTTGAGTTCAAAAGATTGAGTTAAACAAAAATCCTAAAGTTGCACTTAATGATTGCTTTTTTGTTTTATTTCTTTTTTAAAAGAAAAAAAAAAGTCACACTTTACTAGTGTTCTTAAGTCAAAAAAGTTTTCTTTTTCACTAGGATTGCAAAATTAAGGTTTGACTTATAACAAAAATTACTAGTGTGACACTTGTTGAATTATGTTAATTTGGTACCTTAAACTCTTAAACATTAGTATATATTGCATTTTATAAAAAAAAATGAGCTTTGTTTTCTATAAATTCTTCATTACTGTATTTGGAGAGTTTGCTATGTTGAGATATCTAAATTTCCAAATATCCTCAAATTTAACATTTGAGTTCATCTACAAAATATTTTTTTTAAAAGTGTAACAATATAACTTATGTATTCAAATGATTAAAAAAAAATATATATCTATTACAAATTTGATTTAAAGAAGTCGCTTATTTGAGTCAGAAGTTTTATATACAAACTCTAAAAGTTGCAAATGTAAGTTACTTAATCCAAGTTTAATTAAAATAAGAGAAAGATATTTTTTAGTCCTTAAGTTTGGTCTTTTAAGTTTCAAAATTTTAATTTGGTATTTTAAATTGCACACTTTTATTCTCAATATTTCCATAATACTCACTTTTAATCCGAAAATTATAAAATTGTTAGTTACATAATATAATATTGACTAAAATGATGATTGAACTAATTTTATATTTTAATATATTAATGGGGTGATTATTTTAATTTTCACGTGAATTTAATTTTCTTTTTAAATAAGTATAAAAGTAAATTAAAAAATACACAAAAATTGAAAGTGAACTAAGATAAAAATTGTTCAATTTTGAAGTATAGAAACTAAAGTAAAACAATATATCAAACTTAAGGACTAAAGTAATTTTTTTCCAAATTGTAAATTGAAAAACTAAATACATGTTGACCTGGGATTCAAAGTTTTTGTAGCTCATTTCTTTATACAAATTTCATAACTCAAATTTATCAAAACTATGAGCCAAACATCTCAAAAAACATATTTAAATAATTGTGGGGGTGAGTTATGATATTGTTTCACAAAATAATGCTGATTTTTGTGGAAAGGAGTTGTAACACTCACAAGCTACCAATAAGCAAAAAAGAAAACCAGCTCAAAATGGGTCCATTTTTGCTTTTGTATTTTACATCACTAACAAAGTTTATTAATTGTACAACAAATTTGAATGATTTGTCCAAGTCAGGTTACTATTCTTTTTTATCCTATCACTTTGCTGCTTGTGAGATTTTCCTATCAACTTCATAAAAAATAATGAAAAAGGAACCAAAAAAAAAAAACCCATCAACTATTTGCCTCTTTTAATACCAAATGCAAAAAGCTTCAAAGACAAAGCTAATGTGCCTTTCTAAAATAAGGGACCATTCAAACAAAATAACTGAACATCTTTTATGTATTTTGTACTATGTTTTAGTCTCATGCTTGGCTCCTTTTCACCTTCTTTTTATCTTCCCTCATCAACAATGATATTTGACAAATTTTAGATGCTATCCGTATGGATGACCTAACCATTAATGAAAATCGAAAATCGAGTAAATAATTAAAGAAGTTAGAGAGAATGAGTTCAAGTCATAATGATATGTTATTTAAGATTTAAATTTTTATAAGTTACAATGACAATCAAATATAATAAAATCACTTAAGGTGTGCTAAAAGTGGTTTGACCAATAAAGAAAAGTGAATAGGGATGTACATTTTTCCCGCGGGGTCGGGGATAAACTCCGTTGGTTAACGGGGCTGGGGACGAAGATTGTATTCCCCTTCTCGATTCTCTGATCCCCGCTCTGTTTATCTTTTATCTTTTTTTTAATTCTACTCATTTAATTTTCAAATAAATATATATTTGTTGATGATATTTTTTATGCATTTGAATATTTTCTTTGATAATTAACATTATAGTTGAAACTTATAGATATATTTTTTTTAAAATCTAGTTTTTTGAAATTTTTTTATCCAAAAAATATATAAAAAATGAAAAAGAAAATTAAATTGAAAAATAATCTCCGCAGGGAATCCCCGCCCCGATCCTCTAGAAAAAAATGGAGATTTTTCTGGAGATGGAGATTGAATTGTATGGCGGGGACGGGGACAGGGAAGCCATTCCCCGACCCCGCTCCGTAGAAATCTCTAAAAGTGAAGCTTTTTCAAGGATAGGTAGATTAATCTCTATCGAATGATTCTCAGAAGTTAATTATACAAGGAAATAATCATTATACTAAGAAACAAAAAAAAAAAACTAATTTTAAAATTAACCTTTCTCATCCTTCAAACATTACAAAATGAAAAATTTATCAAATTAGTCGAATCTAAAAAATAATTATAAGTATGATTATTTTAATTTTTTTAATAAACATAGTTATTGATATTAATGAAAATGGTAATAATTATCAATAGCTCTATCATAAAATTTATAAATAAAAAAAGACCTTTTTTTTCATTGTTGATTTGTTATATATAAATAAATGGAAAGCCAATTGAAAAACTCATCTCCTTTGAGCAGTCCCAGTCCAGCACAAAGCATTTCTGGTTCTTTGTCAACAGTGTGTGTTATTCTTTTTCATTAATTCCCTTTGGATTATTTCGTCTATCAATTTTCCTTCTCTGTTTTGGCGCTTGTCCATATCTGTAGCATTTAATGCCTTTTCAGTTCTTGTTTTTGACATTGATTCAGAACCCATTTTTGTCTCTGTAATGCTCCTTAACAAAACCAACTTTTTACAAAACCCCAATCTTTGATTCAGCTTCTTCTTTCACAAGTTTTGTTGATTCTATTATTGGGTTTAGTAGAAAATGAGAAAAACAAAATCCCCAATATTCTGAATGCTTTTTTGTTTAATGATCATTTGAAAGGGCTTTGTACTGACAAGAAACGGTGAGAACATACTATGTTTGTGTTACATGTTTTGAATCATGTTTGTTCTGTGTGACTTGTCTGCCATTGTTGATGTTTTTGGAGATGTAATGAAGTTTTTGTAGCTTTGGATTTTGCTGTTTTTTTTACTTTTATATCCGTAACGGTCTGAGTCGGCTTAAGTACACACTTCGACTATTGTCACGACCATGATTGAGCCTATCAACTCTTTGTTACTTAAGGCCGTCTGTGTTGACTGTTAAATTTGCTGTTTCTTTTTGTTCTATTGCTTATTCGTTGTTTATGGATTTTGCTCTTGGTTCTAGGAAATGGAAAAGGTTGAGGTTGGAACCTGTTTTGAAGGCAATGAAAAGCAGTTTTCTGATGGGGATGTTCAGAGTTCGTTGAAGCAGGAGGTATGGTGAAACCTTGGACTTTGTCAAAACTGTTGTGTGAATGATTTATTATGCTTGTAGTGGATTTGTTCTTGTAGAGATTTTATTAAGTTCAATCAGAAAAAAAGGAACTAAAATCAAGATGAAACTGCTGATAGATCGAAAGGGCGAAAGCCAGTTTTTCGCTGGGGTTGTGGATTGTTTTTGGAGTAGTGTTTAGAACTGAAATGGTTTTTGCTGCTAGCACTTTTGTTTAGAAGACTAATCTCTCACGTGTTTTTTGGAAATGCTTTTGAGTATTTGTATGTCTTTTGAACTACTTTTTGATATGTAATCTATCAATGCGAAAAACTTTGAGTACTTTTGTAATATATAACCGAATAGATTCTTAATCAAACTTCTATATCGGATCACGCTCGTTTTTTATATTCCTAGTGCTTTCAGAATTGATTTTAAGCACTTGTATTGTCTGGAAATGGTATAAGTATGTAACAGAACTTTATGAAATCTTTGAAAAGTGCTTTTGATATGTTAGCAAAAAAGTTTTTAGTCAAACTTCTAGAATGGATCTAGCTCATTTCTGATATTCTTGGTGATTATTCTTGTATTTAGAACATGTTGGTTTGCTTCTTCTCTGCAGATTCTTCAGCTTCAAGAACAATTACAAAGCCAGTTTGTAATTCGCCATGCCTTGGAGAAGGCAGTTAATTTTCAGCCTCTCTCACCTGATTCCGCAACCGAAAACTCGATTCCGAAGGTAAACTACATACCCGACAGTTCCATCCTTATGTTTATCTCGTTTTGCTGTTGTATGTGAATTCTTGAGAGTACTCAAATGCTTGGGACCTTGTTGTTTCATCTAATGCTCTTCTAGATGAAATGTCTCAAGTCTTACTAGTTCTCATCAATGTCAGGCTGAGATGGAACTGATCAAGCAAGTTGCGGTCTTGGAGTTAGAAGTCATTTACTTGGAAAAATACCTTCTGTCGCTTTATCGTCGAACATTCAAGCAACAAGTATCCTCTGCTTCTACCATGGATGATAGGCTTGAATCCTATTCCGGCCCTCATATTGCGATAAAAGGAGAACATTCTTTCATTCATTCCGACCATATCGTGTCACCTCAGACTTTGTTTGGCAATCAATCAAAAGGAAGAAACGAAGTCGAGGAACTGGAGAAGCTGTTACACTTTCATCGTAGCTGTTCATCTCTTTCGCAGAGATCGCCCGGTTCTTCTAGAAACTACCCTCTGTCGAAGCATGTGGCGAAAGCAGTAGATTCATATCATTCCCTTCCATTGTCAATGCTGGAGGTAACTTAATATTGATATAATTTGGACTATGTAGAAGTTATAATATGCACCTCTTCTCATTAGAATTCCACATTGTTTTTCAGCAATCTCGAATTGATGCTCCAAATTCTACAAGCCTTGAGGAGCATCTCGGTACCTGTATTCCCGATCAAGCAGACGAGTCGCCGAACTGGCTTTGTGAGGAGATGATCAAGTCCATCTCTGCAATATACTGTGAACTTGCAGAACCTCCTTTGATGAATCATAACAATCCTTCTCCAGTCTCACCATTCTCATCCACGTATGAGCTTTCGTCACAAGACTTGGGCAGTATGAGGAACTACGAAAAGTCGTTCAACTCGCATTTTGAGAATCCTTTTCACACTGAAGAATTTAGTGCCCCATATTACACAATGCTGAAAGTACAATGGATTTCTAGAGAAAGAAAGAAGGATTCAGATATCAACCACAAGCTACAAGGTTTCAGGTGACTCCTCTTTCAAAGAAACTATTTGTTTCTTATGCCATAACTTTATTATCTTTCATGTTTATTGAAATTGCCACTTTACTATCTGCAGGTCACTTATTTATCGGCTGAAAGATGTTGATCTCAAAGCGATGAAACACGATGAAAAGCTCGCATTTTGGATCAATGTACACAACACACTTGTAATGCATGTACGTTCTGAACGTATCACAAACTACATGTGATTTTCATTTGAAAACATCATAAAACCTACAAGTAAAGGTTTATTATACATTGTTCCACAGGCTTATTTGCAATATGGAATTCCCAAAAATAGTTTGAAGAGAATATCTTTGATACTCAAGGTGAGGGTAGCTTATGTTCTTTCAATCAATTAAATGCTATAATAATTGTTTCATTCATTAGCTGTTGCACTTTTCAGGCTGCATATAATGTTGGGGGCCACATAATAAGTGTAGATATGATTCAAAGCTCGATTCTCGGATGTCGTTTGCCTCGTTCAGGACAGGTTAGTATCATCTCGAAATTACGTTATATGTTTTGGAATCTATGCTATCAATGTATATCAGTATGTTTAATGTGTGACTGATTTGTTGCTTGATTAGTGGCTTCATTTGTTCCTCTCCTCGAAAACAAAGTTAAAGTTCAACGACACACGAAAATCCTTTCCAATCAACCACCCCGAACCTCGGTTATACTTTGCTTTATGTTGCGGGAGCCATTCTGATCCAGCGGTATGTTAAAATATTCTAGTATTGAAGCAAATCCAAGCTTCTAACAAACAAAACCGGTTTTGAACTTGCTGCCTGTCGTTTTATGCAGGTGCGTGTCTATACGGCCAAGAGAGTGAATGAGGAGCTGGAGGTTGCAAAAGAAGACTACATCCTTTCAAATTTGAGGACTAACAAAGGCCTGAGAATTCTTCTCCCAAAGATTGTAGAGTCTTTTGCGAAGGACTCCGGCTTATGCATGGAAGATTTGGAGGACATTGTGGAGCATTTAAGGCCCGACGGGCGGATAAACGACATTCAGCAACGGCAACGGAGGAAGTCTTGGAAGAGTATTGGGTGGATACCTCACAGCTTCACCTTCAACTTTCTTCTGTCCAAAGAATTGGCATGCCAGTCCATGTCTTAATAGTTTCATTTCCATGTTGGATTGTTTTCCTCAACAGCTTGCATTTTTGTCGAGCGAGATTCGACCTTCAAGCTACATCAACTCATCGATTGATGTCGAGGATGCAGAGGTCGAGGGCTATATTCATTTATGTATTGTGTTGTGATTGCAGCTTGGAATGACAGATGAATCATACTATAGCCTTTGTGGTTGGGAAAAGTTTTGGTATAGAAAGAAGTGGCTTACCAACCAGGCTCATGATATTGATTCTATTGATGAATATCCAGAAGGAAAAAAATGGTGATTTTTGGACAAAAAATTGAGCCTTATTTTGTTAGTTATAGCTAGTGATTCAACTCTCATTCTAAGATGTCTTGTCTGATGTCTTTTGTTGGTGATGTAATGTATCAAAATATGCTGCAATTTTGAAGACTTCCTTTGATTTTGACCATCTGCTCTAAAGAATTTGCCAAATTGGTTGTTTCCAATTTGGGTAAATTGAGATAGATTTGCAATTTGGGAAAAAATGAGATAGATTTTCCGAAAAGATTTTCCTTTTCCCAATAAAGTTGAACTATTATAATTAATTAATGTTTTGGATAAGTTGAATGAGAAGGATGTGAATTAGAAAGAAGATACAGAAGGAGAAATATTACTTTTTGTTTAGGGTCATGAGAATAATTATGAAAAAGATAAAAGGTGAATATGAAGAAAATAAAAAGTATTACAGGAAAATGTAATTATGGGAAACAATTTTAGATGGTTAATACAAGAGTAAGATATCATTCTTCCCGTTGTTATTTTCATCCTCTTTAGATATTTTACCTTTGTACATTGAATTATATTTTGTCCAACTATTATGGTAGGGTAATATTTTCATGGATGCAAAGTGTAAATACGATTATTAACATTAAAAAAAAAAATGAAATCACAATCATTCATTAAGATTAAAAAAAAGTCACATACAAATAATCCCAACAAATTGGGAGTAAAATCAAGGGTCACAAAACTTCTTTACTACTTTGATTTCAAGTCTAACAGTCGAACCAGTACTAATTAAGATTGGATGAGCTATAGATCAAGAGAATATTCAAGCAATCAACAATACTCAAAGAGTTGATCCTCTTATATATGTGAATGGAAGAATCCACCGTAAAAAACTAACTTATAAATTTCAACACTACATAGGTAGAATTTTGAAGAGCTCTGAAGTTAAACCTATAGACATAAAATTTATTGACATACACAAAACTACTAAAGAGAAAAAAGAGAGTTTCAAAACTGTAAACGAGTGGAAGCACTTTCGAAGGCAACAACTATTCATCACTATGAAAGCAAATTTTTTTATCAATTAGCTCTTCACAAAACCTGAAGAAATAAAAAACCAACTTAAGCTAAAAGTTGAACTCACAGATTCATAGAAAAAGATAACAAGAGAAAAATGTACCTTACTGATTATTAAGGTTTATAGTTCATTATTTGGATAGTCATGAAACTTTAACGATTTCCATGTGAGAATTTAGGACCCAAACTTTTTAAAGATTGAGGACATTTTTTAGATTTTAGGTTTGAATCTAGTTTCTATTTGACCTTTATCTTTAAAATTAAACACTTTAAGCTCATTTGTGGGATTCGAACTCAAGACCTACACGGGAGTCAAGCTCAACCAGAAAAGTAGTCCCCTTACAATATTAAAATTAAACATTATTGAAATGTGATGGATAAAATATTTAATTTTGAAATAGAAACTAAATAGAAATTAGGGGTGATAATAAAAATTGAAAACCAACAAAACTGAACCGAACCAAACCAATCCATTGGATTGGTTCGAATTTTTCACATAGTATTGAACATATTGGTTTTTATTTGGAGAAAACCAAAAGTTGTTGGATTGGATCAATTTTTTTTTTTTTTTTTTTTTTTTTGTAAAAACCAATAACAATCGAATCGAATCAATATTGAGTTATTTACTTTTTTTTATATGTTAGTTTAACTAACTAATTATAACTAACTAATTATTTTTGTTTAATTTAATTATAAATTTTGAGAATCTTTTTGGAAAACAATATTCAAATAGGGATTGGAAGTAATATAGTAAATAAAATAGTAAAAAAGAATTAAACTGTAGGGAATTTAATCAAAGAAAATCGAGTAAATGATTTGTCCTTTATTAAACATTGGTTAGATGACTATTTTTATCAAATCAATTGGATTGGATCGGATCTTAGTTTGATCTAAAAAAAATCGAACCAATAATTTTGCTTCTTACTAGATATTAATTTGGTTGCTCTTTTGATCAAATTAATTGAATCTGTTCGATTCTCGATTTGACCTAAAATCGAAGAAAACCAATCCGATATCACTTCTATAAATTAAACCTAAAATTTTTATATATATGAAATAAAAAAGAACGAAAAAAAGAAGGAGAAATTTGAAGTGTAGAAACTACGGTAACTGTTTTGTCACAAAATGTGATTAAAATATACAAATATGTGTGAACAGTGAAGAGAGAGAATTTAAAAAAAAGAAAAAAAGACTCAAAGCTCGAATCCCAACAAAGCGGCAACCGCCACAGACTTGTACCTAAACTTGGCGCTTCTCTCAAACTCTTTCCACCATTTTCAATACCCTAATCTCCTCAACAATTTCACAAAAACCCCTAATCCGCCATTTTTGTACCTCAAAAAACCCCCCTCTCGGAGGGTTTGTTTTCAGTCATGGAAGAACAAAGCACGGCTGTAATTTTGGCAAGAGCCGTGGAGCTGAGGCTCAAGATTAGAAGCTCCGTTAACACCACCACCGCCACCGCGGGTTCGGCTGATCGCTCCGCCGTGGATGGGACTAATGGCGATGGTTTGAGGCGGTGTGAGCCGGCGGAGGGAGAGTTGGATGAGGAAGGTGTTAGGCTTTTGAATATCTGCGATGCGCTTGAGTCCCTTGAGAATCAGCTCTCTTCGTTGCAGGTTTGGTTTTGGCGTTTTTGTTTTTTTGTGCTATGTTCATAATTTCTGTGCTGTGTATGATTGGTATTTTGGCCAGGTTGATTCTGTTGATCGATAATTAGATTTATCTCTTGGTTCTTCCCGTCATCATCCATTGTAGTTTTGAAATGAAGTGCTAAGAGAAATACACCTATACGGAATTAATTTGAAAATAATCTATCCACCTCAGCTTAATCTGTTGTCGTAGTGCTCATGAAGGGCCTTAAATGCATTCAATCCATGACCACCTACCTAGAAATTAATTTCCTATGGGTTTTCTTGACTTTCAAATATTGTAGGGTTTGGCGGGAGGGACAATAGTCGAGTTAAAATCTACTAGTTTGAGGCTGATTCCAAGTTTACGCAGTCATCTACTTAGAATATAAAATCTACTAGTTTTCTGACAACCATATGTAGTTGGATCAAATAATTATCTAGCGAAAGTGCTCAAAGGTGCGTAAGCTAGGCCAATGTATGAAAGATGATTTTTTTTTTTTTTAATAATTGGGAATTGGAGTTTCACCCTTTACATATTCAAGGGCACCTGTGCCTGCCCAAGGCCTAGACCTGAGAGACAATAGGAGATTTTACAATTAAGCTCATTCGACCTCAGAAGGAGCATATCTTTTGGAGACCCATGAGTATCAGTTGTTTACCCCAAGCTCCAAATAAATTAGAATGCATTTGACCAGCCTCTTAGATATGGAACCATTTCTTGATCTGAAACTGTTACAAAACGTCTGTTAGAAGTCTGTAAGCAAGCATGCTGGGGCATCATTAGTTCATTACAATACTGCTTCAGGTTATGCAACTTATGGGTTTGTTAAAACCTTCCACGTCCAATTTCACTGGCATGTGCATTGATATTGCTTAGATCTCTGTCTTTCAGTGAGTCAGTATCAGTTATTTACAAATATGTTTCTCGTTCTGATGTGTCTATCCATTTGTCCCTGTGCGGTTGTCCTTGTTAAAACTATTGGTGGATTTCTTTTTGTGGTATCAATTGCCCACGCCCAGCATGCTCGATTCCATCATTTTGTCTCTTTGAATTGGGATAATTGTATTAAATTCTCAGAAACATGGTCCTTTACTAACCGTTGAATCAAGTGTTAAATGTTAAACTTCTAGGTGAGCTTGCCTGCATTTAGATATTGAAAAGATTATGTATATTAATAAGCTGAAATTACCAGGGGAGTGGCCAACCGGAACACAAAATGGAAAAAAAAGTACAGGGGGAGTGAGGATAGGTCCTCCACCAAAACATCACTAGGACCAACAAGAATGGCTCTCCAATTGGTTTCATTAGGGGAAAAAAGATAGAGTAATTTAAAAAATTAAACAGGGAGCTCTATTTACGAGCTTAAAATATATACTTTTTATGTTAAAATCAGTTTACTGCTGATGGTCCCTGTTGGCATTGTGGGTAAAAATGTTAAATGTATTCAAGTTCGGCAGGGTTTACTCAATTCAAACACCTTTACTCAATTCGAACACCTACAACAGAAGCTGTTAATTTATTTCTTAATTTTGACCCTCGTTGACTCTGCCTTCTGTTTGAACTTGAAGTTTTAGTAGTCATTTTCAACATGAATCTGAAATTCAATATCAATGAAGTTTGTATATCCAACAGAGTGAACCAAGAAAGTGAGAATAGTTTATAGTGTTGGTGCAGTGCAACAACGTTTGTAACATGGAGAGAATATTATTCGATAGAACATCGTAATGTACTGGGAGCATATGCATGCATTCAAACCTTCTAATATTTCTATCTTCTATCGTCTACTTTGCAGGATTTACAACAACGGCAAAGGTATGAGAAAGAAGTAGCCCTTTCCGAGATCGAACATAGCCGCAAGATTTTACTCGATAAACTGAAGAAGTACAAAGGACAGGATTTGGAAGTGATACATGAGGCTGCAGCTTTTGCTGAGGAGACAGTGCAGCACGATAAGGATTTCATGCTTCCTTCATATCCAACCCATCCTGGTAATGGTTACTTACATCCTTTCCCTTCTGGACACAAGTCTGTGACTAATGGCCATACGGATGCTTCGACAAATAAAGCTATGAAGGATCTTACTGAATCAGAAAGAAAACAATCAAAATCGGATTCGGAGGATTCAAGGAATTCGAGGAATGGATTAGGAAATTTCATTAGCATAGCTGCAAAATCAGTGGTTACCATTGTTGGCATAGTGTCCGTACTGCACTTGACTGGTCTCACTCCGAAGTTATCTGGGAAAGTTGCTCATTTGAGGGTTTTCGACCTTTTTCAACAGTCTGCAGCTGGAAACAATGGATCACACAATTTATGTCCTCCAGGTAAGTTCCCCGTGATGGAAGGCGGCAAAACTCGATGCATAGTGAAAGAGAGAATCGAAGTTCCATTTTCTTCAGTTATTGCTAAACCAGATGTAAACTATGGAAGCGGGTAACAATTCAATCCCGCACGCTTGTGTGAGGCGTGTTTTCCGAAAGGTCTTCAATTATGCACATTTTCTTCTCTTCAATAATTAGCTGCACTGCATAAATTTTTTTGATGACCTTCTCACATGCTATGCAATAATAGATGTTCCAATTATCTGCATTCATCCTCTGATAAAATTTTGAAAGAGTGTGTGTATTGACAGTACAAAGATCATACAAAACATCACTCTTTGTTCTTCAGAAATAGATAAAAAGGAATGTGCTTGTTAACCTCTGGTCGGAATCGAAAGATCAGTGGACGACATCTAAATCAAGTTGGGAGAGCATCAACACGTCGTTATAATCATCGATGAAGACGAGTATGGACGAGACTGCAACGTGTAGAACTAATAAACAGGGATTATACTAGTAAGTTAAGAAAATATAGGTCCTGCAATGAAATTTTAACTCAAGATTTTGATATGGTGATTCATTCATGTTTGACAGTTCACTGAATCTCTCGTATTTGTTGGTTCACTTTGGACTAAAAATGCAACCATTTGATGGTGCCGATTGAAAGTAGTAATCTTCATTACAGTTAGAATTGAAATTTGAAAACACATTTATATTTAGAGTTTGACATTTTTTGTCCATAACTTTTTTTAATTCAACGATGAAATAATAAATGTTTTATAAGCAACGACACATTTCTGTTTTTATATGTTTAATTACACGGCTAAGCCAAAAGAATAGCATAGCTGTAAAATTGTTTAATTTTTTAAAATATTGTGTAAGAATAGAAACTATTGTGTACGAATAAATAATAGAGAAATTGTATTGGATGAGTTTTTCTCTCAAAATAATCATAAATCTAAGTAAATTTTAAAATATTTGCATCTATAATCATTAATATGTTATAATACTATACTATAAATATTATAAATACTTATTAATACTGTATTACTCATAAATATTAATGACTATGAATACTATTTTTTTTAAAAAAATTGACTATATTTATAATTAGTTTTTTAGATGAATACATTTGTATTTTGAGGTGAAGTTAATATGTGAATTAAGAAAATAATGGCGTATGCAGGTCTCGAACCTGCGACCTTCGCGTTATTAGCACGACGCTCTAACCAACTGAGCTAATAGGCCATTTGAAATTTGAAATGGCCAATGTAGGTCACGTTCTAATCAACAAAGTTAATAGGTAAAGAATGGCTATCTCATTGGGGTGAGTTAATAGGTGAATTAAGAAAATAATGGCCTGTGCAGGTTTCGAACCTGCGACCTTCGCGTTATTAGCACGACACTCTAATCAATTGAGCTAATAGGCCATTTGAAATTTGAAATGGCCAATGTAGGTCACGCTCCAATCAACCAAGTTAATAGGTAAAGAATGGCTATCTCGATCCCTTTGCGTTATTAGCACGACGCTCTAACTCTTCGAGTTTCAAAATTGCTAATAAACAATTTGTATTTTGAGGTGAAGTTAATAAGTGAACTAAGAAAATCCTCTAACCAATTAGGTCATGGAAAAAAATAATAACTCGTACAAGTCCAACGCTCTCATCAATGAGCTAACAGGTTATTTGCACATAATAGTATGAAAATACGAAAAAAAAAACACTGTAAACATAATACAATAGATTGTACAATAACAACTAAGCTAATATGTCATTTTGAGACTTTCATGTTGTAAACACGATGCTTTAATCGACCTAAGTGTTTTTTTTAACAACATTTGGAGGATGAAAGATTCAAACCTTTAACTTCATATTACTAGGTTTTATATGATATCAGTTAAACTATACTTCTTTTGACTCTAACCAATCAAGTTAATGGGCCATTTAAATTTCACGACATTCACATTATTAATATGTCATTTACTTTTTAAAAAAAAATTATTTAATTTTATTAATCTAGAGTATTATGAATTTGTCAATAAAAACAAAAATGACCTATGCATACCTCAAACTTTCTAAGTCTTAAACATGCTTTGTCATTAACATAACATTTTAACCAACTCTATTAATAGGTCATTTTTAAATTTCAATTTAATTTTTTTTAATGTAGAGATTAAAAAATAATGGCCTAAGCAAGCGTCAAACTTGCAACCTTCGCATTATTAACGTTTTAATCATCCGAGCCAAAGACAATTTTAATAAATTAAATTTTATTTAATTAATTCAAAGTACTAAGATTAAAAAAACAAAAAGGGAAACAGCCAATGAAGCACTAAACCCTAAAAGGTCATTTGTATTTAAAATTTTATTTTATTTTATTAGAGTATTGAAAATTTTATGAAAAATAAAATGAAAAAAGTCTTATTAGCACATGCTCTAATCAATTAAGCTAATAGACTATTGTTTGAATTAATCAATTTAAATACTAAACCTGAGCTTCACATGCTACAAAAGTAATGCACTCAATATTATTTAATTTAGTTTTAAATTATATAATACAAAAAATGGTTCAAATTCTAATACCTCACATACTTTGGTTTAAATAAAAACTCACAGTTCTTTTCAAAAAATAAAAAATAAAAACCTACATTTTTGTTTCAATACAATGTTTATATGTTTTTCATCCTGACAACAAAAAAAAAAAAACTTATATTTAAGAAAATATACTTCAATAAAGTTTTGTAATAAAATAAATTAAAGAGAAAATAATCTTTAATAAGAGAGATGCAGGACTCAAATAAATTAAATTAGTCAACAAAGATATAAGTCAACAAAAATATAAGTCAACTAGCATGATTGATATATGATTTAAGGACCAAAATATTATAGATTTGGTAACAAAAAAATATAACTCTAGTATCATGATGTAATAATTCCTTTCAAATCTCCAAAATCTCCTACTACCAATGTTGGTTCTTTTTATTGAATGGATCGGTTGCATGATTAGTTATATGATTTTGTATTAATTCATTTTCATTCCACGATCATCGGTAATTGTAATCTCTCTCTCCCAACTTGTACTCAAAAAAAAAAAAAATGTTGGTTCTTTTTTTTTTTTTTTTTCTATAAAAAATTATGAATTTGACTTTCTCCCACGAATTTAAAAGAAAAAAATTAAATTTATGAAGGCCCTTTATAAAGCTTATAAATATTATTATCATTAATAATAAGTTTTTGTTTGTTTAAAAATTTATTTCTTACATGTATTTTCTTAGAAAATCTTAAGGAAAAAATATGAATACTTATTTTTGTTTTTGGAATTAAGAGATCAAATGTTAAGTTGAAAAGGTGAAATTGAAAATTTGGAGGAAAAAAAATAATCTAATTTTCAAAAATAAAAAATAAAATAAATCGAGGGAAAATTTAAACAACGTACAAACCCATTAATAACCTTTAAACTTTTAATTCGATCAATTAACATCCTAAGATTTGATTTGTATTGCAATCAATCTCTTCATATTCTTCCTTATATCTTTTTCTCTAACAAATAAAATTAATTTACAAACTTCATTTTCACAAAAACAAAAAACGGTTTCATCATAAAAGAGAGCTAAAACCATGCTTACATGAACAATAAAAATGCTTACAAATGGCCAAAATTGAACAAATTAAAAGTTTAGGAACATAATCGTTACAATCTCAAATGATTATCAAACTAGACTGAAAATTATCAAATTACAATATCAATATAACATATCTAAGTCGTGAAAAGAGAATTTAAGGATACAATCAGCATGTTCCTCAACATATCCCTGGGTTGATAAATCCATGCATGAATTGCTATTTCATTAAACCATACCATATGTAAGGCCAAAATAGAGCAGAACTATGGCTAGCAGTTTAATGAAAAACTATAATTGACTTTGGTGTACAAAAATGGATACAATAATAGTGCTTCTAGCAATTCAGCTCATCAACATTGGTTCTGAACAAGTAATCTTCACCCTCTAGTTCATCTTGAAGCAAACATATCGATGGCGTTTCAGATCTCTCACCTTCACTTTTCTCGTCCAATGATCGCATTCCCTGGTGTCGTTGATTTCATTTAACGTTTCAGAAATGGAAAGTATATATGAATTTTTGTAACCATGGTTGAAAGATGCATAATTAAGTTGAGAAATATAAAAGTTACATTTCTTTGCATTGGCAAAACAATAATTCTTTAGTTTGCTGATGAAAACTTTCATCCAAATATTTAATTTCTAAAACAAGATACAATTTTCATTGAACCAAAAAACACACCAACTCTGGGTTGTTGAAAGACCAATCTATGGCTCATGAGGAGGAATCAAATCCTTCTTGTCTAAACTAAGGGGTCACTTTTTATTATAGAATTTTTTTTGAAACAAGGTAACCACGCCCGTCCCTAGGCCAAGCTCCGGAGACACTTTTTACTATAGAATTCTACATGTCAGTTAGGGGACTCAAACCTTTCAACTGTATTTTGGGATCATTTATGCAAATGAGGAGTTGAGTTGAGTTATTATAACCCAACCCACGTTTGGCCAACCCGTAATGAGGGTGCAAATGAACAGCTGGATTATTATAACTTAGCCCACGTTTGGCTACCGGTTATAATAATTGGTGGGTTGGCTCAAACTCAAGCCGTCATTTCTAATATAACTCATCCCTCATTTGAGATTAATCATTTCCTCTTTTCTATTATAATAATCTGCACTACTTCAAACATTGTTTATCATAATTCATGTTATAATAACTTACACTCCCAACATCGTTTATCATAACTCGTTTATAAAATATTTATCGTTTATAATAACTCAACTAGTGCCCCAAACACGGCCTTAATGTCTCAGTTGAGGATATATGCCTTAATAAATCTAGCTATGCTCTGGTTGGCCGAAATGGAGTCACTTTAAGACTGGGTGAAAAGGTGAAAAGGTAAATAAAGGGTGTTTGAAACGCCAACACCAATGCCAAACTAATATGAAATCCAACCCCTTCAGAGCATTTTTTGAGAGAGGAAAAAAGGTAACAAAAAGTAATCGGTTTTTAGTTTGGATATTGTGTCGGGTTTTGTATTTTAGCATAGAATACGAGAGTGAATTCGAGACTCAAGGGTTTTCGGAAGAGCTTGGGCGCTATTGTTCTTGTTGTCTTTGAGCATATTAATCAAACTAAGTCATCTAACACCTGTCCTACATATATGATATAACAAATAACAACAGAGACTCAGCACAAGCAGTTGTAGGAAAAATATATGTTCTAACCTTACGTAAGGTATAGAAGAAGTAGTGAAATCCATCGCCAAAAGTATTGCACTCAAATGACCAAGTAAACTCAGGAGCATTGAATAAGGGACGCCTGAAATGCGGCTGAAGAGAAAAACAAACCATATTAGTACCTAGTTGTTGGTTGATACAATTAAATTTACCCCAACCCAAAAGCTTAAGGTTATGGATTGATCGGTGATTTAACATAGGTCAACATGATACTAGACCAGAAGGTCCTAAGTTCAAGTTCTTGCCAAGTCGTTTTTCCACTTGTAGGGCATTTCTCAAATTTTCAAGCACACAAATGAATGAGAGTATTGTGGATGTAATTAAATTTATCCCAACCCATCAACTTAAGCTTTTTTGATCATTGGTGATTTAATGAAATTTAACACTAGTAATGTAAAAAGCCAAAAAACATAATGAGTTCCAAGAATTTCATTCTAAGACCTGGCCAAATGTAATTGAGACAAAGATGCCATCTTTCTTCAAAACCTGATGAATACCTTCAAGCATTGCCATGACCTTTGCTCGTGTGGATGGTTGAGGATTCCACGGGTCGCCACCATCCACGAACAAAACATCCTTCAAGTAACAAACAGAAGACCAAATGAAAATTACCACATCAAAAGAAATTCCAATATCGGGGGTAAAACGAAACTGCAACACGTTAAGTAGTTACCATGGTTCCTTTCTCAATAACGACATCGAAACACTCATCACCAAAAGGCATGTCTAGCATGTCAGCTTCCTGCACCTTAATTTCTGACAATGGAGGTGGTATGAGAGAAAATGAATTGAGAAAAGGCACACCGTTCATTATGTAAAGAAAATCATTTATCATAAAAAATCAACGAGTTTTTTTCTAGTATCTATTGATGCCTCAGTGAGGACCAGTCACTGCATCTTAAATACAAAAACCATAATCATTCATTACATATTGTTTTATATCTACCCAATGTCTTAAATAGCTATGAAGGCTTACATGCCCATGGCAAGACTAACTTTTAGCCTCGAAAGTTTTAATTTTTTCTGACCATAAGAGGTTTACGCTTTTATAAAATTGCACTCACACTGAAGTTCAAAATCTCTAATTCTCATATAATGGTTAGAAGAATAGTATTGATTTTCTACCTTTTTAAAATAAAAGGATTTGAATCATAACATTTTAAACTATAAATAAGATTCGCAACACTTAAAAAACATTGAAGACATAAAATTAATAGAATACCACAATTCTTTTACTGATAATAGTAGTGTTGTTAATGATATCTCTTAGAAATTTTGCTTAAGTAACATTGTTCGGTGATGTTTTTTTTAATGTTTTGTTTTGCAATAATTGTTTGCTTTAGAATAGGTAATGTTTTTAATTAAAATTGAGGCTTATGCCTCGTACCACCTCAAGACTTGTGCTTCACCTCTTCTAGAAGGAAAACTTTGAAGCCACCTTTAACATTTTAAAACATTGTATTTACCAAGCCAAAGTACTGGTTAAGCATAGTTAATTCTACCAGATTACATAAGATTTAAATGACATGTATGATAGTAGAATAATGTAACTCTAGACTTTCACTTCATATTTGACTTCAACCAATGAAAAACAGCTAAAATAAGTAAAAAATTCCACAGGTAATTGCTTTTAACCCAAACAGAAGAAAAAGCTCGAAGATGAAATCTTTGTATGACCTAGTAATCCTGAATACATGACCCAGTAACTAAGAAGTTATGGGTTCGTATCTCCCACCCCCAATTATTTTGTATGTATGAGTCACCAGCTAAAAGGTTACTAAGTTCAAATCTCAAACCTCCAATTATTATTGAATTCAAGAAAAAAAGTATTAAGAGTGAGAGAGAGAGAGAATGGCAAAATAAATATATGTTATGATGAACTTACCTTTCATACCCTTCAAATGGAAACGTCTTTGCATGTTCTCAACAGCAACAGCAGACAAATCAATGCATGTTATATCAGTGATTCCATCGTTGTACAATTCCTCACAAAGTTTAGAATTTCCACTCCCCAATTCCAACACCTACAACCCATTAAACTCAACCCCATCACCAACAATGAAAGTTCATTAAAAAAAAATCGCAAAAAGCTTCCAAAAATCCAATCTTTTAAACCTAACAATTCACAAAATGCAACAGAGAAAGAGAGACAAAAATAGTACTGAGGCATTGGGTTTGAGAAGAGGAAGTATGAGATGACGAAAATGAGAATAATCTTTAAACCATTCATAATGCTCTTCCTTAGAAAAACGTTCATCCCTAAAACACAGAACCAAATCAGAAAACTTAACAAAATAAGAGAAGAATTTATGATTCAAAGAGAAATTGACCAGTATTTGGGATCAAGGTAAGCCAGAGCACTTGCAGGAGCAACGCTTTCATTCTGCGCGCATTTGGGATTTTGGTCCGTACCCATTTGAACTTTCTCAATTTGAAATTGGAATAAAATGGAATTGGGGATAGACAAACAAACCCTAAATCCTTGATCTTCAATTGGGCCTCTCGTTTAATGGGCTTTTCAGTCCAGAGAGAGAGAAAGACAACTAATTTCCCATGATTCCATGAAGAAATCGTAAAAGAAATCCTCTTTTTCGATGAACATTTGAATGAAGGCGACAAGAAGTTGGATGCTGATGGTAACATCTCTGTAATATTTTAAGATCTTCCTCTTCATTGAATTTTTTTTTTATGACCGGAAATAGGAGCTTCGCCCCCATATACCGAGGTGTTTGGACTCGAGAGACAACAAAAAATTTTACAATTAAACTCAACTCTTGAATCTTAAACCTGAGATCTCCGAGAAAGAATACCTTGGAACACCAGACCTCAAGCAACAATGTTGCCCTTGGCTTCCTTGTCATTGAGACAATAAAAACAACCATATTTGAACTCTTTCCAAGACTTTATCACCGGTCAATTTTTTAGAATCAATCAAAACCCAATGGGTTTCGACTTCTATTTCAGTGAAAAGGTGATGGTATTCCCATAATGACCCTACCATTAAGAGTGGGAGATTCGAACCTATAATACACATATTTATGTCGGTTGAGTTGTTGCTCTGATTAGCAGACTTGACTGTAGTTCAATGACCAAAATAAAGCTAGTGCTTCAAAAATTGAAACTTTGAACAAGATTACAGCCAAAGTAAGCAACTAGGAGGTTGCAAAAGCATATTCAAGAATGTAGTTGTCCATGGAATCTGGACAGGAAAAAGGAATTGATGTTCTTCAGATACAAGGTTGGCAATGGGATTATTACATAGAAAGATATGTACTCTGGTGATACCACCCCTCAAATCAATTATTGTAACAAGCAGAAAACTGATAACTCTTCCTTTAAGATTTTCCAAGAGAGGGTGTTGGAGAAGTTGGAGGCTTCAAGTCCTCATACCTGGTTTCATCAAATAAAAAAAAATGAGAAAACTTATGTTTGCTTTTTATCCTTTTTATGTAATCAACAACACAGTATTCACTCAAATTTTTGGAGTTTTCAACCTCAATCTATGTACTAACAAACAACTGAACTGTCCCTATCAGCTGGTTGAAGTATGCACTTTTTCAAGGAAATCAACTAAGTCAGATAAAAGAAAAAGGGTGAAGCTTACATGGTAAAAGGTGACAGTGGCTGCTTCTTTGGCTCAGGAAGATGCGCTTCGCTCTCTGAGTTTTTTGCCTCTGGAATCGGCAATGTACTGTTTACGGTGGCGGTTGTTGCCTGAGGTGGACCATTTTCCGGAGATGTTGAAGAAAATGATTGGTTAGGTGCACTAGGAGATGGTGATGTAGGGGGCTTTAAATCTTCATATCTGGAAAAAAGTAATGTGTTTATCAGTCAATTCAGTGTAACTGCAAGATCGGTAAGAAGGTACAAACTAATGAAATCAGAATGAAAATAATTAGTTTTTTTACAATGAAGCTTGTGAATATAAGATCCTTACGCAACATAAGGGGAGAGAGGTTGAGATATCACTGCTTTTTCAGGAGCAGGTGCAGGATTTGCCTCAGCAGCACCAAGTTTCTCAACAGGTGCAGATGGGGTTGGAGATGTTGGAGGCTTTAAATCTTCAGACCTGGAAGAAGACAATCTAAAATAAATGCCAATGGTATTATATCATTTTCGCAGAATTTACGGGACAACATTTTTTCGCAAGAAATTTAGCTATGATTAAGAACTATGAAAGTAAAAACAGGGCTAAGAAAACAAGTCCAAGTATAAGGAAGTTCCAAATGCTTCACAAAGAACTCCAGCCAACAAAATCAACCCAAGCTCATAATTACAAAATGGTATAGTGACCGATGTCCACAAAGAGGCGTTAAACCTCGCCAACTCGCAAAGCTCTTCACAAGGTCTCTCAACCTCTCCAAGATTGTTATTATTCCTTTCAATCCAAGCTCCCCAGCAGATACAGAGGGACTAAACAAACATCCTCACACGAGGTGATGCACAAAAATCATTGACAACATTTTACGACTTTTTTCAGCGACTTAACATTTTCGGTGTGAGTGACAAATAATGGAATCATATTTGCACTGGAAACAACCTACCAATTCATACTTCATTTTTCATTATAACTATCCTATAATCCTATTAACTGTTAATCTAGGCATTTGACCATGATGCTTGAACACTTAACACATGGAGAAAAGAAAAGTTTAAGAAAAATAGACCAGCCTCTTCCATACTGTCTTACGCAATATTGGGTGATGATGACTGTTTTGTAACATTTGCAGCAGGTGGTTCTTTTTCTTTAGCAATGCTTGACTGTTCTGATGAAACACTCTCTGTGGGTGGTGGTGGATCGACAACACGTGCAGCACCATATTCCTAGCACGGGTAATTGTTCATTGACTCATTGTTATATAAAATGCTGATAGATCACACAAGTAACTAATTTCATGAAGTATTTGGTTGCAAGAATAGTAATATTTTCAAGTAGACTTTGTCTATCTTGAGACAGCAAATTTAATGATATACTTATGCAAATTATCATGAATTATTAAAATTAAGAACATAAAATGATTCCATCTTTTAGAACCATTCCTCTTTTACTTAGAGAAACAACTGACCTTCCCTGGGTAAGCATTTGCAACTTTTGATGGTATTTTTGTTAGAAGATCCTCGAGGGGAGTCAATGGTGCAGTTGTCACAGCGATTACTTCTACCACTTTATAATACGAAAGACTGGGATTTTTCGCTATGCATACCATGAGCTCTGCAACCTGCAATTAAAGAGTTAGCAATAGAACACATATTGTTTTCATTTGACCTCAATAGTGAGAAACCAGATCCAGGACCATATTATTACTCAACTAAAAGATGATCATGTCACCAAGAATGCCTTAATTGAGGCCGAGGTAAAAAAAGTCACCAATCTCAATTATAAAACAAAAACAATGATTGAGATGTGATTTCAGGTTTATGATAATTTATATTTTTGGATAGGCAATTACTAGCAGTGGCACACCAGCTATTAAACAGAACAAAAAAGCGTATATGGTCATACAATATTGATCTATCACAATTCAGTATTATTCCTAGCTTCATTGCTGCTAATAGAAATGTTTATAAGAATTACAAGATAGAGGTCATCTGTGACCTTGAAATTTATAAACATACCTGAAGATTTGACACTAGACCACCAAATAAAGTATCTTCTGGTGAAAGAGTAGTATTATGAGTTTCCTTGAAAGTATCTGTAGGCCTTTCCATGCCTCCAGGTCTCACTATCTGAAAAATATATTTAAAGTAAACCAAACATCGAAGGCCCGTTCGAGTCTTTGACAACTATTTTGTTTTTGGTTTTTTTTTTTTTTAAGTTTAAGCTTATACAATAGCCCTTTATTTTCCTGGTTCACTTTTTTACTTTCCTGAAACACTTTTGAAATCTTATTCCATTTTTAAAAGCACCAAGTCAGATTTGTTAAAACTACTGTTTTTAGTTTTCAAAATGAGTCTAGGAACTCTATAAAATTAGGCCCCATTCAAAAACCATTTGGTTTTTAGTTTTTAGTTTTTGAAATTTAAGCTTATTTTTACTCAAATTTCTTACCATATGTTCACCTTTTCTTAAGAAAATATGTGAATGCAAAATTTCAAAAATTAAAACAAGCTTTTGGAAGCTACTTTTTTTATTCCAAATTTTGGTTTGGTTTTTAGGCTTAAATTTCAAAAACAAAAAACCAAACGATGTAGATCTCCAAGTAAGAAAAAACATATGGTGAAGTAGTTGTTTTAGGCTTAAATTTCAAAAACAAAAAACTAAAAACAAAATAGTTATCAAACGAGGCCTTAGAAATTAGATTATAAAACCAAAAAAGTTAATAAATAAGCACAATATTTTAAAAAAGAAAATATCAAGCAAAAAATTTATCAGACTGTCTTTAAGCTGTCACAAGTATATTATGTATAGCTACCAGTATTTGCTTACTGTATAAGGAAGACCACTGGCAATCAATGCTTCTTCTGCCTTCCTTTTCCATAATAGGACTCCCCAAAACAAACTTTCAGAAGCAGGTAACCACAGTTAAGGATTCAAACATAGAGCTATGAAGAAAATTCATCATTTGAATAGGTGAACAAAATAACAAACTAGAAATTATCAAACATGTGAGAAAAGTAACATTTGAACACTCACTTAAGAATGGCAGCAGGAAATCCGATCTTGTTGGTTCCCAAGGATGTTAGCAGAACAAAATGCTTGACTTTTGCAACAGTTGCTACATGTATAAATTTTAACGATGTTATTTCTTTTTGTTACTTGACATAATTAAATTTACTCCAAATCATCAGTTTCAGCTTTTGGAACGATTGGTGTTTTAACATGTTTCAGTATGGTATCAGAGTAGGAGGTCCTGGATTTGAACCCCGGTGAAATTGTTTCTTTCCCAATTAATATTAATTTCCACTGTTACCTCAACCCATTAGCTTAAGTTCTTGGATTGATCAGTGATTTAACATGTTTCGACAACTTTTTAACCTCAAGAACTTTAAGAAGCCTACATATGAGAGTTTAACTAATGATGCATTGAAAACTAGGAAAGCTCCACAAACAGATCAGTAAATCTTTATATAAATGGTAATAAAATAGAATCAATCAAAGGGTCACATGCTCTGAACCATTTACATCAACATATGTGATTTACAAGGAATAGCTCGAAATATGGTTATTAGTTAAAATAAATAATAATAGAGACCTCAAACTACGGTAATTTTTAGATATGTGCCTACCAAATTTAAGATTGATTTGATAGTATTTATTCATGTTGGTTTCTTACTTGGTAACATTTTGATTTAACCTCAACAAAAAATCCCTTTTCCATACTGATTATACTGCAATATCCAAACCTAAATATTGAATTGATTACCAAACTGTTGGGTCTTTCCCTTCAGTTTTCCTATTTCCACCTAGATTCTCTTATTTCTCTCTTTTCCTTTTCTCATTTCTATGACTCTGTACTCTCCTCTCTCATAAATCTCTTAAAGGATTAACTTTCTTGCATCTTGGGAGATGCAATTCTAACAATATAAATATTCCTATTTCAGATATATTTCAAGATACAGATCATGATGCAAATGTAAATTCAGAGTCAAACAGATCACCCAAAAAGCATATTTGTACCTGCTTCAACCAAGTTTTTGGTAGCCAGATAGTCGATTCGATAAGGTCCAGTAATATCTAAAATCTCCTTCTCACTAGCACCAATGCAGCAAATAACTATTGATGCATTACCTATTGCAGATCCAATCTCATTTGGTTTCTCCAAGTCACATACCACAGTTTCAAGCTTTTCTACAGCTGGGCTAAAGACCAAAAACTCTGTTATTTTCTTGGAAGAGTTTATTGTTCAAGAATATCAAATGGTGCCTTGACAATTTTTTTGAGGGGGGGAGGAACTTTTGGTACTTTGCATTACCTTCATCAAGCTTAATCATTTTAACACTCTGCAATATAAATAAAGGTTTTTATCAAAAAACAACTAATTTACAAAAATGATAGTAAAATGTTTTTATTAATAGTCAAACGCTTTAACCTCAACAAGAGTTTCTGCTTTCTGAGAATTCCTTACTGCAGCTCTTACACGAAATCCAAGTTTCAAAAGCTCCCTGGTTAGAATTTTGCAGCTCTTTAGCATATAGGATGCAGAAATCAGCTGGAAAGATGCACTGCTCCAAATTGAACTTACCTCACCGTTCTTGAACCAACTCTTCCAGTAGCACCAGCAACAAATACAACATCCTCGTCTTCCTTCTTCGGAATTTCCGGAGCTGTTTTTGAGCTAACATTGCTTGTGCCTAGTCAAAATCAAGAAATGATCTTATATTTAAAAGGTTGTAAGTTTTTAACAAAGTTGGTTTGACAACTCCATTAAACAAACTACAAAATTTAAATTACTATTTGCGATTTCCATAAAATCAGGAGGATGTTTAAAAACATTTTTTTTTTTAAATATGGATATGATTTGGATAAGATCACAAACCATACAAACGTAAACTATCATTATATTTATTAAAAAAAAATTAAAAAATTAAAAGCTAGATACATCTATGAAAAGTACTTCAAATTCATATAGCACTCAAGAAAAAAAAAAGATCACATTCATATCATTTTTTGTATTTCTTTTTTCTTAAGATCCATCCTTTCTAAAAACTGAATTTCCAAATTATTTTTTGTATTCCTTTTTTCTTAAGATCACATTCATATAGCACTCAAGGAAAAAAAAAAAAAAAAACATATTCATATCTTGACAGTTATGACAAGTACTTACCTTGGTCCAACCCAACCATTGTTCAGAAAACCTATTTTAAATTTTACCAAAGAAATGGGCTCAGTCTATTTCTTAGGGAAATAAGAGTAGATGTGTTGAATCTAGGGTGGTCGGCTATCTAATATTTGATATCCTACTTGTTTTATGTTAATTCAATGCAGTAGAATCAGATGGTTGTCTTATAAAATTGGTCAAGATGCATATATGTTGACCCAGAAAACAAAACTTTTACCTAAGAGACCCATAATCAGCTGTCCCATAAAATTAGTCGAAATGCGTATAAGCTGGCCAGAAAACAAAACTTCTACCTAAGAGGCCGAGTGTTAATCAAATGCAGCAAGTGAAATTAGTCGAGATGTATATAAGTTGATTCGGAAAACCAAAACCTCTACCTAAGAGACCCAGCAGCAACAGCTCTAAATATAATCAAGCTAACAATGAGTTCAACAAAATCAGTAAATCAAATGTACCGGTGAAAACAATCCACATTCTAAGAAACTCAAACATAGAAGAGGCAATATGAATCAAGGGCGATGAGTTCAATCACGATGGTCACCTAAGTAGTAAGTAATTTCATACGGGTTTCCTTAACTTCCAAAGGCTGTAGGGTCAGGTGTTATGTTACATGACAATAGCCGAGTTTCAAATAAGCTAGCCGGACAGTCATGGATATAAAAAAAATTGAAAAACAAAAACAATATGAGCATCGATCAAATTGTAGAAAAAGAAATCGGTACACATACTAGAAGATTGAGCTCTGATTTGAAGAAATTTAAGCCTTCCAGTAAGTGGGTATGTCTTCTTATTCCATAATTTCAAAGCTCGGCCAAGCAACAATGGCTTTTCCAAGAACCCATTTCGAGATAAAGAAGAAGGCACAGTGGTTAAAGCCGGTGAGCGCAAAGAACTGCAAGTAGCTTCCATTGAAGAGAATTTGTGTCCTGTTCAGTGCAACCCCAAAAATTTTGAAAATCTCAAATCATGAACTAATTTTTGAAGAACAGATTTAGAAACAGAATTTGATGCTAATTTTTTTTTTGTAAATTTTTCTACTGATTTTCTCAGGTTGGCTGTAATGGGATCGTCCACACTCCACAGCATGTGGATATGATGGGTCCCAAAGAAGGTTCCATTTTTGGTCTGTGAAGAACTGTAAGCACCCATTTGGATTTTCATTTATCCCCAACTTCGAAAAGCAGAACTGGCCGAAAAAAAAAAAAAAAAAAAAAAGAGGAAATGTTTATAATTTGTGTGTTTAAGCTTGCATTTTTTTTTGGGTAGAGATTATTTATAAATTTAGATTTAAAATTTAGTCACAATTTTGAATTTCATGCATAGTTTCTATTGCAAGAAATGACAGATGAATTAAGAATGTGAAGTTGGTTTATTTATGAGTCAATAACTAGTCTTTAAATAGTGTGTATGTGTGTGTGTCAAAAAAAATTAAAAATTTAATATAAAATATTCAATTATGTTAGATTTCATTAGATAAAATGTCTTTTTTAATCAAGTAAAGTTAATAAACTTCAATCAATTGAAATCGATAGTCATCAATCAAATTAAATATTTTATGTTTTATTATGAATCAAATATTTTTTAAAAGATGTTAAAAGGGAAAACATGGATATTACAATTTGTTATTAGAGATGTACATTTTCACCGACATGACGAAAATTCCCGTTTAGGTGGGAAATCGAGAATGTATTTTCAATCCATATTTCTTCAATCCCACTCAATTACATTTTCTTTTCTTTTTTAATTATTTTTTCAAATGAATGTTTTTCTTTAATAATTAATTCAAGGAATGGAAAGAATCTATCATCAAATTGATTGAAAAATATCATCAAACTAATTAAAGGTTATCATCCAACTAATTGAAGGCTATCATCAAATTTATTGAATCTATGAACTCAAAACGGATTGAAGCATGAATATTTTAGTCATTTTATTTGCCTGAACTCAAAGCTTCTAGTTTTCTATTAAATTTCAACAAATATATATAGTATATAAAATATCAAATCTGAAAAGTTGATCTTTTAATAAATTCAAGATAATATATAATAAATTTTAGACTAACAATCCCACATAAAGGACACTACCTGTGACTATCGGGTTGAACTAGATAACCACCAAACTATTAGGCAACTAACCCTTTTGGTAATCGAATAATCAATTTTTTTTTTTTTAAGATTACAACATTTGGAAGTAGGAGATTCGAACTCATGATTTATTGAGCTTAATATATAGACAAATTGAGAGGTAAAATTCGTTTTAGTACAATAAATAACCTAAAAGAAAGGGATATCTCATGTGGTTAACATTAACTAAATTTCGTAAATTTAAGAGAGGCGACGACCACGTTGATGTTTGAAAATTTATTTTAGAAAGTAAACTAAAAATTGAAAGGCTAATGAAACATGAAACACATTTTCAAAAAAGAAAAAAAACATCAAACACGTGCGGACAGCCTGTTAAAATGTTGATTGTTGTCATCTTGATCTCATGTACCTAATTTGAATATTTCATAAGGATTTACTCTTCATCTATTCCCTGTGACTATCTACCTCTGGGTTCATCTATATAGACTTATGACATCGAGATACATCATAAAATCTAAAATGAAATTACAGTCACTTTAAATCTAGAACCTTAAAAGAAGTACGCTCTCAAAACTCAGATGTTCAACCACTTTGCCACTTTTAAATGACTTAAATTCACCTTTAATTTCTTAGTTGAGAGTGAGATTCCGTTATAGAGAAAAGTGGAATTTAGTTTTTTATTTATTTTATTATTATTATTTTTTTAAGTTTTACTTTTAGGGTGAATTTGGATTCATAACTTATTAATCATTGGTTATTCATTAATGTCATTGAACTATTATTTTTGTTGTCAAGTGGAATTTGACTTTTTTTTTTTTTTAATACAAGTTGGGAGAAGGGGGATTACAAATATCGATTATAGGAATTGAATTCGTAATTGTGGAGTGGAAATGAATTAACACCAACCAGATAACCAATCGCACCACCGACCCATTCGATGAGTGGAATTTGACTCGATGGAAGGGAAATGCGTAATTTGAACTATAAATAAGGTTTAGAAAATAAGGTCATTAAAATGCTCGTGGCAAAATTTTTATTAGTCCACCTTTTCTTCCCACTCACCCCTTATTTCCCATAAAATTTGAAGATTTTCTACCTGTTCGGAGCAGGTCTCCAAGCTCCACCATTTAAATAGACATTCTATGTATTAGTCATAAAGGAAATATTCTAAACGTAATACTTACTTACGGTGGGTAAGTATTTTGGAAATACTTGCCCACCTTAGAACCACATGTTTAAAAAAAAAAAAAAAAGCTTTGATTGATGTGAGAGAAATTTTAAAGTGAAAAAAAAATGCAAAAAATAAAAATATGTAGTTTTAAAAATAGGTAAGTATTTCCAAAATACTTATTGCTCATATTTTAATCCACAAAGTTTATTTTCCCCACAAAATCGACCTATAGCTAAACCAAACCTAATTTTCAATTACGACATCTATTATCCATTAAATTTTGTATAGATTTGAATTCATTCTATCAATTTAGTCCTTACTTATCTTTAAAAAAAATGTAGTCCTATTATTTTTTTGACTTGTCTCCATCACTATCCAAATGGCAAACATAGAGACTACTATTTATTATAATATGTTAGAAGGATTGTCTTTTGTTTTTTTTTTTTAGATCTTTGTTAGAAGGATTGTAATAGGGGTGAAAGAAAAAAAACTGAACCGACTAAACCGAACCGAACTGAACAGATCCAATGGATTGGTTCGGTTTTTTAGAATAGCATTGGATCACTTGGTTTTAAATTGTAAAAACCGATTTTTTTTCGGTTCGGTTCGGTTCCTCATTGAAAAACCAATAAAAAACCGAACCGAACCGATAGTATAAATTTACCATGTTCTTCACTTTATC
>JBBMKA010000001.1:72052-84053 GCA_037833695.1 Sechiopsis laciniata
GTGGCTTTATATAGCCTCAAAATGAAACTCTAGAACTTCCATGAGACATTTCAGGAGTTGTAACATTCTAACTTTATGACTATAATTAGCCATTAATTAATTATAACCTAAAAAGTTAATTAATTGTCTTGAAACTGAAAATACATTTACAAGGTACCATAAATCCAAAAATTGGAGTTTCTAATCATTCCACCATGAATTTGTAACATCTCATTCATAAATGAAGATACACTTGAAGTAGTTTGTAGTTTTGTTGCATAAATGAAGCTTGACTTATATTTAATGGATCATGAGTTGCATTTGCGTATAAATTCAATTAAACTTCACTTCATTTAATTCAACTTCATTTGAAGCTTTATGGTGTCTTGAATAGCATGGTAAGATCCATATTATTGGCTATTACTTTTCTAAATTTAACATGATATCAGAATCTGTCTCAATTAGAGATAATTGTTCTCTTTTTCATAAACCTAGAAAAGTGAGACCACCATGTGTTGCAGCGTCCATGTAAGGCAAATGCACTCATTCGCCTTTTCTTTTCGTCCAATGTTTTTTTTCTTCATAAAATTGGAATGAAGATATTGCACGATTCATGTTATCGTAGGAGATTTGTGTCGTCAAATTAGTTATAAGTCATGTATTGTGCCAGATGAATTAAACTCTTGCTGACTATATATTTCTCTTCCTTTAATGCAAATCATTCAAAGATAACAAAATTCTAACATCTAAAGTGTTGCTTGATGCTTGAGATTTGATATTTGATGTAATTATTTGTGTAAAATGAATGAAAATCCGGCATTTTTCAAAATTTATCTAAGCCAAAAAAGGACTTATATTAATTGTAATCCAAGCCCAAAGTAATTTCCATAATGTAATTACAACTTCTAAAGTATTCTCTAAACATTTGGAAGACACTTCAAACTAAAGGAATGAGAGAATTGTTACATATAAAAAAAAAGGAATGAGAGAATTAGTCTAGTAATTCTTTTTTTTTTTTTATGACATAAAAAATTAGTATAGTAATTAACACTATAAGATCACTTAAACTCAACTCTTAACTTTTAAGTATCCCAATAATAGAGAAAAGTAAGGAGCAAAGTCATAAGAACTAGATTCACGCCAGGACAATCTTTTGATTTAAGAAAACGAAAGGAATTAGAAAAAGAATAAAGAAAAAAAAACGAAAGGAATTAGAAGAAGAATAAAGAAAAGAAAACGAAAGGAATTAGAAAAAAAAATAATAATAATAAAGAATTGGATAGGAATGTGAGAAATTTCAAATCCGCTTTTTATTATATTTTTTTAAAAAAAGTCTTTTATTATTTCAAAAAAAAAAAAAAAAACATAATTGAATATTATTAAAATCTTTAAAAAAAAAAAAGTGATTGATTTTGAAATGTTGAGACTAAATAAAAGTATACCCATTTTTTTTTTTTTTTAAAGGAAGTATACCCAAAATCTAGGAAAAGATATTTTCCCATTAATTATAACAATAAACAGGTAATGATAATGTTTTTTTTTTTTTTAACTTATTTATTACCAACACTAAACCGACACACCAATATTATTAATTAATATCCGCCCGCCCCCACAAAACGCCAATATTTAAATTTCAATTAAAAAAAACACCAACTGTCAAAAAATAAAATAAAATAAACACGCCAATATTTAAAATTATGTTAAAATATCAAAGGTTTTGAGAAAATATATTTACACTTTATTTAGGTTGTTTGTTTGACGTAATTAATGAGTTGTTGTACAACTTTTCTTCGAATAATTATATTCAAACTAAATATTATAATCACTTAAAATAATTATTTATTTATAACTATTCAAGATAATCATTTATTTTTAACAATTCATTTCTAATCACTCGTGTCTAATCATTCATTTTTAACCACTCATTTATAACTCTTCAAAATAATCACTAATTTTTAATTACATTCAAACAAGTTATTGTCTATAACTTCTCTACAAAAACTTTCATTCAAATGAGCTATTAACTGTAACTTTTCTACAAATAATCCAAACGAGCTATTACTAAAATTCAAATTTCTAGTCACTCAAAATAACCACTCATTTATAATCACTCAAAATAACCACTCATTTATAATCACTCAAAATAATTACCCTACAATTCTAAATCTAAATACCTTCTGGAAGTGTTTGGATGAGAATTTAGTTTGAGAAGTTAATTTGAGTAGTTAGAAATAGAGAAATGTAATCAAAAAAAATTTGGAGGTAGATTTTTTGTAGAGGAGTTAGAGACAACAGTTTGTTCGAATGTAAATTTAAAATGAGTAATTATTTTGCGTGGTTAAAAAAAAAGAATGATTAGAAATTAGTGGCAAAAAATGACTTATTTTGATAAATTATAAATTAATGATTAGAAATTGATGATTAGAAGTGAGGAGTTATTTTTAGTAATAAAAATGAAGAGTTATTTTGAGTAATTGCAAAATACTCGTTGGAGTATAATTTTCTAGGAATAGTTAGTAAATACTCATTTTAAGTTCTCGATTTTGTGTAGAATTCTATTTAGTTTTGTAATTTTTTTTTTTGAACTTGAGTTTTAAACATTTTAATAATGTTTAAAATTTGGAAAATCGTAATTGATGATATATTTTAACAAAATAATTACAAATATAGTGTTTGTATTATATAATCTAAAAAAAATACACTATTGTTATTAATAAAATATTGTGGCCAACAAGAGCAATTGCTCGATGACATTAGTGTACACCCAATAACAAAGAGGTCTTGGGTTCGAAATCATCAATTACAATATTATGTATTATTAATACAATATTTATGACTATGATTGCTGATCATACTTTTGTTCAATTTTTTTTTTGTTTACTTATATTTTTTAAAAAATAAAATTTCCGTAGAAACAAAAAAAATAGCATTATCAATCAGATTTAAAATTAGTAAAGTTTTCATATATTAGTCAACTTTACTGTTTTGTTATTTTGAGAACTAAAATTGAGACACCAACAAGAGTAGAGCTCTAACAACATATCGTCAACCCAGTAACTATTTGGTTATAAGTTCGAATCTCTTTTCTCCGATATCATTATATTAAAAAAAAAATTAAAATTGAGACAATAAAGATGGATGACGTTTAATTTGTTTGATTGTATTCTAATTCAACAAATTTGATGAGGCTCCTCTTTTGTATGAGTTAAAAAACAAGAAAAAAAAAAACGAAAGAAAAAAAAAAGTAAAATTGATAATTTAACCTAAAATTACAACGCATCACCAAAGTGAGCAACAATACAAACAACAAAAATACACACACAAGTAATTTTTTCTCTTATTTAAAATAAAGAAGGTATTTTTTTTCTCTCATTTATTTATTTTTTTCTCTATTGGTTTTTTAGTAAAGTCTCTCTAATTTATTTCAACAATATTTGTTGGGATAAAATTGGCACTCACGACCCAACCAAAAAGTTTTGTAGACTTTAGCACACACGATAATTGTTTTTAATAAACTTAAAAAAAAGAGTCTACTTTTTTCTTCATTTATGAACCTGTAATCCAGTGCGCTCGAGTCCACACAAACTGCACTCGCTGACAAAACATCAAACAGCAGCCTTAGCAGTTGACTTGGTCAACGACTTGACCTTAACGGACCAACCCAACGACGACCGAGTTCCGTCAACGGCGAACGTGTCGTACCGGAGAAACAGTTCCACCAAAAGCACTTTAGACAGTAGCAGCACCAGATCCCTCGCCGGACACTGCTTGTTCGCCGCCGTCGGCGCCTCCGTCTCCCGGCCGTTCGACCAGTAAACATACTTCAAAAGCTTCTCCCCTGCTTTTCCGACGAACCTATAGCCGTCGAAAACTTCCGGATTCGCAAAAATCTTCGGATCTTTCGTTGCAAACGGCTGATACCCAAAAATTATCTCCCCTTTCTTGATCTTAAACGCCGAATCGTGGCTCTGAATCACGATCTCTTGCTTCGCTTTCGCGTATTGGTACGGCACCGGCGGGTCGATTCTAAGAACTTCGTAAATGACGGATTTTAGCAGAGTCATCTTCTCCAACGCGCTGAATGTTAGTTCGCCGCCGTCCACGGTGGCTCTGATTTCTGCGGCGAGCTTCCGGTGAAGTTCCTCCCCGGCGGAGCCGACCCAGTTGAAGATTATCGGTAATAACACTTTCATTCCGGCGTATGCGTTGAATCCGGCGAGGAATATTACATTGTGACAGGCTGTCTCTCTGTTCATCCCCTGTTTCTCTGCTTCGTCTAGAAATGAACCCGACGGCGAATACCGGTCAAATTCATCGAAAAGCCTCCTGCAAAATAACGTAATTGAGTTTTAAATTTCAATTTCGGATGATAAATTTGAGAAATGCATAAACTTTTGCTTTTCCATTAATTTCCCACCGACATAGTACAAGAAATATCAGATATCTCAATAGATGATATCAATTATATACTTCTCAAGGGTAGTAGAGTGGTGGAAGGTTTGAGCTTCATGCTCACTTACGAGATTCACTTATGACATTAATTTGTAGACATCTTCTCTGTCTCCCAATGTCTGCCCAAGAACTGGTATGATTATCTAAGGTATAAGATCAGACAAGCGTGGTCATCTCAAGTGTAGTAGAGCGATCGAAAGAGTGTTGCACTAATGATTTGCACCTACTAATAACGTTGATTTTGCTAATCATCAAACTTTTGTGATTATCTAAGGTATAGTTACATCGATTAGTAGAGCGAGCAAAAGAGTGCTAG
Source organism: Sechiopsis laciniata (assembly GCA_037833695.1). Lineage (NCBI taxonomy): Eukaryota > Viridiplantae > Streptophyta > Magnoliopsida > Cucurbitales > Cucurbitaceae > Sechiopsis > Sechiopsis laciniata. Next base: position 76,800 of record JBBMKA010000001.1, read on the forward strand.
ATTGATGATACATTTGTTGTCGATCTCATATTCAAATTGAATACACAGCTAATAGGATGTGTTGTTGCACCCATTAATGATACTGATTTCGCTTATCGTCAAACTTTTGTGGATCACACGGTCGAACAAAATATCTAGCAATAGGACGCCTTATTTGCATATACGAATTCAATGGATTTCAAGAATGGTTAAATTGTCGTCAATCTCGCCGACTGTAATATCCCGCAAATAAGAAGGTAAACAAGTATATACTAATCGTGCTCATTTCACTGATTCTCAAATAACTATCCCATAATAAATTTGAGAAAGATTTCATAACAAATACAGAAAATATCTAATAAACATGCTAACAAATCTATATGTAATATCAAAGGTTAAATGTAACAAATCATAGTTGAAGAAATCGCTTAATTTTACCTGTAATCGCGTTTGACTAAAGCGAAGGGTAAACGGAATGTATGAATGATGAGATCTTCAAAGCAACTGAGATATTTCGGCAAACCGGCGGTACCCAACGGAGCGAGCATCATCATCAACCAACGGTTGAAAAAACCCGGACCCTTTAAGCTGAATTCCGGGTCGGGGCTCCGACCGGAAAGCAACCGGAAAATGAAACCAAACGCCGCCGAATCGCTAAACGGATTCAAATCTGGAAATTTCTTTTTTCCCAATTCAATTTCGATCTTATCAAACATACCGGAAACCGATTTTTGAAAAAAAGGGATGAATTGATGGTGATTGGATGCAAGAAATTTAAGGACGAGGTTTTTAAATACAGAGTGCTCTGTTTCCGATGGGTCCAAAAACGCGCAGGGGCGGATTCCGCCGGTGAAGGCTAACGACGGCATGAAAGTTCCGTCAAGGACGTTACGTTTCTCGACTTTGGTGGTGTCGAAGAGGATCGGAAAGCTGACGGCGTCGAGAAGGACGACGACTTTTGAGTTGCCGGAGATGAATGGTCCCGGCGGCATGTTTGCCCGGAAAACGGTGGAGTTGTATTTATGCATTCTTGATTGGAAAAATTCATCTCTGCCTTGGATGTAGAAGTAATCGTAGCGATCTTTGATGGGTCCGAAGAAAGGGAAGCCATAGCTGCCGGGAATGGATTTCTGTTTGATTAGTTGATGTTCTGAGGAAGAAGATGAAGTCATTTTTTTGGGTTTGTTTTGAGGAAGAAGAAGATGAAGAGAGGGTAAAGTTTTGTGGGTGATTGTATGAGCATTTTAAAGGAATTTTGATTTTTGAAAAGTAAAATGAGGTTCATGACTTTAATTTGTTTTTAATGCAATGGGTTTCTTAAATTATTTATGTGGGGTATCTAATTTTTTTGAAAACTATGTGGGGTCTGTTTTTGCTTGGTTTCACATTTGGTGGAGGGAATTAAGAAATGGTAGTGGTTATTTAATTAGTAGTGACTGTATAGTGTGAGTCGGTAAAAAAATGAGAGAATAATGAGATTTATTTATTTAAAGAGGAGAGAATCATTAGTACACAAATCATTTTTATTAAAGATTAATATAGTACATTTAAAACTTTGAGTAACAAAATTAGAACAAATCTTAAAATTAAAAATTTCAAACTCTGTACTTTTATAAAAAGTTTCTTGTAGCTAGGTTATTTGAAGTTGTGAGTAGTTGGTTTGGAGAGTTTGTTGAAATTGAATGGAGGAACGTTTTGGAAGTGGATAATGGAGTTTAGGCGTAGCTGGTGAGTAGTGCTTAGCCAAACGGGCTTTCATTTATGTGTAAGTGTTTCAAGTTTACGAGTGGTGCCTTTGCTTTAAAGAAAGGTTTTGTTTTGAAAGCTAATAAAGAAGAATGATATTGTGAATCTCTTTAGCGGTGTCTTTGCTTTAAACAAAGGTTTTGTTTTGAAGGCTAATAAAGAAGAATGATATCGTGAATCTCTTTAGCGGTGTCTTTGCTTTAAACAAAGGTTTTGTTTTGAAGGCTAATAAAGAAGAATGATATCGTGAATCTCTTTAGCGGTGTCTTGCTTTAAACAAAGGTTTTGTTTTGAAGGCTAATAAAGAAGAATGATATCGTGAATCTTTAGCAATGTCTTTGCTTTAAACAAAGTTTCTTGTAGCTAAGTTATTCAAAAAAAACATTTTTTCCTTCAATCTTTCCTCCAAAGAATCTTATAAAAATTAAGGTTTTTGTTCAACATCTTCCACCAACAATCTTATATAAGCAATTGTTTTTTTTTTCCACCCTCGTACAAACAACTTTATTCAAATTTCCCCAAAACTAAACATGCTTAAAGATGCTGTGGTCAAAACTAAAATGTTTGTTTTTTTCAAAAAAAAAAAAACATAAATAGCACCTGTTTTTATAAAAATAAAATAAAAATACATATTTAGCAGAAAAATGGGGTGATTCCCGTAAAATGACCAAAATGTTCATGCTTCAATCAATTTTCACCGAATGGCCTTCAATAAATTTTCAACAAATAGCGTTTGATAATTTTTGAGCTGATAATTTTTAATCAATTCACTTATAAATTAAATTAGTTGGTTTGGTTGATAGCCTTCGGTTCAATCAATGCTTGATGTGGATAAAAAAAAAAAAAAAGTCTGCTACACATGTAGTATTTTACAAAAAAATATGTTATAATTAAAATGCAATGTCCAAAAATTGCTATTAGGAGTAATTTTCTTTTTTCCATTATTTGAATTTTTATCTATTTTCTATTTTAATTCTTAAATTCTTAAATCTCAACTTGTAAGTTTCTAACGGTGTAGAAAAAAATTGTAAGTTTCAACCGTTCAATTTCATTTTATATATATTTGATTCCTACCACTTTGAGTGTAAAAACTAATCATATAAGATTGAGTCAAAAGTTCCACTAGAACAAAAGATCCCAAAGAAAGAGGAATCAAGAGAAGCAAATAATAAACATTAGGTTATACAAATATGAATAGTCAACCCCCTTAAAGTCGATCCAACATTTATAAGATAGATAGATTACTCGTCTCGTTATCAATAACTATTAAGATATATTTGGTAATGTTGAGAATCGTCTTTAGAAAAGTGATGGAATATTCTAACATTTATAAGATAAATAGACTACTCATCTCATTATCAATTTACTTTGACATAAAATTTCATATTATTTAATAAATAAATGCCTACCACTTTAGTTGATCCAAGAAGGTTAAACCCTAAATGCCTATTTGGTCAATGCCCTTAGATAGGCTACTCGTCTCGTTACAATAACTATTAAGATATATTTAGTAATGTTGAGAATCGTCATTCGAAAAATGATGAGATATTCTAACATTTATAAGATAAACAGACTACTCATCTCGTTATCAATTTATTTTGACATAAAATTTCATATTATTTAATAAATGAAGGCCTACCACTTTAGTTGATCCAAAAGGTCAAACCCTAAATGGCTATTTGGTCAATGCCCTTAAAGTCCATCCGAGGGTAAGGAGTTGGCCAATAGATTAAGTATCCATTCAACAACTATTATGTCCATACAATTTGAAATACTCAATTAGTATTACGTTATTATTATACAATTTTAAAATACAAAGAAGAAATTCAAAAAAAAAAATAATAATAAAATAAAATACCAAGAAGAATACGACATTCGAAGGTACACAAACAATTTGAGAGTCCTTTAAGATCTAGAATTTTGGGAAAAAATGGGCAATAATAGAAGGAATTCTAATTTGTTTTTATTTGAATCAAACTAAATTTTCAATTAATCATCTCTTCAATGGAATGTTAATAAAGTGAAAGAATTCTGATTCAATATTTGTTTGAATTCGAAATTAAATCTTATCATAATAATTTTATGAATACAATTAACAAAAAAATTAAAGGATTTATTATTATTATTATTATTATTATTTTTTAGAGATCCTTTTTTTTAGACAATTTTTTTATAGTATAAAAAAAGATAATTAATTTTTTTATGAGTAAAAAAAAAAATGAAAGAAATTTTATGGATGTCAAATTTGTTTTTAAAAAATTATAATATAATAAAAGTTGAGAAGAACATTTCACTAACTTTGATGTTAGACTATTAATGTGAGTATTAGTGTTAGTTATAGTCAATGTGTATAAAGCCCATTGGGCCTTAGGTTTTGGGTTTATTGTTTTTCTATTTAAAGTTGTTTTAGGGCTTTCACAAATCATCTCTTCTTCAACCTCAAACTCTATCATTTGATATTTTAACTCTCAAATAAATGGATGACTTCAACCTAAGTAAAGTTGATTGAAAACAGCAAAGATCCAAATATTTTATTATGTATAAATATTTTTAAAAGGTTATCAAAATTAAAATTAAAATAGAACACTAAACTTTACAATTTATAATAAATTTGATAAAGAAATAGATATCGATAATGAAGAAGATAAATAACAAAGAAAAATAAATACTTTTCTATCATATATGGATGGATATGTACAAGAGTTTCAATCAATGCATACTTATCTTTTTATGAGGTGGTAGTAAAACAGAGTCTAGTCCTTGTCTCAATAATGGAGAAACAACAAACTTGAACCCAACTAATTTTTCTAAATAATTGGAGGTTTTTGGAGTAGAGAATAGAGAATTAAAAAAAAAAAAAAAAAAAAAATTGAAAGAGAATGATTATTTAGTTTTCTTTTGTTTTGTTTTTGAGTTATAATAATTGGGGTGGAGAAATTTGAATTGTGACCTCTTAATCACTCTAGATAGATGCCGGTCACGTGTAATTATACATAATTATTAAAATGATTTTAAAGAATGCTTTTATTTATTTGAATTAATAGAATAATTATGAAAACAATAATATGGTAAAAATGTGAATGAAAATTTATTATGAGACTAATGATTATAGTGATTATAGTAATCTTAAGAGGAGAAGAAGATATTTCTATAATCATTATTATTTTCTTTCTTCCAAACATTATAAATGTTGATGAAATAAACTATTATTTTGTCAGAGTATACTCTGATTGCAAACGAAAAAAATAAAAAAAATATCAATTATAAATCAAATAATATCCGTTAGAGTAAATGTTAATAAAATTATGAGTTCAAGATATCTTATCTCAAAAAATTAAAAAAAATCGTTCATTTTTTTTTTTTTTGAGAAGATTTATTATATTATTGTTGAACTGTATTTACAAAAAATAAATTAGTTAAGATTTATTTGTATAAAAATAACTTTGATTTATTTTAATTTTATCCAACCCATTTTCATATAAATAAAGGACAACTTGTTTTAAAAAAATAACCAAAAGGATAGGTGATTTGTTGAGTTTTTAATTAGTTGTATTCTAATTGAATCTCACAATCATAAATTTTATTAATTTTGTAACTATTAATTTAACATGATTCGAAATCTATATTTGAATTTTTATTAAAATTTTGACATTTATATATTTTTAATTTTTATCCATGAAAAATCTCTTAAAATAAATCTTTTAAATTATTTAAAAAGTGTAATTTTCCCCTAATTTAAGTGTATGTGAATAATTTTAATTCTCTAACTTTTTTTTTTCTTTTTCAGAAATAACTACCGCATTTTATGGAAATTTAAAAATTGATACCTCTACAATTATGTGCCAAATATTAGGGATGTTCATTTTTTCTATAGTGTCGGAGTCTCGAGACCCATCCTTAACGAGGGGTGAATTTCGTTTAGGCAAAAAATAGAGTAAAGGGAGTGGGAATTTTTTTTTTTCATAAATAACAAAAAAGGAAAAAATTATATAAATGTCAAAGAATTTAAAAAATCAAATATAGCAAAAATTGATTTAAAATTGATGACAGCAAAATGAATGGTTTGAATTAAGTGAAACGAATATACTTCAATAAAATAAAGTCGATGATTTTAATCAAGTTAAATGAATTGAAAAATAAAATTGTCTATTCAAATTCAAGTATTTTTGAAACTTTTTAAAATTTATGGGTATTATTGACACAAATCTCATAGTTCAATAATATCTTAAATAATTTAGCCATACTTTTATAATATGAATACGTACAAGAGTTTCAATCAATGCAACCATGTGCTCGTAGCTGCTAGTAAGGCAGAGTCGATATCAATAACGGAGGAAACAACAAGATTGAAATCAACCAATTTTCCTTAAAATAGTTATAAGGGTTTTTAGGGTAAAAAGAAAATGATTAAGAAATTAACCAATTTTAAGTAATTTGTTCTAATGTACAATAATTTTGAGCATAAATTGAGGTTAGAATAATAACTCTTAACCTTTTTTTAAAAATAATAACTCAACCTGCAATATCAAAAGATTATAAGTTTAGATTTTTCATTTTATTATTATTGAATTATTTAAAAAAAAAAAACTTATAATTTATTTATATAAAAAGCTATGAGTTATTTTGAATTTATCTCATTACTTAAAAATAAATATTATTAAAATGTCAAAAATAAAGAAATTAGAACTAAAAAATGAGGACTAAAATAGTAATATTATTTTCATATTGAATGACATAAAACAAGATTTTGATTTATTCATTAGAGTTTAATTCACAAAACAAACATAGAAATAAAGTCCACGTGGAGAACATACTAGTGATTAAATCCACGTGGAGAACTTCCATCACTCAATCATGTGAGCTCAAAGTCCACGACAGCTCGCTGCATTGAACAATCACTTCAATTATTCTGACAATCATCAACAAAGTAATCTCTCTCTAAATATGCTGAACAGTCCCTCATCTTTTACATTATTATTAATTTATTACCCCTTTTATTCTTTTAAATTCTTAATTTCATTACTGCGTTCAAAATTTCCGAGAGGTGTTTGAATGAGTTTTTAGATGAAAAGTTAATTTAAAGAATTATTTTGAGATTTTTTTTTGTAGAAGGATTAGGGATAATAATTTGTTTGTATATAAATTTGAAATGAAGAGTTATTTTGAGTAGATAAAAATAAATAATTAAAAATAAATTATTTTAACCAATTAAAAATGAATAATAAAATTATACTATTTGTAATTATTTTTTAGATTCGACTAATTTTATAGGAATTATTTGATAATAGGGAGTCTTTTTAGGTGAATAGTCGATTCATGTCGGGGAAAGTACGTGGCCAATCCATGGTCTCCATCGAGAGTAATGAAACAATACTTAAGTAAGGGTGGTTAAGTTGAATGGTGTATTCCTTGCTTGGTTTTGTATGAATGAAGTTGGTATTAAAAAAAAAACATAGATTGGCCAAGAAAAACCACATATTTACACCGGGAGAGTTGTTTTTGTATAATTAATTCGCCAATTATGAAAGA
>JBBMKA010000001.1:93907-114088 GCA_037833695.1 Sechiopsis laciniata
AATGAGGAGGAGTTAATAAAAACTCGTTTGGATGTAGGTTTTCGAGGAGGAGTTAATAAATCCTAAAATGAAATCCTAGCTAAATATGTCAAACAAACAACCCCCTACTATAAAAACAATACATATTTCTCTTTAGAATAAAATTAATATTATTATTATATATATATAATAATAATAATATTAATTTTATTCTAAAGAGTTAATTCTGATCACTTTTATTACATGCTTGACTCAGCCTCTACAAATAACTTATTTAGAGAGAGAAATATAGACTTTTTTTTAGATATTAATTATAATATCCAAAGTCAACATTTTTAACCAAACAATTACCTACTTTTCAGTTTTAATGTGTAAACCAAACAAAGGACAGACAAGCCAAAATGAATACTTTTTGGTAAGAAAGAAGTCAGTATGAAACAAAATGTAGTGAATTATTTTATACGGATTTTTTTTTTTTTTTTTTTTTTTTTTTTGAGAAGCAGGACGGATTTATATAAAATAGCTAAATATATGTATTTTTAAATATAACATAAATTTAAAATTTTACAAAAACATTAGAATTCAAATCCAGTCCAAACTCATTTGCAATATAAGACATATAAAAAGAAAAAGAGTTATATTTATGCTATTTATTTTCTTCATGTGCAAATCAATTAAAATAATCTTTAAGATTGAAATTAGTCTATTCTTAAAATTCAAAATAAGTATTATTATATTCTTACTTTTTAAAAATAATATTTAAATACAAAAGTTATTTAGGTCTATTATATTTAAAAGTTAATTTATCATCAATAACAATAATAACTCAATCGATATAAATATGTATTAAATGTGTATTGGATACCAATTCTTCCCTCTTTAAGCGTCATTGAACTAAAAGAAATCTATTTATTAATATATATTTTTTATCTTTTAGTAACCATTTTTTAGATAATCACCAAGCTTCTTTATATAAATATATATAAAAATTCATCTTTTAAATGTTTCTTAAAGAAAAAAGTTATTTTTATTAGCTTAGAATTCTTACAAATATATTTTCGTAAGTGATAAACACACTAAAGAAATAAACAGCTATTGATATTGTTGCACGAAATTGATCCGAGGATTAATATATAAACATATATACAAAACAGAAAAAGCATAAAATTTATTAGAATTTTAGGCCAACCTAATATTATTCCTTGACATGTGATCCGATGATTTGAAGAAAAAGGAAAAAGGAAAAAACAAAATTACTAATGATAAAAATGACTTTAAAGTCGGCCACGTTTGTAAGAAAGGAATATTTTGAAATTTATTATTGTAAATATTGAAATTAAAGCCATTCATTTGGTTTTGGTTTTTTTGTTTTGTTTTTTAGAATTATTTGGTTTAGGTTTTGATTTTGAATACTATGATATGATTTATATATCGTGGTCGGCAAAGTTAGAGAATACATATGCGTTTGAGCAGTAAAATTATTTTTATTTCATATTTGTGGTGAATTTTTAGCCTAAAGTAATCAACTTTTATGGACGTGTAAAAGCTTAGATTTGATTTAATTCGTATGTTTGAAATTTTTATCATAATGTTTTTGACGTGATCGTATTCAATATTAGAAAATTATTTACGTCAAGCAAGTTATATGGGGTCAAGTCATAAAAAAAAATGGTATATTTTTCAATTTGAAATGCAGGCATGCCCAATTCATCAAATTCGATTTTTTTATTTTTTATTTTATTTGGAGACCAAACAAAAATGAACGAGGCCGAATCATAGTTTTTTCTAGTTCAAACTTCTCAATTTTAAGAATGCTCGTCATTTAAGATATATCCATTGAAAAAATTAATATTCTAAAAAGGAGAGAAAGAATGGTTAAAATATCAATTTTAGTGATAATTTTAATTTTTGATTTGTTTTATTTTGATCTTTGCTTTTTTATATGTTCAATTTTAATCGTATTATCAATAAATAAAACCAAAAACTTAAAATTGACTTCAATAATAATAATTCTAATGCAAGAAAAGATACTTAAAAATATTTATAAAAATTAGAGAAGAAAAAATTAATAGATATATTTTGTAGAAAAAAAAAAAGAACAAAAACCATTCTTATAGGAACCTAGTTAAAGTTTTATTTAAATTATAGGAATTAAAATTTGACATTTGAGTAAAAAAAAATGGGCATTTGAAAGTATATGGATAAGATTAAAATAGAATAAATTAAAAAGATATCCATAGGAAATTGACATGTCTACTCGACAATTGAGTCATATATTAAAATCTTCAATCCAAATATTATTGTTGAACTAAAAAATGTTACCTTTATTTATATACAACATACTATAATTGAATCCATTAAGTTATCAGTATTATTATTATTATTATTATTAGTTGAGTTAAAAAAAATAATGGGTTGAACAATTAGAACTCATGGCTATACAGAGCTGATTGGGTTGATTAAGTCATTATTAATCATAATAAACAAAATTGTATTACCTCTGCATATTAATTTTAATATTCTAAAAATCGGAAAAAAAAAATCCATTTTCAATTTGCAAAGACAGAAATATTTTGTTTCTAGAACAAAACACATATTCACATTCAAACAAAGCCGCCTAATAACGCACCCGAAAAAGAATTAATATTCAATTAATAATTTAATGTCTCGGTTAGCCAAATCCCCCAAATTTTGACCCATTTTCAATTCGAACAATAAACGACGCCGTTTCAGTATATCCGTAATTACAAAAGTCAAAGGTCAAACCCTAAAAACGCTTATTCCTTTCGTTTCCAATTCCCACAGAATTTGCGTGTGAAGTTTAAACGCTGATAAAAAAAAAAAAAAAAAAAAATTAAAATCGTGGTCCTTCTCCCTCTCACCAAATTCAACTACCATGTTACCGGCTCCCCCGGTTCCCCGGTACCTTCAGATAATTGTTTCTCTCTCTTCCACGTGGCAACCTCCCCTTCCTTTTCTCTCTCTAATAATTTTCCCTATAAATAATCAACTCCTCCTGCTCTCTGTATATTTGAGAAAAAAATTCGAAAGAAAAAAAAACCCAACAATCATTTTCATTCATTGCATTCTACAATTCTAATTCGATTTCTTTTGAATTTGTGAGTTTTTCGATGAAAGAGGAATCCGGTGGAGGAGCTATGGTGATGATGGAACGGCGGAGCGGATTGAATCGGAAGCGATTTGGAGCGTATTTGCAATCGGATCCGGCGATTTTAGCCGGAGACGAGAACGAATTCTCTTCACGGCATAGTAATTACTCAGCCGCGACGAGTCCGGCTTATAATTACGACAAATCTCCGGCGAGCGGTGGTGACGCTTCGCCGTACATGATGTCGCCGTGGAATCAGTCGGCTTCTCCTTATTCGAAATCGCCGTGGATTCTTTCGTCGAGGATGAATTTGTACGATGATGATTTTTATGCGCGGAATGGACTGATCGGATCTCTTGTTCGAGAGGAAGGTCATGTTTATTCGTTGGCGGTGGTTGGCAATTTGTTGTATACTGGATCTGATAGCCGGAACATTCGTGTTTGGAAGAATTTGAAGGAGTTTACTGGATTTAAATCGAATAGTGGATTGGTGAAGGCGATTATCTTTTGCGGAGATAGGATTTTCACCGGACATCAAGACGGAAAGATTCGGATCTGGAAAGTTTCGTCCAAGGATCCGAAATCTCATAGCCGAATCGGAAGTTTGCCGACGATGAAGGAATTTGTTAAGAGCTCGATGAATCCGAAGAATTATGTGAAAGTCCGGCGAAATCGCAACGTCCTCCGTATAAAGCATTTCGACGCTGTTTCATCGATGAGTCTGAACGAGGAGTTGGGGCTTTTGTACTCTGGATCTTGGGACAAAACGGTGAAGGTTTGGCGAATCGCTGATTCGAAATGCCTCGAATCGATCGCCGCTCACGACGACGCCGTGAACGCCGTCGCGTCGGGATTTGAAGGCCTTGTGTTCACCGGATCTGCAGATGGAACGGTGAAGGTCTGGCGGAGGGAGTTGCAGGGGAAAGGAACGAAGCATTTTCTGGTTCAGGTGTTGTTGAAGCAAGAAAATGCGGTGACTGCGTTGGCTGTGAACCGGTCGTCGGAGGTTTTGTACTGCGGTTCTTCAGACGGAGTGGTGAATTATTGGGAGAGCGAGAAGCATTTATCGCACGGCGGCGTCCTCCGCGGCCATAGACTGGCGGTGCTGTGCTTAGCGACGGCCGGAAACTTAGTGTTCAGCGGATCTGCAGACAAAAACATTTGCGTGTGGCGGAGGGAAGAGAACGGCGGCGGATCTCACTCGTGTCTGTCAATTCTCACCGGCCACACTGGTCCGGTCAAATGCTTAGCGGTTAAGGAAGACGAAGAAGAATCGCCGTCGCCATCTTCGCCAGAGGAAACCGAAACTAGTAAGCTGTACGGTGGAGGCCGGCGGTGGATAGTTTACAGTGGAAGCTTGGACCGGTCGGTGAAGGTGTGGCGCGTGGCGGAGAACCCGCCGGAGCTGTTCAAGCTCCGGGACGCGGAGAGGCCGTACAAGTAGAAAAAGCAAACCTGCCGGTTTCAAATTGCATGGCGTTTGTGGCAGTTGCAGAAGGTCGGATCTACTACGGACGGGTCTACAGAAACTTAATGTCTTAAACAAATGAAGCTTCGCCACGTGTTATTTTGAATCCGTAATCCGGTTTCAGCTGGGTGTGTGAACAGAGGAACATGATTCGAAAATGGAAACGAAAATAACGCTTTCGATCGGACTGGATTGGATTGCAAATAGACTGTTTTGTGGGGGTGGCGGTTTGTGATATCGTAAATTTCAGGTGCGAAAATGAAAGTTTGTGTTTTTGTCGTGGGAAATAACTTTGAAATTGGCATTTGGGAGGCCGACATGTCGTTTTGACGTTTAAGAAATTACAAAAGGACTGGGAGGAAGAAAGAAGGATTTCTTGTTGATGTTTTTATTGTTTTTGTACAAAATGTTTGTAGCTTATCTTTAAAGTTATGTAAAGGTGTAATATTCTCTTTCCCCTTTTGAATTTCATTTGATTTACACGTTTTTACCCAAATATGGATTTATCTTTTTTGTTTTATAACGTGAGATGTACTCTACGTTACTTATTGATAATAAATGGTGAATTTGAATATATAGCTAAACTTAGTAAATTTATATGCTCTTCTCATTCCTTTATGATTGAAAAATTTATCAACTATAGAATTGGTTAAATTCAAATTAATTGAAATTTACCTTTTATGGAATTAGATATACCTATACATACAATTTTTTTTATTAAAAAAAAAAAAAAAAAACTCTCTCAGATTGATAATTCCTTGTTGATTAACAAGAGAGAAATATTCTCCACTATTATTTCTCGCTCCTACTTGTGTTTTCTTTCTTGATCATCAATGGTTTGATAATTTGTACACATCTAACTATTATTTATATTTGGTTCGAATTTACTTCCTTTAAATGATGTTGAATTTAAAAAAAAAAATGTTTTTACTTTATAATCTTTATTCTTGTTTCATTTATTCTCCCTTCTATAAAGAGTCTTGAATATTGATCTAACTCTTTAATGCACTCGAGCTATCTTCTTTCCTCTTCATTATATGCTTTATTTTTTTTGAATCTTTATCCCTTCATTGGAAGGTTTTGTTTGAAAAATTGAGGTTAAAGGTGAAAATTGCCTTGTGTCTTTTAACTATCTCAAATAAAATGTTATTTTAAATCTGAAAACTTTTATGGGTAACTTGAAGTTATTGTTTTTAAACGTAATTTGTTTAATAATATTAATGGGAAAAACCAAACACACACGAGCTGATCTAAATAATAAATATTGGGGAGTCAAATTTTTGTAGAATCTACCAAAATAAAAACTTTGTTTATAAAATAATATTAAAAAAAAAAATGAAGGACCATGTATGACAAAAACACATATTTAAATGTAATGTAGGCTTAATTATATAGATAAAATACATTATTTTCAAAACTTTGGAGGGTTGTGAAACACATCAATAACATACTCGAAATTCTAAAATTAAAATTTAACATTTGAAGATATAATTAGAAAAATGAAACAAGTTTAAGAATCAAAATAATATTTCCTATATTTGGTATATAGTTTCCAGTTAGTCCATGGGTAAATTTTAAGTTTATTTGTTTTCTAACTTATCTTATTTTAGAAATTAAAATCAAAATAATTTCTATATTAATATAATTTAAAGTTGTATAGTTTTGATTTTCTTCAAGATTATGTTATGGAATTGATGATAATTTTGGCATTTGATCGAAATTTGACAAAATTTCATGTGACAAAAACAACAATTACACACAGAATTACATTTACAAAGTCGAAAACAATTCGAATCACCAAACAATAAACCGATCTATAAGCAAGAAAACGGCAGATTCGGAAAGAATCACCTCCTTCCGATCATCGCTCTGTTTCGCAGCCAGATCGTCGTGGATCGAATTCTCCGGCCGATTTGTGGTTGATTCGTTTTGAAGCTTCGTGGAGAATCGTGTGGAAGAGGCTCCGAATCGGTCTCGGAATTTGGCGAGCTCGGTCTTGCACATCTCCAATGTCGGCGAAATCTTCATAAAAAGGAGCGATTAAGAACAGAATTAGAGCAGAGAAAATGGAATTGATGATATTAGGGAAATTGAATCGGAATTAGGGTTTATAAAGTGAGAGATTGGAGAAGAAAATTCTGTGTGTGCGCACACAGTTCTGTTTTCAGCACACCGTTTGCGCGGCGCCCTCATTTTTTTTTTTTTTTTTTTTTTTTCTCAGTTCAATACAAAAGGCTGATGACTCTAAAAAAATTAATTTTCTATAAATTTGTCACAATAATTGAAATATATGTCAAAACACTCAAGAATGTCACAAATCAAGTCTATTATTATTATTACCTTTTTATAAAATAAAAGATTATCTCTTATATATTTAGATCTTTTTTAGTCATGTGAGGGAGACAACAAACTTTTTTTTTTTGAGAATTAGGGACACAACAAACTGTACTACTCAAATAAATGAAAAGTTTTACAACCAAACAATAAAATTATTTCGTTGCTAATTAAGATATATGGATTAACATATTGTTAAAATAATTTTTTTATCATCATGAATCAAGAAAACAAAAAAAAAAATATAAAATTTATATTATTTTGTTTTGTTTTTTTTTTTTTTTTTGAAGTTTTTAACTTTTTATTAGTCTAATGTGACATTTTGATATCAGACTTCATCTTTCTTTTCGATACAATTAGACTTCATCTTTCAATATACTTATTTTAATATCAATTTTTGGATTGAAAAAAAAAAAAAAACTCTAGTACTTGTTATTTAATCTCAACCTAGTAAATAAAAAAAACAACAATTTTTTTAAACCTAGTTAGTCTAAATTGTTGCATAGTGTCTTCTAAATTTCTTTTTAATGCTGCATGCAAAAATGTTAATTTTTTTAAGGGACCAATGTATAAAAGAAAAAATTTACTATCATTAATATATATATATTTTGCTAACTATTTAAAAAGACTTAAGGTGTGTAGAGATAAAATAAAAATAAAATAGAAAGAGTAAAAGATTAGTCTTGGATGGACATGATTATTTGAAAGAGGTTTAGATTTAGAATAAATCAATTATTATCGATTGGGTCAGTGACACAATACTTTCATAGTTTGGTTGTAAACCAGTTCAACATCATATTTATAGGTTTGATGTGATACTGTTTTATGTAGGATCTGTTGTCATATGTACTAAAAAAAGAATAAATTAATTATTGTATTAAAAAGAGAAGGATAAATCTATTAAAAAATACAAATAAATATAGGTTTAGGATAAATTACAAATGTTGGGCCAAATATTTATAATAATTAGAGAGTAAATATTGAAGTCTATATATGTGGCTCTGCGCACTTTAATTTTTTTTTAATTTTAAATTTTTATTTTTTTAAATAAAAAAAACAAGATATAATCTGATTGAGCCATATAGATAGATTTCAATATATAAACGATATGAAAATATCACTTAAATTGGTGTATAATAATAATCCAACCTCCCTTTAAATAAATCTGGAAAAAAAAACTTCCATTTAAATAAACCGCCTCCAACCAAAGGCACCCAAATGTATAATAAGAAAGCCTAATTTTGACGCAGTCTCGAAAATATTAAGCCCTAGCCCTTCCTCAATCTCACCACCAAGTTCGCCGGTTGCAGACTTGCCGTCGCCGTCGCCGTCGCCGTCGCCGTCGCCGTCGCCGTCGCCGCCAAATCGGCCGAATCCACCGGAGAAGCGATGTCGTACGACGACGTAGAGATCGAAGACATGGAATGGAACGAGGAACTGCAGTCGTTCACGTACCCATGCCCCTGCGGCGACTTGTTCCAGATCACGAAGGAGGATCTTAAGCTCGGCGAAGAGATTGCTCGTTGCCCTAGCTGCTCTCTTTACATCACTGTCATCTATAACATGGAAGATTTTCAAGGAGATTCTGATCAAAAGCATAACAAAGGACTCGAGCCCTCTAAACAACCGCCCATCGTCGTCGCTTAAGGATTCAGGTTGTTAATTCATAACATTTTTGGACTTGTTTTTTTTATTGAGGCGATTTCTTTTTATATGGTTTGGTTGTTCCCGTTAGGTTTGTGGGATTGGAAAAATAGAATATGATTTCACTCGGTTTGTTGTGTAGCTTAGTTTTACAAACGCTAGCAGTTTAGAATTCTGGCAGGCTTAGCTTTACCTTGATAGGATTTTCAATTGGTTTGTCTTCTATTCTCTTTGGCTAATCGTTCAGAGATAAGTTTGTGGGAATGAATACTTTTTTCTTGAAGCATTCTGCGGGTGTGTTTGTTTGTGTTCATCAAGTCTTAAAAGGTTTTATCAGTGTTTCATAAGGCTTACCTGGGTGCCTGTCTAGACTCAAGATGCTGGTCTTGCAGCCTCGCCTTTAAACGAGGCTTAAGCCAAAAGGTGAACTCTAGGCGCGTGCCTTTCTATGAAGCCATGAGGCATTAAGCCTTAGAACTTCTTGATTACTTATAAAAATATAATGTTAACTAATCGTAAACACCAAAAATCTTATATTTATAGTTTATTTTTAAAAATAAGAAGAGGTAGCATAGATGGGTGAGAACATAACTATGCTACCTCTTCTTTGTCAATGTTATATATATAGTGCTCCTCATGAAAAAAAGTATGTGCCTTTTCTTATGTCACACTTAAGTCTTAGGAGGCTATCGCGCCCTACTCCTTAGTGCCTCTTAGCTTTTAAAAACGCTGGATTTACCATTTAAGGATATCTTTTTGGTCTTTTAGGTTTAAATGAGTAGCCTGTCAACTTCTCCATTTTTGTTTATGGTGAATGTTAATCTAGAGGGAAGCTTTTTGTCCACAAGGGATGGTCCGGTGGTCGAAGACTTGGGTTTTGAAGGTGCACTCCCCTCGTTCGAGACTCACCTGTGACATTAATTTGTAGACACTTCCCGTATTTCAATTTCTTTGATGTCTCCCAGTGCTTGGCCTAGGAATGGGCATGGTTACTCTGAGTATAGTGGAGCGAAGGTTCGATTTTCTAGTTTCCAAAAAAAAAAAACAAAAGAAAATCTAGAGGGAAGCCTTTTGCTTTTAGGGGTCATTGGCAAGGAGATCTCCTCTCCCCCTTTCTTTTCACCTTAGCTGTGGATGTTCTGATTAGGCTTGTGTTCGTGGGTGTTAAGAGGTTCAGATGGGAAAGGAGTTAGTTCGCTTGTCTCATCTCCAGCTTGTTGATTCTTTTTCTCCTCTGGTAAGGATGAGACCATTACTCTGTGTAGACCCTTATCTTTAGCATGAAACTCTTTAACATCGTTGTTCAACATTAACTAGAAAATGATTATGATGAAGTGGACAATCGCAACCATGTTCTTTGTTGTCTACCGCGCCATATCAATCCCCAGAAGTGATGATTGATTATATCGTATATTGAAAGGAAAGCTTGCCTGTTTTTTTAACCTTTCTTTTTCGTAATTTGAGTTACCACTGTTCTATGACTTTTTCTTTGCTTAAATGGTGTAATATAATAATAATAATTATTGTCGATTTATTTTCTGCACTAAAATCAAATGTTATTTTGTGAAAATGTATATTTTTTCGAGACTATTAAGAAAGTTTTTGTTTGTGTTCATCTAAGCTTTTACCATGTTAGGACATCTTGTTGGTTACTATTGATATGTTGTACTGCCAACAAGTACAATTGTGCCATGATTAAGAATTTAGAAAATCATGAGTTCGAATCCGCACCGATTGTTTTTTAACTTAAAAAAAAGATCTGTATTTATAGGCTCATCTTTTTCCTCTCAAATTAACTTCCCTTGCTTGCAAATATAAAAGTGGAGAAAGTAAGCTCTGATTGAATGTAAACCTCACACTGAGGTCTTGGTGTTGAGTTTTGTGAGCATAGATATAACTTTTAAGATTTATCATTATTACAAGTCTGTTAACTTTGTTGCAACAATACATAGTTGCAATTGATAAGAACCAAATTGGTATTGATAATGAAATAACAGAAAAAACTTGAACTTGGAACCTCTCTAAGCTCTGATGATTTCACTCAATTCAAAGATAAGAATTCACTACCCCTCTTTTCAAATTTATAACCATAATCCTCTAACTAACTTGCTAACATACTCTTAAAGTCTTCCAATTGTTCTATCAGAGTACTTTTTGTCTGTTTATAAAATTTTGTTCCCTTAGAGCTTTATATGAATGTTCATTTTTTGCAGAGAGTTATGAATCATGGTGTCATCACGGCAGCAGATGAAATTTTGTCAGCCTGAGATGTTTGTGTTGCATTTGGAAAATTACATTAAAGTACTATTTTTGTTCCTTTGTTTTTGTTCCATCAAAGTAATTTGGTCGAACATATCTCCATGATGTGATAAGGGAGAACTTTTAAATGTAAGAATTAAGGTTCGTTTAATAACTATTTTGTTTTTAGTTTTTGGTTTTTGAAATTTAAGCCTACAACAATTATTTTGCTGTAAGTTTTTTCTTACTTGGATATCTGCATCTTACCTATATTTTAAGAAATCAAATCAAAATTTGGAAACAAAAAAAAGTAGCTTCAAAGCTTGTTTTTGTTTTTAAAATTTGGTTAGCATTCACATACTTTGTTAAAGAAAGATAGAGTATATCTTAAGAAATTTGAATAAAAATAAGTTTAAATTTCAAAAACTAAAAATAAAAAAACAAAATGATTATCAAATGAGGCTTAAGGAGTTAGAAAAACCCTAAACTCCAAGTATATAATTTAATCTTTTGATTGAAATATCTTAGTAGTTTTTCTGTTCTTATTTGTCTTTCTTAGCGCTTCTAGTTTGTGTATGAAAGCTTCATGATAATTACTTGCTTAGTCATTAAGATTGTATGATGGATTGATCCATGTGTGTGAACTTATCGATTTTTGAAGATCGATGCAGGAGATGTTGAAGACTTTTTGGTTGATTTTGGTGGCCAATTCTTCCAATTTTTTTTTCCCGATGAATTGTTCATTGAGACTTCTTTATTAATGTTTATAAAAGAAAGATATTTTTTAGGTGCTCTTTCGACATTTTTCTTAAAAACAATGAGAGTGGGAATCAAAGAAATTTAAAAAAAAAAAAAAAAAAATTCAATTCAATGTTTTGATTTCATCATCATTCCCAGCCTTCAAGATAGTTTCATACCCAGAAAGAGGAAAGGAAATAAATGGAAGTGTGATCAAAATTTATGCTTTTTTTTAATTTTATTATTATTATTTTTTTTATGGAATCAAATCTCGACTAAATAGGCCAAACTAGGGATGTACATGGTCCGGATTGGGTATGAATTTTTTGGACCAACCCAACTTTCTGAGCTGGCCAATTTGCCAATCCCTCCAACCCTATGCATAAGTGCAATTCAACCCAACACAATCCTAAATTTTCGGGTTCAGTTGGGTTGGGTTCTCGGGTTATGTTACTCACACTTTCTCTCTCTATGATTCAACTCATAGACTCAATATGTTTAAAAAGATGCATGATATTATATTTCCAACTTACTATCTATCTTATTAGTACATATTGTTTTTTTAGACGGCTTACAAGTATGCTAAAAATCTATCTTAATATTTTATCTTACACACATAGTATATATAATATATTCTTAGTTCGGGTTGAGTTGAGTTAAACGAGCCAAAAATTAGCTAACTCAAGAACCAACCCAACCCAACAAAAATTATAAAATCATAATCCAACCCTTACTGTTTGGGTTGGGTAGTCTGGGTTGCTTGGGTTGTCGGTTTTTTTGTACACCCCTAGGCTGAATTGCCTAATTCGTTGAAATATGAACAAAAATAGGGTGAAAAGAAAATTAAAATTGAATGAATATATCTATAAATATAAATATAATTGGGTATATATAAAGTGGTACCTAACTTTGGAGTTTTTTTTTAATTTTTTTTTTTTTTATCGTTATTCATAATACTAAATCTTTAATTTCAAATGTAACAAAAATGTTTAGGAGTTAGATTTAAACTTCTAATTAGAGATATTCATGGGGTGGGGTTGAGGAATGATTTCTCCAACTCGCTAATAAATGTAATTTCATTCTTGTAAAATTGAAATTCTCTATCGGGAATCAGCGGAGATCAAATTTCATGGAGGGAGGAAGTTTTTCTCGCTTTATTATTATTTTTCTTTTTTATAAATAATTTTTTTGATAATGTTTTCACAAGTTAATTTTTCATATTTTCAATTAGATAGTTCATCATCAATAATAATAATATTCATTTGAATAAATATTTCTACCAACAAAAAAAAAAAAAAAAAATTATATTTAAAGATTAATAACAAAAATAAAAATGTAAATAACAATCAGATGAAAGTTATAAATGTCCATGGAGTGAGGCTGGAATAGTTTCTCGTCCTTGCCACCAAAATCAATCTCCATTTCCACAAAATTCACCATTTTTTTGGCGAGAATGGGTGGGGATTGGGTTTCCAACCGGAAATTTGTCACAGTTTATTTATTTTTTCTAATCTAAATTTTTATGAGTATTTTTACTATTATTTTCAAATAATTATTTTTCACGAAAAATGTATAACGCTTTAGCTAAATATTGAAGAAAATATCCACAATAATAAATATTTCTACAAACAAAAAAATATAACTAAAGATTAAATTGGTAAAAAAGAGGAAAAATTATTTTTAAAATAAAATTAAAAAAAAAAGTAAACTGAACAAGGATAGAGGAAACGGGGATGGGGAATAATTTTCATCCCCGTTTAGCTTGCAGAGATTTTTTTATCCCCGCTCACTTCCCCGTTTCCCGCCTGGGGGATTCACCGCCCTATTTAGGGTGGGTCCCTGCATAACCTCGGCCAAGA
Source organism: Sechiopsis laciniata (assembly GCA_037833695.1). Classification (NCBI taxonomy): domain Eukaryota; kingdom Viridiplantae; phylum Streptophyta; class Magnoliopsida; order Cucurbitales; family Cucurbitaceae; genus Sechiopsis; species Sechiopsis laciniata. The sequence continues at coordinate 107,277 of JBBMKA010000001.1, forward strand.
AAAAATTTGGAAATTTTTTTTTCCTTCCCTTCCCCATTCCCCATTTCCCATTTCCCATTCCTTGCCTAAATGGAGATTTCCGTACCCAACCTTATGTTGTAGAGGAGCAAGAAAACGGATGTATGAAAAAAATGAACATCTATACCTCCAAGACTATAAAAAAAAAAATAAATAAATAAATAAACCATTTCTAAATATCTATATAGATAAATACTGTATAGGTATTAGGTAAAGGTAATACTTTGGATAGACATAGCGTTGGCCGAGAAAACACCCTGTGGCTGCTCAGGTAAATATCTCTTTCCTTATTTCAAACATGAATCCTCACAAATTCCTTAACCTTTCTTCTCTAAACTCAAGAACAATAACCTATTTCCAATCCTTCTCTTCCATTTCTCTCCACAAATCTCAAACCCCATCTCCAAATCCACCCACAAACCCCATTTCCCCTCTAACCCCAAATTCCCTCGAGAAATCAGTGCGATCCTCTCAGTGGCATTTAATCAAACAGGTCGAGTGCAATCTCACTCCCTCCCTCATCTCTCAAACCCTTCAAAATCTCCACGACTCTCCACACCTCGTTCTTCAATTTTTGAATAACTTGCAACATGGGTTGCTTGATCCCCAAACTAATTGCCTTGCCATTGTCATTGTTGCTCGCCTTACATCTCCCAAACCCACTTTACAGCTTCTCAAACTGGCTGTAGGGAGTGGCTCTAATTCTGTTAAGGAGATTTTTGAGTTTTTGGCAGCTTCTCGTGATCGATTGGGTGTTCAAAGTGGTATTGTTTTTGATTGCTTGATTAAGTCTTGTTGTGAATTGAATAGGGTAGATGAGGGTCTTATGTGTTTTTACATGATGAAGAAATTGGGTGTTGCACCCAAGATTGAGACTTGTAATGCTTTGTTGAGTTTGTTTCTGAAGTTGAATAGAACTGATGCTGCTTGGGCTTTGTATGCTGAGATGTTTAGGTTGAGGATAGAATCTAGTGTTTATACATTTAACATTATGATCAATGTTCTATGTAAGGAGGGGAAGTTGAAGAAGGCTAGGGATTTTATTGGGCATATGGAGAGCTTAGGGGTTAAACCGAATGTCGTTACGTATAATACGATCGTTCATGGATATTGTTCGAGTGGGAGAGTTGAGGGGGCTGATGCTATTATGGACATAATGAAAAGGAAAAAGATTCAACCTGATTCTTACACATACGGTTCTCTTATCGGCGGGATGTGTAAGCAAGGAAATTTGGAAGAAGCATCAAAGATTTTTGAAGAAATGGTTCAAAATGGGTTGCTTCCTAGTGCTGTAACTTATAATACTCTGATTGATGGGTTTTGTAGTAAGGGGGATTTGGTGAAGGCATTTGCATATAAGAATGAGATGTGGAAGAAGGGCATAATGCCAACTGTGTCAACTTACAATTTGCTAATTCATGCATTGTTTATGGAGCAAAGAATGGATGAAGCTGAAGGAATGATCAAAGAAATTCAGGAGATGGGATTGGCTCCTGATGCGATTACATATAATATCTTGATTAATGGGTATTGCAGATGTGGAAATGCAAAGAAAGCATTTCGCCTACATGATGAAATGTTGACTAGCGGGATTCGACCGACGAAAGTGACATACACATCACTTATACATGTTTTAAACAAAAAAAACAGAATGAATGAGGCAGATGATTTATTTAAGAAAATCACTAGTAAAGGTGTGTTGCCTGATGTTATTATGTTTAATGCTTTGATTGATGGCCACTGCTCTAATGGTAATGTCGAGCGTGCTCTTGAGTATTTGAAAGATATGAATAGAATGAAGGTTCCCCCTGATGAGGTGACCTTCAATACCATCATGCAAGGGCGTTGTAGGGAGGGGAAAGTTGAAGAAGCCCGTGAACTATTCGACGAGATGAAGAAAAGAGGAATTAAGCCCGACCATGTTAGTTTCAATACACTAATAAGTGGTTATAGTAGAAGAGGTGACATAAAGGATGCTTTCAGAGTACGTAATGAGATGCTCGATACAGGATTCAATCCAACTCTTCTAACTTATAATGCCCTCATAAAAGGGTTATGCAAAAACCAAGAAGGTGATCATGCTGAAGAGCTCCTTAAAGAGATGGTAAGTAAAGGAATTACACCTGATGACAGCACTTATTTCTCATTAATTGAAGGCATTACAGAAAATAATAATCCAATTGACAATGGGAACTCATAAGAGTATCTATCTGGTAGATTTTTTCCTAGAGCGCTTGTCTGCAAGCCTTCATGTTTGGAAGGTTGTTTTGGGCTATGTTGTTCAAGTGTCTTACATACTTAGCTGAAACATTCATATCTGTGGATTGTTAGGACAATTTGCAATAGTAAACTGAAGAATCTTAATCAGTTCGTTCAGAAGTTTCACATTAAGTGCAATACTCATTTCTGTGTAAATTTGATGTTCTGCTTATTAGACTTGGCACTCTATTGTATGCCCTCTATGTTGTTTGGTGTCCTTATTTACAGTTGATGCTTAAAGATACCGACGAATTTGAGCAGTAGGGTAAGAGCCAAGGTGGATGATGTATGTTTATCAAATACAGTATTTCAGTCTTTGCTAGAGTAGTGCAAGATTCTACTGTAGGAGGATAGTAGCAATATTTATTCCCTGGGAATTCTTGTATAAGGTCTTTGTTATGTATATTGGCCCTGAAACTTGTTTTTTTATTCCAAGGGCAAGTGTTCATTATTATGAATGTATCCAATTTAGATCCAGGCAAAACAGCTGTTTCATTTTCTGAAGTTTCTGATCATTTCTTGTTTATATGATTTCAAGGGCAAGTGCTCATTATTTTGCATACCATTGTCCCATGAACAACTTGATTAACAAGGACAAGTTTCTCTAGCCTTTACAGACTCTACATGATTAGGTGCGACAGTCGAATGGTAAAATGATAAATCTTGGAGCAGAATGAGGCATTATTAATCTCTTGAGCTTTTATGAATATCAGTTGTTTCTTTGATTTCTCATTTTCATCAGGTTAAAACCTTGAACAGAATCCAAAGGATCTACCTTTTCTCTTTCCCATCAATGGTGCTATCTCTGCTGTAATTCAAAGAAGAAACCATCAACCTGCCCTCCTTTTGTTATCAAATTTACATTCCATCTTTATGAATGCCAATTGGAGCATCTTTTTGGGCTCGTCTTTGCTCGAGCGAGCAGGACGTTTTTCTGATTCATCTTTTCTATATCATTGGTCAAATTATAAAGGGACAAAAGTTAAGATGATCAAACTTTATTATAGATTCAAATTGGGTATTTAAAGGTTGGTCAAGGAAAAGTTCAAAAGCTTTATTTTAGGTGACAAGTTCACAGTTTTTCTGTTAAACTGAAACAAAAGCTTCCCCCACTTAGCATTTGCTTTTGATATCTACTTTCTTTTTATAGTGCATTTAGAGTCAGTAAGCATTGGTAATGAATAGAACCCTAATATGTTTTGATTATTGCTAGCTTTCACTATCACTATCTTTATATGGCTGCATTAATTTTTTTCCACCCTTGGAATATTCTAGTACTTAAAAGTGTGAGCCACATATTAGCACAAATCAAGCTATTTAATTTACTTTTAAAAAGGATTTAGAGACGTGTGAGCTTTCTTTCAACATGGACTCATTGGTAAGATTCCTATTAGATCTCACTAAATTGAATGGATGCCTAAAAAGTTATAAAAGAAAAGATATGATTTTGCCTTCCATTTGTTTGTATAACGTACTTTTGATAGTTGTTTTAACTTCATAAATCAAATTAATTATTAGAAAGTTAGAGAACACAAGTTTCATACACTTGAAACCATTTAAGATTAGTTTAGTAGTCAAATAAGACTTATCAATTAACTAAGAGATGAGATGATGTATTTAATCTATGGTGGTCATCTAAGTAGGAAATAGTTTTCTACGAGTTTACTTAACATCTAAATATTGTAGGATTAGACAACATATCAATGTCCTGTGAGAATAGTCGAGGTGCTTGTAAGACACTCAAGAATATTAAATAAAAAATAGAGATTATAAATAATAAAGTGTTTAAAGATTATGAATTCAATTAATGATAATTATACTTATTTAGAAATTAATTTCCTACGAGTTATCTTAACAACCAAATATAGTAGAGTCTGGTACGTATAAAGTATTCGTCACTAAAAAAAATCATACATTTGGGTGAATGGACAAATAACTTTTACTTTGTTCTGTTTGTGCTCATATAAGTCTTGTTTGATATGGTTTGTTATAGAATTCTAGAGTTATCACACACTTTCTAGTTCTAGTGTGTTTGATTGAAGATCTTTCTTGCATAATGAGCTTGCCACCAAGTTCACCCATGGTGAAAAACTTGAAGCTAAAACCCAAGAGAGAATATCAGAATATTTTAAGCCTCTACCACCAAGTTCACACAATATTCCTTAATAGTTTTCTACCACACTTGGTGCATCAAAAAGGTGTCCACATAACAAAAATTTACACTCCAAATCATTTACTCATTTGAACTCATAACACAATCCATTTTTGACATATGCATCTCATACATAGAATAGAGTGTTTGTGCTTCCTTGTTCTTTCACCTTATTATCAATTTTGTTCATTCTACTTTGGAATCAACAAGGATCTTAACCCAAGTTCAAAATTTTGTACTTGTTCATTTTCTACATTCTCCATCTAGGTATTGAATTGAACCATTGATCTTTTTATCAGAAACCCAATTTTTAAAAGCTCCTTTATAAACTTTTGACAATAACTTTCCTAGTGGAAAGGCATCCACTATGCATCAATTGCTTGCCTAGACAACCATCATTTATTTTTAGGTTGTATCTAGTAGCCAAATGAGATGATATAAAAATGCATTGGCTCATTGATGGATTTGGTAAGCTAGAGTTTGGGAATATAGATTTCAATGGGGCAATTTGTACCTCATGTAGCATCTGGTTTTGTATTCACTCTTCTTGGCCTTTGGCATACTGTGAATACAATCAAAACTTATGATCTCAAAGGCTCTTCAAGCTTTAGAGTAAGATTTTGGTACCCTCTCGATCGACCGATTTTCAAACTCAAGTACTTGGAGCTCTTTTTCGTGTTCTCTTTTTCGATAATTGCAATTTGTAGACAATTTTGGGACTATCCTTTTGTTCGTTTTTCTTTCGAACTCATCAACTTGGAGCATGCGACCATGTTCCTAAACCTGGCCATATTTTCGGGTTTTTCCCTCTACAATGAGCTGAATCATTCAACAAACTTATTGTCAAGCGTCGAGGGTGTCTTTGCAGCTTGTGTCTTTGGTCAAGAACTGTTCTTGCTCCATTTCCACTCGGCTGACCACAATGGTATTGAAGGACATTACCATTGGCTCTTGCAGCTCATAGTGTTCGCATCTCTCGTATCGGTACTCGTAGTTACTTGTTGTCCTACCAACTTCCCTGCAGCTCTTGTTCTTTCATTGTTGGTTGTTTTGCAAGGGTGTTGGTTTATGAACATGGGGTTCATGCTATGGGTTCCAAGCCTGGTTCCTAAGGGCTGCAGCATGAGAATCATGGGGAATGGCAAAGATGAAATGCTCGGAGCAGTCGTTTGTGCCTCCAAGGAAGCTGATATAAGGGCACGAGCACTCGCCAACCTGCAATTCAGTTGGATACTTGCAGGAATTCTCATATTTACTGGATTTATAAGCCTCAAATGTACTAAATCTGAAAATCACAGCTCGAAGATCCAGTTATCGGACTACGAGCAGCTTATAGAGCAAAAGAGGCAATATGCATTGACAGAGCTACCAGTAGTAAGGTCATGAATGAAGTGAATCAATTGGTCGAATGGCAAAAGACAATATCTTATTAAGACTCTAAAAAGACTATGATTGTGCCATTATTAAAACCATCAACCAGATTAAATACCTATAGAACTTATGTAAATTTCTGTGACAGAGGAACAAGTTTCTTGATGAACTTAGTTTCGGGTTTCAGCATCCCATCCTACAAATGCGAACGTTATCGAGACCCGATTCAATTAGAATCAAACATGAAGAGAAGATCCTTCTCATTAGTGTCCTACTTTTCAACTCCTGTACTGTTTGACATTTTAGCATTTATGGTATGAATTATGAAAGACATTTCTTTTCTGCTACATGCTATTTTAACTGGGATGCAGCTTATAATCCAACCATTTTAAAGAATAGTTTCTACAACTGATCAGAAAGATTATAATCCATTTTTATACTTTGTATCAGCCATAGTAAACAGTATGAAGGAAAATTCAGAGTGTTTGGTGAGTTTTTTCTGTACACTTCCTTATTGCAAAATCAAAACATCTACACTACAAAATAAAAAATGTTCATCAACATTCAATTTCGAGCCACATGTCACAAGTTTCAGAGCAAATATCTTGGGTGAGAAAATATGGTCCTGATGATTTTCACATCTGATTTCTTCAAAAAATATTGTAATGACTAATGACCTCAAAAATTGTTTTGAGAATGGGATTATAAATGCCTGTGTAAATGAGACTTTCATTTGTCTAATTGGTTTACCAATCTACATATGCAAGAAATTTCATCAAATTTGCTAATAGTTTATATGGTAGGGACTAAACTGTTACAAATTTTAACCTGCAAGACTAAATTGTTACAGACTACTAGGGTATGTTTGGGGTACTGTTTATGTAAACGGCCAGGTTGGTTATAATAACCCAACCCACCGTTTATCATAAACGGTAGTTACCTAAACCTGCGTGTCCGTTTATCTAAACCTACGTGCCAGTTTATCTAAACCTTATATTTTTATTAAATATTT
>JBBMKA010000001.1:114188-147388 GCA_037833695.1 Sechiopsis laciniata
ACATTAAGATTTTGGAAAAAGAATCTAAAAAAAGAAAAGATTTTGTGAAGAATAAAGAAAACAAAACTTGAGATCAATATTAACTTTAAAAAAAAAAATTCTAATACATAACTACATCAATATATAAGTGAAATAGAATATGAAAAAAAATAATCATTTTTTCATTATGTTCAATATTAATTATAAGTTCATTAAAAAACTTGTTAATTATTTGTTAACTTTTTATAATTTAAATTTAATTAACTAAAAAAAATTGTAAAAAAAATTATGATAACCTGCACTCCAAACACCGTTTATCATAACCCCTCTTATAATAACCTGCACCTCAAACACTGTTTATTATAACCCACCATTTATCATAACCCTTCGTCTACAATTACATAATCGGCGCCCCAAACGCAATCTAAAGTTTATGGACTAAATCGTTAGAAAATTGAAAATGCAGGGATTATTGCTATGAAATTGTTAAGAATTGTTTCCAAATACAGTTCAAAGGCTGAATTATTACTCCACAAAAGTTGGTGAACACAAAGTACGTTTTAACAATGAATTTATTACTTGGTTGTTCACTAAAAGTAAGATGATATGTTTTATATTGGAAGTTAGATTGAACAACTAGTTCAATATTCTCACCCAAGCAAAACTTTGTCTAATCAACAAAATAACCTTGAGAAGTAAAGATAAGTTTCCTCAGTGAAATTGAACTCTATTTAATAGAGTTCAATTGTTGATTTCAGTCTCCTGCCAAATTTTCATTCCAATTTTGATTCTAAAACCCAAACATCCAAGTTCTTTATACTAATACAAGTTTCTGGTGCCAAAATCTATCATTGCTTGGTCCAACATTGCATAAGAGAACCAAGCCTGTTTATGGAGATATTATTTGAGGAGACCTCTACAGTGTGGCTATCAATTTTGCACTGTTAGATGTACGAGATAGAAACTAGAAAGCACCTCGAATTATATCAAAAAGTTATAGGGAGATCCACCGTTGATAAGAGGCAATTCTAGGAGATGTTAACCACCATGGGCCTAGTGGTCAAGACTCAAGAGAACCTTAAATAACTAATATGTTATGCGCTCAATCTATGGTGGTCAACCTTAGAAATTAATTTCCTACGAGTTTCCTTGACATCTAAATGAGAATAGTTGATGTGTGTGAGAATAGTCGAGGTAGAGGTAAGCTGACATAGACACTCACGGATATCAAAAAAAAAAATCTAGGAGATGTTTTCCAACAGTTTTCTCCTCTCAAAACAAAAAAATCAGTGATTTTTTTTGTAGGTGGATGCTTTTTTTTCTTTATCTAAGTTGTTCCCTTCTTTTTCTTTACATTGATTCAAAATCATATGCATATGAGCAGTGATTTCAAATGTAAAATAACTTAAACTTTATGAATCCATAGTAAAAATAAACTACTCTAAAACCAGTCTCAAAGAGTCGAGATTGAAACTGCCCTGCAAAGTTCATTTCTTATTCTTCTCAAGATCCAAGCAGCACAAAAAAATATACAAGAATATACAGCAAATGAACATATATATACTACAGAGTGCCATTATTTTGAAAAGATAAAAGATGTGACAAATAGGCAAAATGAATTCATAGTCAATTGTTTTGACTTAGAGAAAAACAATTGAGTTCTACAATAAGTAATAGAAAAAGACAACATATTAAACTTACAAATTGTAATACAATATGATGATCAAGAATCACTCAGCCTCTTCCACAAACGCCTCAATCCGAAGAAGAACAAACCCCACAGCAACTCCAACAAGAACAAGGCCATTGATAATGGAAGCAATCTTGAAAATCTCACCGGCGGCGTTACAAGTGGAAGCCAGAGCACCGCCGCCGCCGCCGGATTTGGCCTTTCCCTTTAATGGGTATTTCAAGGAACTCACAATGTTGGCAAATGACTTATCAACACAAACGGGAAGGCCCAATTTGGCGACATTGTTGTGAGCTTTCAACCCATTAAAGGAGTTGAGGCCGGAAATGTGGTGGACGGTGGTTGGCCTCTGCCGCCTCGAGACGGCGGCGACGGTGGACATGGCCGGCGAGAGGGTTGCGGAGGCGGTCGCCATTGAAGCCTGAGAGAGAAGAAATAGTCAAATTGAAGGGAAACCCAGTTGTGTGGAAGAGGGATTTTGGGGGAAATTGGGTAAGATTGAAGATTTTGATGGGAAAATGAGGATCTGATTTGTATGGAGAAAGATGAAGAGGGGAAATGGATAAGGTTAAAGGAGTTTGGGTGGTTCATAAAGAGATTAGAATTTTGTGAAATCTTAGGATGTTAGCCAAAGGGGAAAAAAATGGTGATAATCTACTATTGGAACTTGTGAGGCTTTCATTCTTGAATCTGCACTATATTAAATTAATGAGAGGGGAAAAAAGAAGCTTTTTTTTTTTTTTAATAAAGATAAAATTTGAAAAAATCTTCTTTCTAAATCTTTAATAAATTATGGAGGTAGTTTTTATTATTGAAGAGCAATGGTTTGTACTAACATTTTTTTAGATTACAATAATTTGGTGCGGGAAAATTCGAACTTATAACCTTTAGTCATCGGGTGTACACTGATGTCACTGAAATGTTATTATTGGATGTACATTGATGCTACTGAATTACTGCTCTTGTTAGGTGTACACATAATTTTGTACTAATCCATTTTTACCGTATATTAACTAAATTGTAAAATATGTTATAGGGTACAATTGGACTTATGGATAAATAAGTCTCGAGATAAAAAAATTTCAAAAGCATTGTCAATCTTGAAAGGAAAATTCTACTTTAAGATAGGGTACAAAGCATCGCCAATTCTCAAGGGGACGTGGGGAGGGTGCCGCCAACAATCCCCTAGAGGATCAACATTCCTCCCCTTCTAAAGGGTGAGTACGCACACCGATCCTTTATGAGATCATCGTCCTAATTAGGAGGACGATGACGATGCTGAAGAAGTTCCATCCCACTTTGTTAAGGCCAAGTTGGTAGAAAGGTATGTTCATTTCAGATGTTTTCTCTCCACATTTAGTAAGAATTATGTTCGTCGGCAATTATCTCGTGATTTATATAGTTCCTTTCTTCTTTAGAACAAAAATAAAAGACCGAATGGGTTAGTGGCACAATAGTTTAATTGTTTGGTTATTAACCAGTTCAACACTAGCGTCATAGGTTTCATCCCAAGAATTGGTATTTGTCCCCCTCCTCTAATATGCATTAAAAAAAACGAACAAAAATAAAAGTAATAGTAAAATTTAGTGCAAGCTATAATATTTTCTTAGAAATAAATTTATAATCATTAAATAATTTCGATAAGCGACTCATTTCAACAAGGTCGTTGTAGTATAGTGGTAAGTATTCCCGCCTGTCACGCGGGTGACCCGGGTTCGATCCCCGGCAACGGCGTATTTTTTACCTCATTTCTGTATAGTTTTCTTTATTTATAATAAATTGCTTTTATTAACATAAAAAGGTCTTTGGTTTGGTGGCAGTGTTGGAGTTTTTATTTTTCCTTTCAACCTCAACGTGTTGGGTTCTATTCCTGGGAAAGGCAGTTTCCTCCCTTTTTTTCTTTTTTTCATTTAAAAGTCTGCATTATACATTATTTAATATTTGTTTTATTTCATTAATTTTTTTTTTTTTTTTTTATAGTACTATACTACATAATTTTGCAGAATTTGTAATATGTAAAATATGTTTACTAAAATATGCATTTGGCTTTATATATTTTACCACCACAATATTTATGGTTGGATTCGAGTCAATATTAGGCGAATGATTCAAGTGAAAGACATCATTGAATATTGATTTTTAGGATCGAACTTGTGACCGTAGAATTGAAATAAATTATCATCAATCAAGATAACTAATGCCACCAACCATAGCAATTTTAATTACAAGTACAACATTTAAAATGTAAAGAACAAATTTAATGCCAATCTAAAGATAGCTAGCAATAATTGACATGTATTCCTATTTTTGAGGTGGGAGGTTCAAATATTTCACGTGTAAATGTTGTGTTTGGTCCTTACATAATTGTTAGAAGAAAAATAAAATGTTAAGCCAATGCAATCCCAATGTGGTTGCATTGAAAAGTAAATGTTTTACCACAGTACCTTAATTTTTGTGAGATATTTTAATAAGTGTCTAATGAAGGGTTCATTTCTAAGCAAATAAATTTAGAGCATAAAGTACTATTTGAATGCCAACAAATACATAATTCTAATAACATAATAAACCAGTAATAAACCAGAGATTACAAGTTCGAATTAAAAAAATATATTGTTTCAATTTTGTTATTTGCTCTCTCACGCTTATACTTCCATTATTTTGTCCATTGTTATGCACTCCTATAAAATTCTAAACAAACCAAGCCATATTCTTTATTTTCATTGGACTCGAAATTAATACGCCAACCGTGTTAGGTAGTAAACTCGATCGAGACGACTTACCCAGCTACCTTCTTTAAAGAAAAAGAACCCCTATTCATATATTACAAAATAAGTGCGAAGTAGTCACAAATTAATGACTTCACATCAATATTTCTTTAGCAGTGAAGTAACAAAGTTCCATTTTCCTCTCATTGTAAATATGTATTTGTTTTCAAACTACACCTAAACTCTTTAACTTTTGTAGTCAATATCATCAAAGCTTTGATTTCATCCCCATAATTTGTCAGTTAATCTTTGTTTAATCGCATACAAACAAACAAAAATCAAAATAAATCATCCATTCAAACAATTAAGTTGAAACAAAAGTTAGCTTAGCTCAACGATAAATCGATAATTTATGTCTTCCCTAGTGGAAAGTTCAAATACTCATCCTCCACCTTTGGTGTAATTACAAATGAAATAATGAATAAATAATTTTCAATATCAATCATAAGAGTTGAATCAAGATGACCAAGAGAAAGAATCATCAATTACAATGGATTGAGAATATTGTCCATCATCTGCTGTACCACTAAATCTATACACACCCTCCTAAAACTAAATTCTTTACAGTTAAAAGAACTTGCAAAACCATTTCTATTCACAAAAAGAATTTTTGAGCAATCCACAAAACTCCTGGTTGTGTTCATTACTTAAATACTACTACCAACATTAAAACTGAAGGAACCTGAATGCTAAATTAAGTAAAATCATGAGATTCTAAGCAAGGAACTGGGGGAAGAAGCATTCACAACCTGGATTAGAGGTTGCAGAGTACTCTGCTCACAAGACTGGTTGCGAGACGGGTGACTTATTGTGAACCTCCAGAATTAAACTCCGAAGCTCGGGGAAAATTGATACGAGCAATAGTTCGAGTAATCCATATCCAAGTTGCTTCACACAGATGGTAGACTGCAGATTCACAAAAATTTACTCCAATTGTTCCTATCTACAAATTTCCAAATGATACGACGAAAAGATAAATACAAAATGAATAATGCTAACTCACCTGAGTGAAATAATAAATATCTTTTGCGCATCTTTTGTACTGCTTGTGCCCTATCAAGCTTACCAATGTTGTTGGAGCCCCATCTAAAAAGAATGTAATGGTGATTAGTTGTCAATTTTTTTTTTAAAAAAAAATTTATATTTTAGAAGCATAGTGTTAACAAGATCATTTAAATACCTTCAAAAAAACTATATATACGACGATGAAGAAAAATAACAAGAGCAAGAAAACACGAGGTACATTTAGTTTTTTTTAGGACATATAAAAAAACTAACATTTCAATGAAAAGATGACTACAAGATGACACTTCATAGATCTTGAGGAATAACTTACAATGAAAAAAAAAAAGTACCAAAATGTTGCTCTATAATTTATTTTGTAAATCCAAGTGGCTGTTGTGTATAGTTGGGAAGGTTTTACTGAATCTTTTATTGGGTTGATCATTCCGATTATGCTCATTTCAAAGCTTCATTTTAGTGTTCTCTTTCAAAGCTTAATGTTGGGTGTTTTTTTTTCTAATTCAACAACATTTGGAGGTAGTGGGTTTTGAATCAGTAACTTCTTGATTACTAGGTCGTACATGCCACTAGAGCTATGCTCCTCTTGGTTATGTTGGGTGTTCTTTCACGTTTAAATTGGTTTGTTTCTATGTTTTCTTTGTAATTTTTATTTTTCCTCTTTCACTCTCCTATGGAGTTTGTAATGTGTATCTTTTAGGCAGTAGCCTCTATTCATTTATCAATGAAAAGTTTCGTTTCTTGAAAACAAAAGTGGGTCGACGTAGTAATGTTACTTGGATGACTTGCTTCACTAATACAAACCAATGTCGAATAGCACAATATCCATTTTTTTTACGACCGGAAAATAATACGGTCTCTATAAACCACACAAAAATATATGCAGTCACAATGTTAATTGGAAAGAGATTATACACTTTTTAGAAGAGAAACAAAGAGATTATAAACAAATTCGATGCAAGCATTTCATGACACAGAAAGAAAGCATTACTCACCAAAAAGCATTTTCTTGACATCACTAGCTCTGCGAGCAGCCTCAAGCTGCAGCTCAAATGATCCAGGCTTAGGGCTCTTACTTCCATCAGTTCGGCTAGTAATAGATTGAGAATCATCATCCTCACTTTGTGCATTCCTCAATTGTATAAAGAATATACCATTGGGCCAGAGAACCTGAAGGAGCCATGGTAGAATGAATTTTCATTTCCTCATTATATATCATTTGCTTTATTTACAAGGTAACATAAATTTTTCCTTGATAAAATGTAAAATTGCGATGATTGTTGCAACAGCTAATTTTCCTCACAGTGTCTTCTGACCAAATAACAGGAGATGTATGTAAAGAGATGTAAATTAAACTATCGGATCAGGCATTAGAAAGAAATACGAGATAACAAATTTTTAGTGTACGAAAATGATGACAATCAATCCAATGCAAAATACTCCAACAAATCATTCTGTCTAAAAAGTTAGAATATTGATGGCATGCGTAACTGAGAACTTTTAACATGATTGAGTGAATTTTGTTTCTTCCCCAATACTTTTTTTTTCATGGGCTCATAAACCATCAAACTTTCAGGGTTGATAGCTTAGTTTTGTTTGCAACAATTGTGACCCATTTCTTGACAAATTCTCTAGAAGAAACTAAAGAAATAGACATCAGGAGTCTCCTTCACAACCAAATGTTGTCTTGTAGGGTTAGACGGTATGTCGTGAAGAATAGTTGAGGTGTGCGTGTAAACTGTCCCGAACACTCACGGATATAAAAATAAAGGCATCAAGAGTTTGGACTTTTGAACTCCTCGTGCCAGGGGAGAGGGGAAAACCACAATTACAAATCGTATCAATCTTCAGATTCAAATGATTATGAGATAGTCAACCTGTCGGTAAATATGAACACTACACAATTTATTGAAATCCTTACTAGTTCTGTACTTACATCTTGGATCCATCGAATACCCTGAGCGATGATATCCTCTCTCCGTAACCAGTGTATTTGCCTAACAATCCAGTCATCGATGGCATCTTCCATAATTAACTGTAATATTTGTTTTGATATCCAAAGGACCTGCCTCCTGCATTTAAAAATTCAAATATGAATAGAACGAATAAAATTAGAGGCTGTTGGTTATAAAATCTGGGTTCTTGAGCCTCAGCTGAAATTTCATCCATGCAGAAGGTCATGTAAGTTGTAACTGCATGGAGTTTGTAATAGAGAAATACAAATAAAAACTCTAGAATACAATTTTTGTAGCAGGTAAAGAAGCTCAAATGGAGAGAGCGGATATGCAAATAAAGCAGCCACCAAAATTTATGCAGAAAATATGGGTGGGGAAGGGGGAAGATCAGTGTGGCCAGATAAGCAGTTATACACATAAAACAACCTCAAACTGAGCAGAAAATACGGAAGCTTATCTGTGTCCACGGATAATTAAAGTCTCACGGAAACAGCATATCATAGTCATGGCATTGAAAAAAAGTATGTAGAAGAAAAGGAAAATAAGAACCTTATCCAGCCTCTCCTGTTAAGCTGAAACATCTTGTCAACCAGATTAAGAAGAGGTACGCTAACATTAGGTGGAGCCCACTGCAGAAATATAAATGTTGAAACAACCAATAAGTTATAAATAACCGGACCTATATGCTTGAATCAAACAGCAGTTGCATGCCAGAATGATGAAAATACTACATGAGTTCTTTTTCCCAATCAGAATAACTTGGAGTCATTTTTTAAAACATATATGATTTATGAGATTATTAGTTTAACTTAATTTATTGTAATTTCATTATCTTGGTTAGGGTTTTCTTGAATGCCTATGTGTGTGTGTGACATTGCATTATTCTAAGGGATGAGAAATAGAGAGTATTATATCAGAACTCAGCGATTTTCATCTGATTTTTATTTTTGGAATATTGTTTTCGATTGGATTTTTTTTTTCTTTAGTATCTGGGCATTGTTTGTTGTTTTTTGAAAATCATCGGCAATAGACATTTCTTAAAAAATATTGGATTTTCTTCCCGCCTAATTATCTTGACTACAAGTGAGAATTGTTCACAATTTTGCTTCAGACGGTAGTTTTGGTCTAGACTGGCAATGGACACAACTCCAAATTTTAGGAGTTGGTTGAAGGTGGCATACACGTTTTTCATCTGAGATTTCCAAAGTTATTGGCGTCAGATGGTTTCATTTTCAAGCGGATTGTGGTTTGGTGGTCTTTGTTTTAGCTTTTAGGCGGTTTAGTGGTTTGTTGGGTGGGTCTCATTCAAGCGGCTAGAAATTATAAGCTAACGAAGGTGAACAAATTGGCAACTATTAATTTTGGCTTCATGTGAAGAGTATTGATTAGGCAATTATTTTGAAGCTGGCCATTACTTTGATTTGTGGTATGATTTAATTTTGAAGCTGTTGGATGCAATTTTCAGAATATTTAAGAGATTGTGAGAGCATTTAAGAATTTGTGAAGTTACCTTAGGT
Organism: Sechiopsis laciniata; assembly: GCA_037833695.1. Classification (NCBI taxonomy): domain Eukaryota; kingdom Viridiplantae; phylum Streptophyta; class Magnoliopsida; order Cucurbitales; family Cucurbitaceae; genus Sechiopsis; species Sechiopsis laciniata. Next base: position 123,115 of record JBBMKA010000001.1, read on the forward strand.
AGTTAGTTAGCCTCATAGAGGGCTATATAAGATGAACCTCTTCTCCTATATGGAATACAACTTCTATATTGAAATGACTAAGTGATGGAAGGGACCTTGAAATAGAGTTAAAAGCATTTTGACTCAATTAATGGAGCAACCACCTCGGTCTTTTGCCTAGGAAGAGAGTGGTAGGGTATATCGCCTCAAAAATCATTGTATGGATTAAAACCGAGTCCACAAGCATTGTTTGAGAAATTTAGTCAAGTACTTGAGCAGTTTGGAATCTATCTTCTATAGCCTCTTTTGGAGCTTGTATCCTCGACTTCGAGTAATAGCCTCTTTTATTTTTTATTTTTTATTTTTTATTTTTTTTTTATGAATGGAAAGTACTGTTTCTTATTAAAAAAATAATAATAATAAATCAATGGAAGTGTTTTTATAATTTCTTATTGATTTTGTCTTATAGGAAAAGTAAAATTTTCTTATTGATCGGACCTTAGTATCCCATTTCATCAGATCAACAAATAGTTACAGTTCCTATCAGAATATCTCTCTCTCTCTCTCTCTCTCTCTCTCTATATATATATATATATATATATAATGATGAACATTTTTCCATAAGAATAATGAGATATGAACTTTGAAACACGTTCTACAATCTGTCTTTTATGTTTAGTCCTCATACAACAATTGTATCATTGATACGACGACTACCAGCTTATAAATAACTAAAAGTACGTCTTTTATTTTCATCCATTGTGCCCTTTGCCTGCCCCTATTGAGTAGCACTAGCATTTTGTCAAGTTCTTATGAAAGAAACAAAATGATATAAACATCATGATCAAAAGCACCATAAAAACCAGAAAGGATAATTATAAGTGGAAAAAAAAAAAGGAATGATTTAGACAATTAAAATGCATAAAGCGGGGAAAAAGTATGAAGTCGTATAAAGTTGCTACCTCAGGTGGCATTCCCTCTGGATCTTCCATGTTACATGGTATTTGAGAAAATCCTCCATGGATGGCCCCAGACCTCAATTCTAAATCATTCTTCTTGTAAATAACCAATTTATCAGACTCTTCACCACGTTTGATCACACGAGGAGGAAATCTCTTGGAGTTTGATTCATTATCTGAATGCAATCCATTTACGCTTGCACCATTTTGACTTCCAGTTGTTTCCTCACCTTCCTCGTCAGAAATGTTATTAGCTACTTCTAAACTATATGGTGCAGAAATATGTTTGTGTAAAGTTGTTGAATTCAACGACACCTTCCTTTCATAGTTGGATGATGCACAAGCTTCATCATAAGGAGAGGTTGAACCAACGACTTTACGCATTAAGCCATCTGAAACCCCTTTGAATTGGCGTACAATGTCATCCATAGCATCATCCACGTTGACTGTGATTAAATGTGGTTTGAAATCATCAATGGTAGGAAATAGCAAAGGAATGAAAATACTGTTACGTGTTTTTCCATTAAACCTCAAAAGAGAGCTGTTTAAGACTATGATTGAGGCAAAATATATAACTAAAAAATAATGGTGAATTGTCAAATAGATGGAAAGAGAAGGCAGATTAGATTAAAGGACACATCTTCATGCTTTCATAGGGACAATGTGAAGGTAAGAAGCACGAACATGACATGATACAGACATGGAGACATGCCTATTTTTTAAAATGTAGGACAAAGACACGTCGGACACATGCTACTTATTTGTTATATAATATTAAAAGATCAAACTCAAAATACTAGTTTTTTTACCTTGAAAAATATTTAAAGAAAAAATGTACATGAGAATTTAATTAGCCTATTAATTTAACAGAGTTATATGACCCATTTAAATCCAATAAAGAACAATAGTCCAATATCCTACAAATGCTTACTAAAAGCCTGCAAAAAAAATTGTTTTGTAAGAAATCCTAACCTAAACAAATTCACTCCATTCTCACTCTCCCCAGCTGCATACTTTCCCTCCTCTCCATTAACACCGGTCGAATCTTCAACGCATTTCTCTCCAACGGCAACATTTTCCTCCTTCCCAAACAACAATGATGTATAATGTCAACCTGAATGAAGCTGATTCTAACACATTTCTCTCCAACGGCGACATTTTCCTCCTTTCTATGCACGCGCTTAACACCATCTGACACATCCTCTTGTCCCTGCGAATCCGGCACCAGCACAATAAATAAATTGCGCGAATGGAGCTCACATGTGTATGGCACAAGAGCTTCTCTGGTTGGTGTCCTTCCTGTCTTTGTCTTCCTTGTTTGGGTGATGAAAAACCTAGAGCACGAAAATTTGGGAGGCCATCTTCGACTTCAGTTGGAGACAAACAAAGCACTCATTGAAATCGAAGGGATGCAAGATCGACGATAACACAGTCTCAAACAACAATGGGGTATAATGTCAACCTGAATGAAGTTAGTTCTAACTCGTCAACCCTCACCCTAAAACTAGATGTCGATTGGGTTCCTCAGCCTATTGTCGTCGACTATATGGTGATTCTACTTCTCCACCTCTCAAAAACCTTTTGGTGTTGGATGGCGCCTCTCGTCTCTATATTTGTGACTCCACCAAACTGTGCTTGCACCAGATTTCCATCCACCTCAAAAAACCCAAACCCACCTCCATCTTCGTCGTTTATCCTTTTAAAAACAACTCTACATTTCTCTTCTCTTTTGAAGTTGTTTCAGTTCTAGAATCTCTCATGTTATCAAATAATTAAAAAACAATGGGATAAAAATAGCACTAGCAGTGACATGGTACTTTTGTTTTAAACTTCACTGCACCTTTTCTTGTTTGGTGTCAACACAAGCATTGTCGAGCTCTCCTCTTCTTCACCACCTCGTATACCATCTCTATCGACACCAAGGCCACATTGTATCTTCTCCAACAAACATGGGCAACCCTAATATGCAACTCCATCAAGCACGAGACATGCATTTTCATCAACCACGAAAGCATGGGATAAAGCTACAATGTAGCCATGATTGTGGTTTTTTCATCAACAGCAGTTTTCGGTCACATGTACATCATATTTATTGTTCTTATCAATCGACATTTTAACTAGGAACTATTCGATGGCTTATCTTCCTTCATTACCAGTATAATTGACTCGCGAGCCTTGGCCAACATTTTGTATCATCATCTCATTGGAGATCCCACCCATTATCATTGGTTATTTGAGGCTTGTTTACCTTATTGTTCCTAGGTTTTTAATTGCTCCTTTATCAACCTATGGTTATCGACCTCTCGTTATTTCTAGTACTTGTTTTGATAGGTCATTGAACTACTTTCGCATATCAATGAAATTGTTTTTGTTTTCTAAGAAAAAAAATGAGGGTTCTCACTTCTCAAAGAGTTCAACTTTCATGGTTTGACAAGAAGGATGGGAACTATTCATCGAGTTAACAAAAATTTAGTAACAATGGCTAAAAAAGGAAAGGTGATTAAGCCAATTCTTTAAATGAGAAACAGAATCTTCATAGGAAGAGCAAAAGTACCAAGAAAATCAACATTAAAATTAAAAGAACGACCTCTCACCTGCTAGCGTTCTTATCACTGAGGAAGATTTTCCAAAAGAATAGTTCTGTGGAAAAATTACAAGTATCAGATGACGATTAGGTTCCCAATAACATTTCCTTATGCAAATCAAATGATTATAATACATAGTTAAGTATGTATTTGAAATCTTGACGTCCATCTTAGAAAATAAGTCCATAAAAAATTACAAGACATTTTTTGTAATATTTTAAATAAATCGTTAAAAATGAACCCTACCCTAACAGATAAAATTATGGAGTTAATAACACTAAATATTGGAGTAGAAATCTGGAATTGGAATCACTGAATTGTCATCTCATCTAGAATTTAAAATTAATGGCACACATGCTAGACCTTGTTGATCAAAGGAAGTCCAGGACCATGAGGTGTTTGAAAAATATAACTAACGTGGCGGGATTACCTTTGAGGAACCACTTAAGAAATCCAATACTTCATGCTGCTCAGCAACATTTGCAATTGATAGTAGTTCCTGGGGAAAAGATGCTCAGTAAGCAATTATGATACATAAATTTTGAAAACCTACATTGATGAACAACAATAACTGCACGTACAGCAGTTCAAAAATCCATAAGTACCTGCAAATATTTGTCAAGTTGTATGCAACGTTGGTGAACAAAAGCATCTTCTGTGTTTGATGAAAATATTCGTTTGGGAGGCAGCTGAAGTGTATAGTTAGGAATATCTTTAAGATGCCGATGTAATCGCTCAAAATTTCGGTATCTGGAAACACAACAGGAAAAAAATAAGAGAAGCATGAAAGTGACTATACACCTGTTCCTCAAATTTCGGTATCTTGAGGCACTAAAGATCATTCAATTTAAAAAAAAAAAAAAAATTACCTAACAAGAATTACAAAAACCACCGAAGATTTTAGTTACTGTCTTTATTTGTTAAGGAATATCAGGAAGATACCTTCTCTTGACAAACTCAGTTCTGTTATTTGCATCTGTAACAGCTATTGAATACACAGCAAAAGATTTTGAACCAAGCTTCTCAAAGTATGCGCCCATTACCTGGATATGTCAAGAAGAAGAAAAATGGTATTAGGCTGTATTAGTATACCCTCGAATAAAAAAAAAAGAATGAACCCACTCACCCGACTCCGAAGTTTGCGAACAATGAGTCCTTCTTTTTGGACCACTTTATCCGAGGCACTCCTAGAAAGGTGTTCTTCACCATGCCTGCCTAAATTGGGACCATAGAAATCTGATATAATAAATCTTTCATCTTCTACTGAAGATGTCGTTTCCACACTAACTTCAGTTTTCAATGCAGATGTACTATTGGATCTCTTGAGCTGAATTTTAGTTGCACCAGCAGGCGGAAGATTTGCAACATCCTTTAATTCATTAGCAATAAACTTCCCATCAATAGATGAATCCTTCTGAAAATCCTGAGAAAACTGAGAACTTATTTTGTTCTCATCACCTGGTTTGGTGGACAAAAGGAGATCAGAATTTTTTTTCGGTTTTTTCCTTACTATTGCCATTTCTTCTGGCCCAATAGATGTGTGATGCTCGTCGGTCAACATTTCATCCCTCGTGGTTGTTGTAAGCTGCATGCTACTTATTCCAGAATCTTTTGTTGTAGTTATAGGCTCTACATCTCCTCCTTTAATGATCTTATTTTCTTTCTTTTTGTAGTTTCGTCCTTTAGTCCACATGTTTTCAAGATTTTCAGGCATTAGAATTTCAGTTCTCCTCTGGGTTGCTGCATTTAATACACGGCCCCAATCACCATGTCTCAGATGCAAAGGCTCATCCTGAAACATGTAATCTGAGGATCTTGCTTGTTGATTGTCAATTTCAGCAAGCTCTGAACCCTCCCCTGGATTTAAAGGTGAGTATTTTATTTTATTCAAATCTTCGTCATGTGTGGACCCAGCAGTAGAAGAATGGTCTTTGTCTTTGTCTTTATCTGAAGAATAAGTTGGTTGCTGACTGCCTATCCCAGGATCATTCTCAGATTTAGTTGCAAGGACAATACATTCGATCAACTCATTTATGTACCTGATGACAAATAAAGAAGAATAAGAGAACAGGGGTAAAAGACCACTTCTACAATTATTTCAACGACTAGAATATTTAAGACTAAACAAATCTTTTGCTGAGATGTATGATTGTGAAAAGTTTTTTCACCGTTATTTTTCATGCAATAGAAAGTAAATGGTCATGTTGTAAGGTAGGTCATCCAAAAGCATACCCAGGACTTGCAAAATTCATGAGAGGTTGCACCACCAAGCATGTTAAAAGTTCCCGAGCGATGGATCGGACAACAGGACATTGAGTTTCTCTTGGTCTCAGTACTGAAGTCAATACTCCACTCATGAGCCGTTGAAGGAACTGCAGTAGAATAGCAATTAGAAAAATGCAAGACCCTACTCAAAGAACGAGAACCTATTTTTATAGAACACTCCACTCACACCTTGTACTCACTCTCTGGAGACACCAGTGCTGGATGAAGCTCCTTAGAAGCCATAAGATGGTGTTTCAACCTTTCATCTCTCTCCTCAGAAGATAGTGTTCCCATAACATCAACGCCAATGGCGGCTTGGTTTATTCTAAAAAGGTCCAAGTGATCACCTACTAAATCAACAACATCCCTGCAACATTTTTATTTAAATACAGCCAAAACCCCTTAAATACACAACAAGACAACGTAGAGGTAAAAAAAAAACAAATTCTAGCATGTTCCCATAATACAAAAAAATAAGCTACCTTGTGAGCAAGTCAACAAGGTTTATCTCTTTCACCCTAACCGCTATCTCGCCAAGGGCATCCATGATTATCGCGTGTATCTGCTCAGGAAACTCTTTGTCTGAGGTTATTTCAGAATACCATAAGTCAACGACAAAATCCTTCAGTATTTTATCAATGAAACTCTTCATTGCATCCTCCACAATAGGAGAATCGAGTTTCCTTTTCCATCTTGGCGGAGGAAGAGCAGAAGATAGACGCGAGTCATTTACAGACAACTGCTTCTTCTCCAGATGAGATAAGTACGTCTGTTGCTTAATAGGCCGCACCTTTCTTCGGAACTCTACCTCGTTAAACAGAATTCGTAGTGCAGAAACTAATAGAATTGCTAGAGGTAAATTCATCCACATTGACTTACTAGTATCTGTATTACGAAAAGAAAATGTCCATCAAAACAAAAACCTCAAAAACTCAATACTTCATGACTTTATCCGTTTCCCTATTCAGAAACGTCAACCCAATAATCAAACAGAGAGCTATCATAACTCAATTTTACTTCAAATGACAATACTCAAAACTTCAATGTACAATGAAAAACACTATCAACTAATCCCCAAACAAGAACTCGCCTAGATATGAAAAGGGGGAAAAGGGTTCTACGTTTAAAGAACATCCCTTAAGTTCAACCAATGAAATCATCGCAAAAGGAAAACAAGTATCATAAATCTCAAGAAGATAACCGAATTACGCAGAACTGAAGCAATACAAAGCGATAGAATAAATGATTCTTACGGGTCAAAAAGTACGAAATCGCGAAAATACACAGAGCCCACCAAACCGTTCGAAGTTTAGCCTCCTCGATTAGATCCTGCACGGTCGCCATGGCCTTCATTGCTACTGAAACGCAACAAAATCCTCTCTAAATCACCTGCAGGAATAAGTTACCTAGCTCCAAAAAGAACAGAGTGGAATTAGATTCAAAAAACGGTATCTCGAATTCTGTAGACGCGATTTGAAGAGCCGATCAACACCCGCCGGAGCTACGACAAAAATCCTTCCCGCCGGCGCATCGGCTGAAGGAAAAATTCTCGATTATCGACAACAGGATTCCCAGCTAGAAGGGGGAGGAAGAAGAACTTGGAATCGGTTTTTTCGTCAAAATTTATTTACTTTAGATTTCTTTTTCCCTATTCCCCTATTTCTTCGGATATAAAAAATGTTTGATAAAATATTCCTCAAAAAAAAAAAAGTTTGATCAAATATCATTTTAATCATTGGTTTCATTTTTAATATTAATTTGATTTATATATTTTAAAATTAAATATTTTTATTTAGCTACAATCGATTTACTTTCATTTTAAATCAAATTGAGAATCAAATTGATCTAATCGATTTGATAAAAAGTAGAACTGAACTAATGTTTGATAAATGACAAAATTATTGATCCAATTTTTCTATTTTACTTGTTATTTATTACTTTCAATCTTTATTTGAATGTTTTTTAAAAAATAAAAAATTCTCAACATATATAATTAGATTAAACAAAAATAATTATTTATTTATTAATAAAAAAATTAAATTAATATATAAAATTAAAAATAAAACAATATTGATTTGGTTCTATTTTTATTGGTTTCTACAAACAAAACCGAACCAAACCAATAATTTTTTTTATTTTTTTCAAATAAAAACTGATATATTAAATATTGTGATAAAAATCGAATCAATCAAATAAATCTTCAATTCAGTTTCATCAATTATTATTATTATTAATTCATAACATTTTAATAATATTCACTTTTAGCCATTGAGTTAACAAAATAGTTAGTTACATTACAAAATTTATACTAAAATGATATTAATTTTAAATTTAAATATTGAAATGATTATTTTAATTTTTACATGAATTTATTTTTTTTAAAATAAGTATACAAATAAATTAAAACAAATACATAATGAATAAAAGGGAACACTATTGAAATATAAAGGAGGAAAATGTTCAATAATCATATACAACATATCAAATTTAGAGACTAAAAGTTAGTTTTCTTATATATATATATATATATATCCGAAAAATATATATTTCTTTTTTAAAGAAAAAAGTGTGTTTTCGGAAGATGTGTATATTTGCATACAGTGAAGAAATTCAATATGCACGGAAACGTGTATATTGAATTTCTGCCATTACTGCCACGTGTCGGTTTTCATCTTCCCAACTGGTTTGAACTGTCTTTTTTTAAATACTTTTTCTTTTTGTGCCAGTGTGACACTTGATTGCAGAATATACTTCTCAATTATTTTTTAACATTTTCTTTAGAAAAAAGCTAAATCATAAATAAATGAATTGTTTATTTCCTAACAAAAATGAATTATTTATTTTATATCTCAAATTAAAGATGGATTTGAACCTAAAACTTATGTATTATACAAAGTTATACGAGATTAAAACTTTTTTCTTGTTAACCAATATTAAAAAAGAACTTTACTCTTATTGTAAATAAATGAAAAAAAAAAAAAATTCTATATATCTATATATATAATTTATTTTTTGTTTTAAAGTATTCATATTAAATGGAGTTGGGTGGTAGAATCTTTAACTCTTAAATATATTTCGTTTGAAACAACTTTTTTTTTTTTTTTTTCTGCAACAATTTACTTGTTGGCTTTTAAAATATAAGAAACTGTAATTGTGATCCCACCAAAATTTACAATTTTAAATAAAGATTTGAATCGTATAGAAAACAAAATCTTCAAAGGTAACGCATTAAAGGTTTAAAAATTAGTTAATGGAAGGATGATCTGTTTTTCAAATAGGAACATAATATTTTTATTTATTTTTATTTTTATTTCAGTTCAAATATATTAATTCATTATTTTGGGAAAGAATTTTGAATGGCCAAAATCAAGTGATTTGGGTTCGTTTCTGTCATTTATCAAACTAGGTCGTGAAGAAGAAGATTACATTTATGCCAATAAATATGAGGATAATATAAAAAGAGCAATACCTTTTTAAAAAAAAAATTATAAAAATAACAATACTTACCTACACATGAATGTGTAGAGTGAGTATGTGTGATGTCATGTGGCACAAAAATTTGTCATATTTAGTTTTCCAATATTTTATTAATTTTATGTTGCAATTTGTGGTAAATAGTGCCACATAGGCAACAAGCTTACTCACTCTACACATTCATGTGTAGGTAAGTATTACTCTCAATATGTCAGATAATATTGACAGTTGTCAACAAGAGGAGTAGTTTGACGACATCAATGTTCACCCAACAACCAAGAGATCATAGGTTTATTTGTAATCTAAAAAAAAGAAGATAATATTGACGTTTATTTGTTAAACGGTTAGTTAGGAGTTTTTTATGAGCTTATTAAGTGAAGTAAAGTTCATTTGATTATTATGAGATTTTTTTTTTCCTTAATTCATCAACATTGTACAAAGAGAATTTTGAATCATGGGGATGTAGCTTAGATGGTAAACTACTTTGTTTACCATGTGAGACGTATGGGGATTGACACTTGACCTTTTATTATTTTTATTAATAAACATCTCTCTAATAATTTGAAAATATTTCATACTAGTTTTGTTATTCTCTCTAATAATTTGAAGATTACGTTTAAGCCAATAAACATGAGGATAATGTCTCAATGTTGTCTCCACATCAAGACGTGTTGAACAAGTCTTCAAGCTAGTTTTTTTCGAAATGCAAGCATCAACAAATTAGATATTGTTGATGGTTTATTTATCAAACAATTAGTTGGAAGGTTTAAATGAGGTTAGTTAGTGAATTTTAGTTAATTTGTTTATTGTGGGAATTTTTTTTCCTTATTTCAACAACATTAGGGTTGGAGCTAGCGACTTGAACTCGTAACTTCTTGATTACCGATTATACATATTGAAGAAGTTAAACATAGTACAAACATAATTTTATGTTATGGGGATGTAGCTTAGATGGTAGAGTGCTTGCTTAGCATGTGAGAGGTACGGGGATCGATACCCTGCATCTCCATTCCTTACACGAAATTTTGAGCTATTTTAGGCTGAATTAGAGGTTTTTATGGAGTTAGCTAGTGATTTTTTGTTAATTTGTTTATTATGAGAACTTTTTTCCTTAATTCAACAATATGAGGGGTCGAACGACTTAAACTCGTAACTTCTTAATTATCTTCACGATGAAGTTAAACATAGTATAAACACAAGTTTTTACAACTCCACGGTCGCAGGTTCGAACGCGGATATCGATATTTGACTCTCATATTATTTGAGAATAGCAGTATCTTCTATGTAAGGTTTGTCCTAACATTGTACTAAAAAAACACAAGTTTTTTTTTTGTCATGGATATACATATGAAATGGTAGAACACTCGTTTAACATGCAAGAGGTACGAGGATTGATACCTTTATATCCATTTTTTATCACAATTTTTTGTGCTAGCATGTTTTTAATCAAGACTCATTTTGTAAGCGTGCATGAGTTTTTACGAGGCACGATTCTAAATCATGTGGGATTTGCTTTTGCAGGTTCAATTTTTTTCACTCACTTTATTTTTTGGTGATATGTTTATTGTGGTAGGATCGATGCCATATATTTTAGTATTTATATATATCAATGTCTATGGTTGGACCATATTTGTAATTAAGTTTTGAATTTGAGTAATTTTGTAAGTTGACAATAATATTCTATATATATGTAAGATTAATTTATAAGGTAAATTTCGGCAAATGAAATAGATACTTTAGGTTTGAGCTTAGTATCATGCAATTTTTCTTCATTATTATTATTTTTACAAATTTATAGTCTATGGATTAGACTTTAAAACACAAATAGAAGATAAAACACAATTCAATAACCAAACTCAACCCAAAAATTGATTGGATTGATGAACCTAGACCTTCGAGTTAGTCCAAAAAATGATCGTGTTGTACTCATTTCATCTTTTTTTTAGTAAAAAGTTTCGTATCTATAACCACTTGACTATTGAATCGTATGTGCTATCACTTTTAACATCCCACCCGTGTCAAGTAGGGCTGTGAAATGGCTTTAAATAGTCAAAACGCCATCGTATAGAAGAAATTAACTGCCTTCGTGTTTACGCCATAGTTCGATCGCGGTTGATAAGGGGAAAAAAAGGACTTGTACAACAGCAAAGGGTTCTTGAGAGACATTTAAATTTCCCAAAAAAAAAAAAAAAAAAAATCGGAAGAAAAGTGATTCGTCTTCGGCAGAACTGTGATTTTGGAAGATTTGAGCGGAATCCGTTTGTAGGTGCTACAATGGAGGAAGAGACGAAGCCACTGACGGCGGCGACGGATCCTCCTAAGAAGCAAGTTCAAGAGATTGAAGAAGAAGCAGCTCCGAAAAGCGGCAGCGGCGGGGGTGGTGGAGGAGGAGGAGGCTGGGGAGGTTGGGGATTCTCTGCGTTTTCTGTTCTCTCAGATCTTCAGAAGGCCGCCGAAGAGATCTCTCGAAATGTATGTGTATTTTTCCGTCTTTGTTACGAGTTTTCAATGTTGTAATTGCGTAAATTAGGTTGTGGAAGTTGTGTTGCTATGTGTTTGCGTTTTCGAATTTCTGATGTTTTGTGATCTTGAGGCGGTTTCATTTCTAATTGAGAGGTTTTATGTACTGAATTTGATTCTGATCGTTTGGTTTGTCTATATTTCGTTTTGTATTGGGGAAATGCTGTTCGTTTTCAGGTGTTTTGGTACTTGGCAACGATGCTGAAATTAGAAATAAAGTCGATTTGAGTTTTTTCCTGTGATAACTAGATTGTTAAACGCTTTCTTGTGATCCTATTTATTATTGTTGTTATTATGATCATTGCAGGCTGGTTGAGTTACCTCTTTTTTATTTTTTTCTGGTTGGTTTGTGTGTGAACAATTGCAGGCTGCTGCGGTTGCTCAGACAGCAGCTAAGAGCATTGTGGACTTGAAAGATGAAGATGAGCATGTGGAGTCTTCCAAGGGGAAAGAAGTAGAAGATTCTGCTGCTGAAAGTGAAAGTGAGGATGAAAATGATAAGATGCGAAAATCTGCCTTGGAGAAATTAGAGAAGGCGAGCGAGGATTCGGTTTTTGGCCAGGCAAGTTATTTATGATTCGTGAACAAGGGTACATAATTTCTTATTTTGTTGGATGTCATTCTTTGCATTTACCATGAATCTAAAAATGTCTGTGTATGATTGTTCTCTCTCTTGCATTCACATCGATAAAAACCAAGTGAATTGATGTTAGCAACCGTGAGAATTCCTCGTAGATCTCTAGCACACAAACCAAAGATTCAATACCAACTGGGAGTCTACTCAAGGAAAATTTACAGACTAATGTGTTTGATGTCTTGTTGAGTAAAAGTTTCAACTTTCAATTCTTAAAGGGTTCTATGATCTTATCGCACATGCTAGATATCCATGTCACAAATGCTCAATACAACTTCTTTTTATCTTGCTTTATACCGTCTCCTTAGAATTTGTTGTTGTCTTGCTGCTTCTAATTGTACATCATGCTTTCTCAAATCTTCTTCGATATTTTGTTTCCAATTAATTTCAATATACCTTTTCTACTTTTCGAGTGGGTGCCCCGGCCCTAGCTCCGGATATGTAGTGGGGCGAAGCTCCGATTTCCGGCTATAAAAAAATGTACACTTTCTACTTTCCCAACACACCAACTTTTTATACTGAGAGTAACTATGAATTAACTCAGCAATTTTACTAGTGCTGAATGCTGATAGAAGAATGCATTGGTGATTGTGCATTGTCGTAGAATGGTTTGATACTTGATCTCTATGTTTGGGTAGTTCTATTATCGATTCTGGTCTTGAAATTAACAATTTGGGTTGGCAACTGCCGTCATCTCTCATTTCAATATTTGCAGGGCCTAAAAGTTCTGGATACTTCTGTAGAGAATATAGCTTCGGGAGCATGGAAAGCCCTGGGAAGTGCATTGCGAGGGGGCAGTGATTTTGTTCATAAGTAGGTCTATCTTGTTTAATGGGGCTCTGATTCCTAAACACATTAGACAACCTAGCTAATACTTTTCTTGCATGCTCTGAATTGAAAAGGGACTTGCCATATAATTTTGCATAAGTTGTAATGGCTTGATTTCTTGGGTCTGAATTTTTTTTGAATTCAGATTATAAATGTTCCTCAAGATAAGATTCTAATTCCAAAAGCAATGACATAACGGAGCGTTGTATCTGTTTCCTTTCTTCTTCCCTTTCCAATTTAATGTGTAAGGAAGTAATATTGCATTTTTGTTCCATAGGCTTGAGAATTCAGCTGCAAATATTGCAGAAACCATTCAACATCAAGGCAAACCAGCAACAGCTGGTTCTGTTGGACCATCATTGTTGGAGGTTTGTATCCCTTATCGTGTTGCTTATTATTTTTCAATAGGAAACATACCATTCTAATTCCATTGATAGTAGGGTATTTAAATGTTATATGAAGTAAAAACTTCAAAAATCATTTTTTTTCACTCCCCTTACACCCTTGTCATAATTTAGTTCTTAAAAACTTTTCTATTTTCTCCGTTTAAATCTCCCTAGAAAGAGCTAAAATTGAATTCTGTTAAATCTTGTGTGTGTGTGTGTGTTTTAATTTTTTTTTTTTTTTTCATATGATCTGAGATTATATTCATGTTACAGAGAGGGAAGGCTCTCACAACAAAGGGAATGGAAGTTCTTGAACTCGTTGGAAGGGAAACCATGGATTTATTGATTACAGAGACTGGCATTGAAGTTGAGAAGACCACTAATGAGAGTGAACCACATGCCAAGGAGGATCAATCAGAAGACGAAGAAGTGTCATTTGATCGATGCTTTTATATTTATGGAGGTCCAGAACAGTTAGAGGTCACTTTATAACCTGGAAAGTTGAATTAATTATCTAGGAAGCTACTCTATTAAATCAGTGCAATTTCCTTTTTGCAGGAGTTGGAGTCCCTGTCCAACCACTATACTTTATTATATAACAGAAGAAAAGGAAAATTGTCTCAGGACCAGAAATCTGTATATGATGGAAAGCTTAAACAGGTTCAACAAATTTTCAGTTTGAGTAATGAAATGGAAGGAAGTAATTTAAAGTCAGACAAAGGTAAAAAGTTGGATGCTGGAGAAGAGGGAAATGATGAGATTAAGAATTTATATGATTCTAGTGTCAGCAAGGCTGCTGAAATGGCCGCAGGGTAAAATTTTCCTTGAAATGCTTTATGCAGATTTTTTATTTCACATTTATTGTTTTGAATGAAGTTTGTGGGTACTCGTGCAGTGTATGTAAACACCTCAATTCCTTTTAATCACTTTCAGGTTTGGAAGTTCTGTAGCCGAACTTGCGGCCCCTGAAATAATGCAAAGGACTGTTGACAGATTAGAATCACTACATTCAGAAGGAGTCCATGTGAGATATATACCTTTTCTTATAGTTATATACTTATATGGATCCGAACTATCAAACGAACATTATATTGAAATATAGAATAGGTATACAAGATAAGCCAAGTAGTTTGAGTTACTTGGACCCTCTACCTAGCTCTTGACTCAAGCCCTAACTATTACTCAATTTCAACATCTCCCCTCATCTAACTTCTCTTATTTATAACCAAGCTATCTAACTAACTCTAACTAATTGCTCATATACCCCCTAAAACATTCTTAATTCTTCTAAGCCCCAAACCCAACACATTCCAGCTGACATTTCACATGGATATGGTGCAGTGGTATTTGACAATAAGTTTGTTATATTTTCATTTGCAGAGACTCTCAGAAATGTGTTATTTTGCGGTGTCTCAATTGCTGATGCTTGGAAAATCCATAATAACAAATGCTAATAGGGTTGAGGGTGATGACGAGGAGGAGGAGGAGGATGCTGTCCAATGGCCCAAAGATTCTGTTGAAAAAGCTGAAATCATTAGATTAAAGGCTCTGTCCATGACAAGATATGTAGATGCCCTATCCAATAGCTTCATCACAGGTTGGGTTGGTCTTTTTTTAAATTGTCCGTTTTAATTCGAATCTTACTATTTTTCTATTTTGCTAATATGACGCGATCTTCAACTGACTAATGTCACGTTGAGTTTACTTTCATATAATCATTATATTCAACTATGTCACGCTGTGTGTAATTTCAAATAGTCATTATATCATTATCATGTAAGACTTGTTTTTATCTCAACAATATTTTGGTGGGGATTCAAATTTTTAACCTGTAGGGTCAATACTTCTTGTGGCTGTACTGCCTTCGAGACTGCCTTTAGCTTTTTAAAGAGTTTGAAGATAGTTAAGTGGAAAACAGTAAGAGTATCAATACCTTACCAGTTCCAGAATTACTTGCAGAATAATACCGAATCCCAAGAAATAGGAATAAAACCAGAAATCTCACTATATTTGTTAGTATAAACAAAAGATCAAGAACATACCACAATACAATACTAGTAGAAATAATAAGATAGAAAAATAAAGATAAAACCTCCCTTCTACAACCCTTCCCACCACTATAGTATTCATAACCCACACCTATTTGACTAATACCCAAAGTACCCCTTTGATAACCAAATAAACCCCAACAATCCCTATTAGGACTCTTTATAAATACACTCTTGATTTTGATCTATCCATTTTTGTCTTTGGACTATCTCCATTGGCCGTTTAGATCACAAACATGGCCTATGTGATTTTGCCCTAATTTTTATTTTCAACTATTCTTTCATACTCATTGTTGTCTGGCTTGTTTAGTATATAAACAATCTGAGATACATCAATCTGAATCTCAATGCTCTCTTCAGGCTTTTCGGATGTGACAAAAGCGTATCAAGCTGCCATGAGTTCTGCCCCAGCCGATTCTCTTAATGGCCCACCGCAAACATCGGTACAAGACAAAGCCAATGCCTTCGCTGAGCATCTTCGCACCGATCAAACCACAGCACTCTGCAAAATCCAGGATGGGCTTCAGTACTTGTCTTATCTTGTTCTCTCAACCTCAATGCCATCTGCTTGAAGAAATCAGACCGTAAACATTTTCGTGAGCATTTCTTCCTAGTTATTGTAAATAGTTGAATCCAGATCGAGTATGATCCCTCCCTGCTTACGTTAAACTTTGTGCAGCGGTATCGACATCAAAACTCGTGAATTTGGAGCAAAGGTTTTTTCTATTTGATCCAAGTTTCTGCTGGTATGTTTTGCTTGCATCAAATTATTTTAAGTTGAACAACTCCTGCAAGACTTTTGTGGAAGATTGGCATGGTAAATCAACAATTGCAGTCTGCCTTGTTTTTGCTGTGGGAATGAAAAAAGATTGACTGGAGAAATATATCAAAATGAAAATAACGTTTTTGACTTCAGAGTTTCTTAAATTCTTATGTTCACGAAAAAAAAAAGAATTTGACCATTGATATTTTTAAGTATTTAGCTTCTCCGCAGGTTTGAATTTATAGTTTAAGGCTCATTTCATAATTATTTAGTTGTTAACTTTTTTTATTATTTCCTTTTTTTTTTTAATTTAATTTAATTTTTTTAATTTTAATTTGTTTATGAAATTTAAGTTTGTTTCCCCCTAGTTCTCTTCTAAGGACTTCATATTTTCTAAAAATTAAGTATTTGAATCCTAAATATATTCCAAAAACCATAACGTATTTATGGAAGCTTTTTTTTTTCTTTCTTTCAAAATTTGACTTGGTTTTTACAAACATAGTCAAAATCAGACTTAATTTTCAAAACTAAAATATTAAAAACAAAATTGTATCAAAGGAGTCTTAGCTTCTTACTTCAATTTGTGAAGTTATGGATATTGAGAAACCTTGTACTTTTACTTCAAGATGAAGAAAGATAGAACTCTTGATGATAGAACAATGCAAAAGAAATTACCATAGGATCAGGATGTGCTTGAGCGGGGTAAAAATGGAATAAAATAAATTCAATTTGAAAAATTGCTATTATTGCAAAATTGATTAAAAATTTCTAAAATTGAAATAATTTGATGCCTATAGTAATTTCAGTATTCCTATTTTGTCTATGTTTGCATTTTGTCTGTGTTTTGTTTCAAATTGTATTTTGTTTCTTATGGTGTTCGTAGTGAAGGAAAAATTTGAATGAATTATTCCTATTTTGTCTATGTTTGCATTTTGTCTGTGTTTATATCGTCTCTTATGATGTTTATATTGAAGCACAGAATTAATGGTCAAGTCTGAATCCATTGCTTGCCTTATTATAAGAAACAACTGGATACCTCTTTTTTTGCATTATCATGAGAAAAACTTTATTTATTATTATTTATTATTTTTTTGATGGAAAATCAATTAACTAGTTTTTTTTAGCTCTTCAATTGAATGGTCAACATTTATTTAAATAGATATTCCTACAAAAATAACTTGTATATATTTCATGTAATTTATATATATATATATATATTAGTTTTTTTTTTTTGTTTTTTTTAATATATTTTTCAAATGCTTATTTTAGTAAAAATTGCTGGTTAATTTTTCTTTAAAAAAAGTTCTTCATTAGTTTTTCCTATATAAATTTTATAAAATTTTGTTTTTTTCTTTTTTGTTTTAAAATTATTTACTATCTAATTAAATTTAATTCCAAAATTATAATAAAAACTTGAAAAAAGTACATTTTTAATCCATAAATTGTATATATAATTTTTATTTGATTTTATATTTCAAAATTAAACACTATTATCCTTCATATTGTAATATTAGTCAATTTTTAGTTATTGAAATAAAAAAATTGTTAATATAAAGAATATTTATTAATATAATAATTAGAATAATTTTAAATTTCAATACAAAGGAATAATTTTTGTCTGAACTTATATATTAGATAAAGATAATGAAATTTATGGAATAAAAATATCCTATCACTCTCAATTGTACATAAAATCTCCGTATATATATAAATATTTGAAATCATCGTATAAAGATTCACAATAAACAAATCTCAGGACACAAAAAAGAATATTTTAACTAAACATCAAATCATCATATGCTCCATGAACGATGTCTGCAATTACGTCCAAATTCGTCACTGATCACAGCTTAAAAAGAGTATTTTAATCAAAATCAAATTTGTTTAACGACTAACAACGGCGTCCAAAACTGCAATTACGTCCAAGTTCATAACTCCTCACTGTTATGATCGCATAGTTGTCTCACGTTAAAAAGTGGGTGAGTCCTACAAATATTTGTAAGAGATATAAATTACTACTCTCATAGTCATTTGATTATTGAGGTAGAACTCCCATAAAGTTCAAACGGGAATCAGTCCAATAAAAATGAAATTGAGATCCTGTGCATTTTTGTGATAAAAGTTGATCTAATACAATTTTTCGATGCATTTTTGTGATAAAAGTTGATCTAATGCAATTTCCGTATACTTTAACTGCAATTACGTCCAAATTCATTACTCCTCGCAGCCTAAAAAAAACATATCCTTCCCAAAAGCAAATTAGATAAGCAAACTAATCTTCATTAGCTTAATCAGCAATGACGAAAACTGCAATTGCGTCCAAATTCACAATTCCTCACACCTTAAAAATGGCGATAATGGCAGCCACTGGTTATTACAACAATTCTTCAAACCTTAGCTATGGGAGAGGCTTTGGCATTTGATCCATCCTTCATCCAAGCAATCGAGCACCGCCCGAAGCTCGAACCGATCGACGTACTCGACGAAGTCCCCACCATTGATCTCTCCAACTCACGCAGCATTGAGCACATTGTTTCGGAAATAGCCTCCGCCTGTGAGAATTGGGGGTTCTTTCAGGTGATCAACCATGGAGTTTCCATGGAATTGCTCGAGAGAATCGAGGACGTGGCGAAGCGGTTTTTTGACCAGGAGATGGAGGAGAAGAGGAAGGTGAAGAGAGATGCAGTGAATTCCATGGGGTTTCATGATGGTGAGAATACTAAGAATGTTAAGGATTGGAAAGAGGTGTTTGATTTCTTGGTTAAGGATGAGATTTTGGTTCCTGCTTCGCATAAGCTTGATGATACAGAATTGAGGGTTTTGTCTAATCAGTGGCCTCAATTTCCGTCTGAGTTTAGGTACGTTTAGTTTCTGGAGAATTTGTTGAAATATATCATATGTTTAGATTACTTGAATGTGAGTTATGGGCATTGCTATTGGGTTTGAAGAACTTGCACACAAACTGTTTGTAGGAATTCCCCTGCGAAACTATGTGTTGTTAGGACAATGAATATCCACAATCTCATGATATTGTCCATTTTTTTTTATATACTGAGTGTTTAGGTTAATTTAAGTGCACCTCGACTATTCTCACGATATACCTCCTAACCCTACAATTTGGGTGGCAAGGAAATCGATAGGAAATTAATTCATTAGTAGGTTCTACCATAAACGAACCCACTACCTTTTAGTATTTTAATGTTCTTTTGACCACTAAGCTAATCGTGGTGGTTGATAGTGTCCACATATCTCATGTTGATATGATATTGTCCACTCTAATTTTTGTTATCACCCAAAAAGTCTAGGATGTTGTTCCCTCCTTATATAATCCCAAGATCTTCCTCATAGTTAGTTGATCAGGTAAGTTAAGAGGAAAATCTTGGATATATAAGAAGGAGAAATCATCTCCATTGATACGAAGTCTTTTGAATGATAACAAAAAACAAAGTTATATGAAGGCCACTTATATGTAAAGTAGATAATATCATATCAATGTGAAATGTCGTTGTTCCTAA
The DNA here is from genome assembly GCA_037833695.1 of Sechiopsis laciniata. NCBI lineage: Eukaryota > Viridiplantae > Streptophyta > Magnoliopsida > Cucurbitales > Cucurbitaceae > Sechiopsis > Sechiopsis laciniata. The sequence goes on from JBBMKA010000001.1 coordinate 143,071, forward strand.
CACATATCTTCATTTACTGCTGGGAGAACTTGTTATTATTGGCTTATGGTATCTTGGAAAATGGCGTCTGTTGGTTTTCTTGAACAGGGAAACATGTGAGGAGTATGCACAAGAATTGGAATTGCTAGCTCATAAGCTACTAGAGCTGGTTTCTTTGAGTCTTGGATTACCTGGTGCTGATGGGTTGAAGGGCTATTTGGAAGACGAGCAAATAAGCATGATGCGGTTGAATCGCTACCCTCCATGCCCATCGCCTGATCTTGTGCTTGGCGTTGGCCGTCACAAGGATGCTAGTGCCTTGACAATTCTAGCTCAGGATGATGTTGGAGGGTTGCAAGTGAGGAGAAAGTCTGATGGAGAATGGGTTCCTGTCAAACCAAATCCAAATGCGTATATAGTCAACATTGGTGATATTGTTCAAGTATGTTTCTACATATTGATACATTTTACTCATTGTATATATACACACACATACGAAATCTTCTTTGGCCATGGTAACCTGAAAATGATGAGTTTTAAGGAGTAGAAATGTTCTCTAAAACTACACATTGGCTTAGAAAGGATAGCTTAGGCTCAGTTTGATAACCATTTTGTTTTTAGTTTTTTATTTTGAAATTTAAGCCTACAACAACTATATTTTTCTTACTTGGATATCTACATCTTACCTATTTTTTAAGAAACTAAACCAAAATTTGGAAACAAAAAATAGTAGCTTCCAAAAGCTTGTTTTTGTTTTTGAAATTTGGTTAGCATTCACCTACTTTCTTAAGGTAAGATTGATACATTGTTGGAAAGATGGAGCACATTGTAGAAAATTTGAGTAAAAATAAGCTTAAACTTCAAAAACCAAAAACAAAAAACCAAATAGTTATCAAATGGAACTTTAGTCTAGAGATTTGGTTTCCTGAAGTAGGATTGTTGGAGGTGTCAATGGGTTTGCAAACCCGCACTTGTACATCGCAAAAGAAAGAAAACAATAATTTATCAGCTTGCACGCACTTCGATTATTGTTATAGAGCTTATCATCTGACCCTACAACTTTTGGATGTCATGAAAGAAGAAAACAACTGTTACAACATTTGGATTTCAAAATCTTGTTTCCTTTCTATCCCGTTCTTATCATTAGAGTGGTTGTGTGACACTACCTATAGAACTTCATAGTCTTTCAAAATAGCTAATGGTAAAGAATCATCATAATTGGTTAACCAAAACTTCTTAGGTATAAAACTTCCGTAGTCTCTCCAAGAGCTAATAGCAGAGACACATGATTTAGTAACTAGAAACTCTTTTTCGGTCTACTCGCAACCAAAACGTTGATTCTGTGATTCCTTCCACTCACTCCAGATTGCAGAAGTTCGTTTGATTGGCCCTTAACACTGGTTCGATAGGATTCTATGTAACACTTAATTTAATCAATGAAAAATGTTTTCGTTTTCTATTTAAAAAAAAAAGCAAATGTTGTGTGTGCAGGTTTGGAGCAATGACAAATATGAAAGTGTGGAGCACAGAGTGGTGGTGAATTCTGAAAAGGAAAGGTTTTCCTTTCCTTTCTTCTTCTTTCCAGCTCATCATATGATGGTGAAGCCATTGGAGGAGCTTGTGAATGAGCAAAACCCCCCAAAATACAAAGAATACAACTTTGGGAAATTCTTTGCCGCCAGAAACCGCAGTGATTTCCAGAAGCAAAAAGTGGAAAACATCCAAATTGAACACTTTAAGCTGCCTGTTTGAATTGGAAAAGCTCTCTCTGTTCAAAATCTCTTGAATAAAATCAGTTAGAAGAAAAAAAGAGAAGTAATTAAGTTAGATGATCCTCATCATCTTTTATGTAAACATTGTATGGATGTTTGTGTATCATGTATTGTTTTCCATTTCCATGTGCCATGAGATCTTAAACTCCAATGTATTGTTCTAATATTAGAATTTGACATTTCAGATCCTAGGGGAAGCTACAAGTTCTTTAATCACTGAGCATGCTTACATTCACATAATTTTTAGGAAAAAAGTACTTTTTGGTTCCTGAGTTTTCAAAAATAGGTGTTTGGGCCGCTAAAGTCCTTGAATTTGGAGAAAATCAAAGTGAATAATGGAGATTTGTTTTCAGCTACAGCTCGAACTGAAACCGAATCTCAATTATCCTACATTAATCATATACAAATACTAACATAAGTAATAAACAAAGTTTTAAAGGAATAAACCACTAACTTTTGTTTTATACTAGGAAGTCAAATGTATTGTAAAACCTAAAAATAGTCCATGTTGTATTACATTAAGCATATACAAATAATAACGAAAGTAAGAAACCAAATTTCAGAGGAATAAACCAAACTTTTGTTTTATACATTTTTATCAAATGATCAACTTTTGCGTTATACATTTATGTTAAATGAACTCAATTTAATATATTAACCAAATAAAAATAAAGAATGTACTAAAAAAAGAAATAATAAAGAGAAAATACAAAAAAAGATAAGATATTATTTTGACAATATACCAGAGGAAGATTTGAATTTAGCCTGGCCTATATACTTTAAGCTAATTAAACCATACTTATATTCGCAACTAACAACCAGTTAAAAGATGTCTCGATCCGAGGTAAGAGTTGTCTCGATTTGGGCTCGATTCTTCCTCGTTTATCTTTGATGGGGTCACGAACTTCAGTAGTTATCATGCTCCAAGGATTATCTCCCAAAAATTTTAGAAAGTCAATCACTTATGTGTTGACGAGGATTCAACCTTCTTTGAAATTTCTAAATTTTTTGTTAGTTAAGATTTGGATTTCGATTAGGCTCATTATTAATCATGGTTATCATTGTTTTTGGTTTCTTTGTTGGTCGGTCAGCTTCCAAAATGTGGTTCGGGGCCAATATCGTAGTTGGGGGGCTGTCCCCGTTTGTGGTTTTTCTTCCCATGGAAGGCTAGGGTGTAATGGTTGGTGTTGGTGATAATGATGTTTACCATTTCAAAAAAAAAAAAAAAAACCAGTTAATAGATAAGATAAAATATCAGTGGAGAGAAGAATTCCACCATTATGAGAACAATCTATTTTAATCACAATTTTGGATTATTTTTTTTTTAAATATTCATTGGTTTTAACAAATTTATTCTCTACTTCATCTAAATAGAACAATTTTGTTAACCTTTGTATTTGAAAAAAATTGAAACCTTACACAAAGTAAAATATGTACTTCATCTACTTCATGCTAATTTATTCTCTACTTCATCTAATTTATTCTCTAGTTCATGCTAATTTATTTAGAATTCAAATTAAAATATTAAAAAGCAAGCATCATAGATTGTTAAAATATTTACCAAACTAAAAAAGTTTACCTATTTGAAAATTAGTTAATTTTGGAATGAGCCTCTTCTAATTGAAAAGGTGCATGTACATTATATTTAATTTTGGTGTCTCATCTCTGTCAATGTCATTAAATTTGTGATTGTCATTTAGCATCTTAGTTTTTTTTTCTTTTTTTTTTTCCTATAAATTTAATTTTTATATAATTTGTACGACAAGGTGTCTCATCTCTGTCATGTCATTAAATTTGTGATTGTCGTTTAGCATCTTAGTCTTTTTTTTCTTTTTTTTCCTGTAAATTTAATTTTTATATAATTTGTGTCGTTAGTTTATTAATAAAATCAGGGGCCATTTTCCCCTCTTCTTTTGTGGTTGTAACTTTGTAATGTGTATTGTTCATTCAATTGCAATTGAATATCCATGACGATAAGAATTCTGTGATCTTATTCATTTCGAGTATAATTGATTCGATCAGATATTAATTGATTTAAATGTGAGAAAATATTCAAATAATTTTAAGAGAGATGAATTACTTAGAGCCCGTTTGATAACGTTTCCATTGTCTATTTCTCGTTTCTGTTTCTCTTTTTTTAGAAACAGTAACAAACTTGTTTGGTAACTGTTTCCGTTTCTCATTCCCAAAATTAAAAGAAACGTTTCTAATATTTAGCTCCAAAATGAGAAACTCTCAAATCAAGTTTCTCATGTTTCCGTTTTTGATTTTTTTGTATGTGTTTTTATAATTTAAATTTTATTCTTATAATTACAAGTCATTAATGTTTAACATTTTGGATTATGGCATGGTGACAAATGTTGCATTTTTAATTTACTTCTCCAACCATGGTTCAATCCTTATAAATCTTTTATTTTTAGTTTGATTTTTTTTTAAAAATAAACTTTTATTATTTATTCCGTTTTTTTAATAACTTTTCATTTGACATTGTTTCAAATATATATTTATATATTATTTTAATTTCTAAAACCATAATATTAATATTTTTATATTATATTATTTTAATT
>JBBMKA010000001.1:147488-161550 GCA_037833695.1 Sechiopsis laciniata
TATGTAACTAACTCTCTAACTAATTGCATAAAGGCCCTTATACCATTCTTTAATATTCCTAAGGCCCAAACTTATCAGCATCCTTGACTAAAAGCTACCTGCAAGTGGATAGAGCAAAAAAACATGGGAGTTGAAGGTACAATGGGTCATTTCCGGCCCACCTATCCAGCCAAAAACTAGTCTTAATGCCACTCAAAATCTTCCAATGAGAATTACCGATGATAATATCAGCATGCTTTATGATGGAAAACCACGGGGAGCGCCTGCTGCTAAATTTGCTTTTGCATGGAAGAAGATCAAAAGTGGAAAAATTATATTTGGCTTTGATCACCTTCATCCATAAAGAGTCTTTTTCAGTGAGGAATCTCCATATCCACTTGCCAAGGAGAGCGAGGTTATGAGGGCGGATTCTTTCAATGCCAAGGCCACCAACATCTTTTGGAAGAGTCACTTTATCCCACCGAACAAGATGAGAGCCATTAACCCGATTCACACTTTTCCAAAGGAAATGACGCATCCTTTTTTCAATTCGCTTGTAAACAGAAACATGAGCTTTAAAGACAGAAAACAGGTAGGTGGGAATATGACCAAGGGCAGATTGAATCAAAGTAATCAGCCCCCCTTTTGAGAGATAGTTATATTGCCAATTTCTCTCAATATTTTCAATAACTGAATCCCAAAAAGGAGCTTTGAGGGGATTACCGTCGAGAGGCATACCAAAGTACATCATAGGGAGCTCTGTGATATTGCAGTTACACATAGAAGCCAAAAACTACATAAAATAAGGATCGATATTAATACCTGAGATCAAAGACTTCTTAGGATTTATGGACAAACCCGAAGAAGCTTAAAAAATATGGACAATGTTCAATAAATTATGTAACTTATCAGGCTCAGCAACAGAGAAAAGAAGAATGTCATCTGCAAATAACAAGTGGGAGAGATGAAAATCATTAATGACGCATCCTTCAATAAGACCTTTATTTTGCGCATCCATCAATAAACGAGATAAATAATATGTTAGGAACCCTACATTAAAGATAGCTTGACGTAAAAGATTACCGCCCATAATAATATGTTTTTAACTTTTCGAAACCCCACTTTGTCTCATCGCTTTCCGTATTTCCAAAGTTTCAAGCTTTGAGTTTTCTTTCTCTTTGAGTTTGAATTCTTGTGCTCAACCTGGAAATGTTCGCGTTCTCTCTTGTACCTTTGATTTTTCACCATAATGATTGTGAGCTCTCGCCGAAATTTTAAGGCTTTTTTTTTTCTCTTTTTCCTATACATTGCTTAGTTAAGGGGAAAGGGAGTTGTGGCTGCTTGTTTTTTTTTGCATTTCGTTGTTCATAATGTTTGGTGTTTTGTGTAAATGTCGAGTTCCTGGCTGTGGGTTACTAGATATAATGAACAAGTCATATAGGTATGTGCATGATAGCATGCATTATGTTGCCATGTTTATGTGCATTGTTTGCTAGGGAAAGCCCGTAGTTTGGTATGACTAGAAATTTCTTGTTCCATCTTTAGATGTTTGCACTAGGATATAAGATCTATTTTCTTGTGTGATCCATTGGGATGTATTTTCCACCAAAGGGTGGTTTCATTAGATCATAGGATCTATAAATTGCTTGTGTGACACGTCGGGAGACGACCTATCGGGTGGCTAGACCTTGCGACGTTCTCTAATGGATAAAGGTAGTTAGATTCAAAAGGTTGTGCTAATGGACGGATGGATTGCAACCATCCTAAGGGCGACACGTTGACCGTTGGATCTTATAGACAGTGTTGGGTGGGTGATTGCAGTAGTGTGTAAATCTGGCATCTGGTGGTTATTCCTATTGCTAGGAGTGCAACATAAAACCGAAAAAACCAAATCGAACCGAACCAATCCAATCCAATAGATCAGATCGGTTTTTCAGCTTAAAGTTTGATATATCGGTTTGTAATTTGAAAAAAACGAAAATATGGAATTGGTTCCGATTTTCGTTTTAAAAAATCAATAAATACCAAACCAAACTGAAGTGTGTGTGTGTATATATATATATATATGTATTGTGAATAAGTCATATAAAGTAATCTTCCTTCCATTATTTATAAGATTTCCTAAAGTCTTGAAGATCAATCTCTTATAGTGAATGTTTTTTTATCCTTCAAATGTCAATATATTTTCCAAGTAAAACATATCCTTAAATAATTCTCAATAAGTTCAAAAATACTTTCGACCTTTTAAAAAATTGTTGTTTATGAATTTTTTTGTTTTATGAGAAATGTTATTTTTGATATATTAAAAAAAATTGAACATTGGATCGGATCCAAAACTGAACCGAACCAATTGAAAACCAAACAAATGGTCTTGTACTTTATTGGACATTGGATCGGATCCATTTTTTGAAAACTGAAAAATATCGGTTCAGTTGTTAGTTTGGTACAAAACCGACAAAAATCAAACCGAAATCACCTCTGCCTACTGTTATGGTCAAAGTGGGAACTTGCTATGCTGTAAGTAGCAGAATTTGCTAAGTCATAAGTGAGCGTCGCTCCAGTAGGCTAAACCGCTCTAGGCTGGGCGCCATGCGTGTGACCTGATGTGTTCGGGTTGGCCCACTTTGCTAGAAGGACATGGGATTACTTGGGCAACTCTAGTGGATAGTCCTTGCATCTAGGCTCTTTACCTTACTCAAGAGAGTTCAGATGGTGGCTTTTTAGGTCTTACGACATTAGCTAGTGAGACTTCTTCGTGGGTACTGTTAATGGACATCAAGCTCAGTGACGTGAGTGCTCGAGAGTTAGGATGTGTTCCCTTTCATTTATGCATGATATTCAAAGACTTATTAATTATTTGTGCCTTTGTTTCTATATATGTTGTGTGCATCCCATGCGTTGTTTCTTAATGAGTTTTCAATAAAAACAAAATCACTCTTCGTTTTATGTTGGTTGCGAATTCAATCCACAGTTGAATATGAGCAACAAGATGGATACTAAGGCAACTTAGGATAGACCTAGGGGCGTACCTTTTGCGCCAGTCTTGTTGTGTCTTTACATTTCAATTTTGAGTCATATTGTTTTTCTTTGTGCACGAACTATTCTAATAACTTAGTATTTAAACTATTTTAGTTTTGAAAATTGAGATATCGAGATTTACGTGTTTGATTGCTTGGATATATCACTTGTTTTCTTTTAAACATGTTGTTATCTGAAAAGGTTTTTAAAATGTAAAGTTTTGTTTTTTAGGTATGAGTTTTCATATTTTAGGAAAAACTCTGTCAAAATCTTTAAAGATTTCACATGCATGTTAATAACTTTCAACCGATTTTGTATAATAAAACTAATTTTAATATTTTTCTAATTCAATCTAAGTCCTATATTTTCATAAGTTAAGTTGTACCAACAAAATTAAAAAGATTTACTCTTAAAATCTCATAATAATAATAAAGTTATTGAATTTGATATGTTTATATGTTTATTATTAATTAAAACATATCTTAAATAAATAAATGAGAGGTTCCTATCTTTCCTTCTATATATAACATATATTGTTAAACGAGGAAACCAATCTTCTAAATATATTAAAATAAGGTGGCCAAATAATAGAAAATAAAAAGAAAAATGGTTCAAAATAGGGCAGACAGTTGGGAATGCACATAAATTGTGCCCACAATATATATTTGCATGAGTTTCTTCATTTCTTCACATTCGCTTGCAATGGCCTTCATGTTGGAACTGGTTTTCACAACTCTGGCTTTGGCAGCGACGTCATTTTTCATCTTCTCTGTGCTATACGACACTGTTTGCTGCTACTGGTTGACTCCTCGACGCATCAAAAACAAGATGGCTAAGCAAGGTGTGCATGGCCCCAAACCCCGCCCTCTCCTCGGTAACATCCTCGACATCGCCGACCTCCTTTCGAAGTCCACCTCCTCCGACATGCCCTCCATATCCCACGACCTTGTCCCCCGTCTCCTCCCCCACTTCCTCGCTTGGTCCTCACAATACGGTAAGTTCCTGATTATAAATTTATCATAACCCATCAACCTAAAATGTATCATATCAATAATTATTTTCTTACTAGGGAAGAGATTTATCTTTTGGAATGGGGTTGAACCAAGATTGTGTTTGATGGAAACGGATTTGATCAAAGAACTTTTGTCGAAACACAGCATCGTTTCGGGCAAGTCGTGGCTTCAGCAAGAGGGATCCAAGCACTTTATTGGTCGAGGTCTCTTAATGGCCAACGGTCAAAATTGGTCCCATCAACGTCATATCGTTGCGCCGGCTTTTGTTGGTGATCGACTCAAGGTCAATATGAATAAAAGATTAAATTTAATTTTAATATTGTTTTTTTTTAGTTGCTTTAGGTTTGAATTTTAGGAGGTATTTGAATGAAGTTTTGATAAGGAGTTTGTTTGATGAGTTAATTTGAAAAATTATTTTGAGTAGTTAAAAATTGAGAGTGTAGCCACCAATTCGTTTCGATGTTTTTGTAGAGAAGTTAGAGTGAAAGTCTTGTTTGCATGTAGATTTAAAATGAATATTTATTTTGAATAGTTAAAAAAAATGATTTAAAATGAGTTATTTTAATTGATTGGAAACAAATTATTAGAAATGAGTTATTAGAAGAAGTTATTTTTCATAGTAAAAATAAGAGAATTTACCATCAACAACACATTCTACTTCTTGTATTATATTTGTAGCACAATTTCTAAAATAATTCATTTATAGCACATTAATTTCTATCACTAATAGAAAATTCAAGTAGTGATAGAATGAGTCTATTATTGATCGAATTCTATCACTAATAAAATTCAACCAGTGATACAACTCAATTTAAATTTTCTGCTACAAATGAATTAGTTTTGATTTTGTGCTATAGATGGAAATATTTTACTTTTTTTGTTATACATGCAAAATTCCCTAAAAATAAAGAGTTATTTTGAATAACTACAAAAATAGGTATGAATGTAATTTTTTAAGAAATCAGAAAATCCTCCTTAAATTTGGCAAACAAACACCCCCTTAGTATCATATTTGTTTGTTTGTTTGTTTTTATTTTTTTTTTCTTGGTGAGAAAAGAGCTACGCAGGGTACATGGTTGAGTGCACAAGGGAAATGATTCAATCAATAGAAAATGAGGTAAAATCGGGGCGATCGGAGTTGGAAATCGGCGAGTATATGACCAAACTCACCGCTGATATAATCTCCAGAACCGAGTTTGAAAGCAGCTACGTAAAGGGAAAACAAATCTTTGATTTGCTTACCGTTTTACAAAATCTTTGTGCTCAAGCCAGTCGCCACCTCATCCTTCCCGGTAGCCGGTAAGCTTTTATTTTTTTTCCCTCTTTTTTATGCATGATATGAAGAAATAAGAAAAAAAAAAAAACTTTATAATAAAAGAGAAAAAATTTAGTACTACAAAAATACAAATTCCCTTTATTCATAGTTCACAAAATAATTTTATCTTTCCAAACATTCTTTAATGGGTAATGTTTTAATTTTGCAGATTTTTTCCAAGTAAATACAATAGAGAGATAAAAACATTGAAGGTTCAAGTGGAGAGATTATTAATGGAGATAATAGAGAGCAGAAAAGAGAGTGTGGAGATTGGAAGTAGTAGTTCATATGGAAATGATCTATTGGGAATGTTGCTGAATGAGATGCAGAAGAAAAAAAATGAAAATGGTTTGAGTTTGAATTTGCAGATTGTAATGGATGAATGCAAGACTTTCTTCTTTGCTGGGCATGAAACAACAGCTCTTTTGCTCACTTGGACTGTAATGTTATTAGGCGCCAACCCGTGTTGGCAGCAAAAGGTTCGAGCTGAGGTCATGGACGTTTGCAATGGCGAAACTCCGTCTCTTGATCATCTATCCAAACTCTCTTTGGTACGTGGACGTTATGTCGAGATCTCAAAATTTTATTATTTTAAAAAAAATGTATGGATTTGATCATATAGTAATATTTTTGTGTATATACAGCTGGGTATGGTGATAAATGAATCGTTGAGGCTATATCCACCAGCAACTATTCTTCCAAGAATGGCATTTGAAGATATAAGAGTTGGTGATTTGGAGATCCCAAAAGGGTTGTCCATATGGATCCCAGTGCTAGCCCTTCACCACAGTGAAGAGTTATGGGGAAAAGATGCAAACGAGTTCAACCCTCAAAGATTTTCCAACTCAAAACCCTTCACTTCTGGAAGATTTATCCCTTTTGCTTCGGGCCCTCGTAACTGCGTCGGCCAATCTTTTGCTATCATGGAAGCCAAGATCATCTTGGCCATGCTCATCTCCAACTTTACCTTCACAATCTCACCAAATTACCGCCACTCCCCCATTGTTGTTCTCACTATAAAACCTAAATACGGTCTTCAACTTACCATCCACCCCCTTTAAATTAATATATATATATTACTTTTTCTCTTTTTCTCTACTCATACTTTTTCTTATTGTCTTCTCTCTTTTTTTACAATTTAGCCAAATGAGCTCAACTCTCAACAATAATAACTGGCATGTATATATATATCTTTTGAGTTTTGGAGTTTATTGGAGTTATTTAAACTATTTCTAAGACAGTTTCCCCCAAAAACGATGTATGTGGCTCTTATGCTCCAAAACCATACTTGATTACTTCCAAGACTACTAGATTCAAAAGTTTAAGATCAAAGGTAAGGGTTTTCTTTTTTCTTTTTTCTTTTTTTTAAGGGGAGCAAATGCTTTAAAACTAAATAGAAGTCAAATTCATTTGTTTAGGGTTCAAATAAAACATTCAAAACAATAGTTTTTTGGATGTCAAAGTAACCATAATCAAGACAAAATTTAAAATTTAAAGAGAATTAGTAAGCTATAAACAACATCTATGTAGAAACTCAAATTGGCCATTCAATGGCCTCACTGGTATGAAATGAGATTACCATGACACTTTTGAAATAAAGAATTTATACCGAAAAACAAAAGTGTCATAAATTAGAAAAATAATGAAAAAGTAAATAGGAGAAAGAGAAAGTAAAACTTAAATTATATAAATAAAGTAAAAAGTATTATATATAAAGAGAAGAAGAAAAAAGAAACGGAAGTGAAACAAAAAATAATAATAATATAGTAATTTTGTATATTTTAAAATGGGCAATTTCAAAAACTTTTGGGGGCCATGATCTCAAGTCCCGTCAACGATACACGCTTTAAGTTCAATAATTTTTTATTTGGAATTTTGAGTGATTTTTTATTGGGATTTTAAAGTCCCTAATTTTTTGAGTTATTTCTTGTGGGGATGGCACACATTTTTTTTGTCTGGAAAATCTAGAGCTCATGGAGTTGATTAAGAGTTATAAGATTGTTCGGACTGAAAATTGACAGGTCGAAACAACGTATCTATATAAATTAAAAAAATTAGGAAAATAACACTATCTCAAAATAGAAGGATTGTGATCTATGTGATAATGGAACTCAGTTACATTGGCTTTGGGCTTTGTAATGAGCGGTGTTGGAATGATGAAGTTTTCACCAAAACTATAACTTATAATAGAAATTGAACTTTAAGGCATATTTAATTTTTGTGGCTTTATGTTTATATTTAATTTATATTAGTATTTTATCTTTTAATTTCATTTTGGATTCGGATATATATTATTCTTTCTTTCTACTATTAGGTTCAATATTAAATTCTTTCTATTAGTCTATTTAATCCAATGTTAGGTTCATGCTTGAATAAGAATTTTCAATGTGGGACAATTGTCAAAAGGTGATTATCTCCAACACAACACTAATTGATTTTGAGATAGTTATTCACTTTATTTAATATTGTATTAAAATTCATTAAACTCAAACAGATACTCAATTTAATAAAAATAAAATTAAAATCTAATTCAAGATGAGCAGTTAAAAAATGTAAGTAGCATATTAAGATTTTAAATAAAAAAGAATAAACCACTCATCTCATTAGTGAGACGGATGTGCTTGTAATAATGTTTACTTGTTGAAATTGACCATAAATTTAACACTTTCCAATAAAATGATATTAATTATTTCCAAAACAGAATATAAATACAAAACTCTATTTAATTACTAAAAAAACAAAATTTAGGCCCACGTCGAAGGAACATCACCGCATCGCGGCGGTGGACGGCGGCGGAGGGTGGATTTAGGGGTAAAATCCGACAAATGGAATCGGAATCCGAGGGTTGGCTGTCGGTCGTTGCGGCGGCTGAGATTCCTTGTGGATGACGTGGCCGACGGATTCGGCGATGGCGACAACGAAATTGATGGCCATATTCAGGAGCTCCAAGCAGAATTCTAGTCTCTCAGTCCTCATTTCCGCCGGATTGAAGAACACCAAAAATCGGTGGTTCGTTTTAGGCCCTCTTGTAGATTCGGAACTTTGGAAACACTTCTTTGTTTCTTCCAATTTTTCGTTTTCTTTTCTAATCTTTCACAGTATTTATAATCGTTGAAAGAGGGGTAGGAAAATTCCACGAAATCACAGGGTCCTTTTGATAATATTATATTTTTATCATATTTTCGTTTTTATATTTATTTCTTTATTATTTGCGTACCGCAAATTATAGGTCAATTTGACGACTGTTTGTTCTTTAATTCAACCGAAGATTCGGAATCAATAAAAACACTATTTCAACTTTTTTTTTTTTTTTTCCTTTTTTTAATGTTTACATATGGTTGAGAATCTCATATTGAGAAAGTAGGCATTTTTAACATTTAGTTTTGAATTGGTATTTCATGCGGGTATGTTGTTTGAACTTGGAGTATTTTAATTAAGAAAATATTAATCGTGCTAGTGTATTGTTGTTTTTTACTTTTATAATGTACAATAAGTTTAATCAATTTTGTTTATTTTTTAAAAGTAATTTTATGTCATACTTTTTTCATATAAAATTGTATTTTTTAAAGGCAGTACTCAAATGCGTTGTTGTTTATCTTTTAATAAATATTAGAAAGAAAAAATGAATGCCAATTGTTTAGTAGTTTTTCATTCTTTGAAATTCAAAAAAAAAAAAAAAAGATGAAATGAAGAAAATAAATTGCCCAAGACAATTAAAAGATTTTTTAGGATTTTTTTTTTTTTTTTTTCCTTTTCTTTCTTGGAATAAATGTTTGAATGTCTCCAGCTTTATTTGGCTTTTGGAGATATCCAAGAAACACCGCCCTTTCTCTTCAGTCTCTCTCCACATGTTCAAATAATTTTTATGATGAATATTTAATTTTATTTTAGAGAATAATGTCCCAATTATGTCTAGATAGGTTCATACGAGATGACACGTGTTTATAAACAATTTCATTGATTTGAATATGTGTATTATAATATCTAATGTTGTCATATGATTCTTTCTTTTTGAGATGTGAGTTTTGAAAACATTGATTTAAAGGCTTGCGAGTTTATTCTCACACTAAAGAAGAATGAATAATCAGCTTGCAAGGGAAAAGACGGTCAATCTGTGGAAATCTTTGTCGTTGTGTGTGCTGAATTTTGAAATTTGATCTCTAAAATCTCGAATTCTCGAACTAGCTGACTGATCAGGCTAGCAGATTTGGACTATTAGATGTTCTTAATTCTCTCTGACCTGATGCTTGAAATCTCTTAATTTTTAGTCTTCAACTTAGGTGTTCAGTTTAATTTTTAACTCAAGTCTAGGTCCTTATCAAATGAGGGAAAACTCTTTATTTCTGTAAAGCCACAACTCTTAGCAAGTCCTAAATTGAGTATTTACTCATACATGATTCAAATTAAAGTTAAAATATGAAGAATTATAAAACAAAAGGCCAAACATGTATCTCATGTATTCAAAATTTGAAGGGGAACACATCAACATAAACATTTAATATAAAAATAAACTCAGAAACAATATAAACCATAAAATAGTTTAGAATCTCATCCAAATACATTTATTTCAATAATTATATAAATAAGAACGATAATAACAAAGTTTGATAATCAATGCAAAATAATAAAGAGACTCAAAGAAATGAGCTAAGTCCATGGTGTCCTCTCAGCTTCCTCAACTCATTCATCCTTATAAAGCTTAGTACCTAAAACATAGTTTCAGAGAAAAAGGTAAGTATTAGAAATACTTAGTGAGAACTCTCCTAATAGAATACATCATACATAGTTCAATCGAATATAACGAGTAGCTAAATATGCAATACTTAACTCAAAACCAAGTCAATACCAACGACATCATGGATCATCAACAAGGAGTTTAGCTCTTAATAAAATAGTCAATCCCAATCATTTGGGACCCTGTTTTCTAAAACTCAATTCTAGAACAATCCACATTACTCAAATCCTAGACCTTTAGCTTAACTTCAGGAGCTACAACATCAAACTCAATGGGCTAAAACCTATTTACCCTGGAATGACACGTAAACACTACAAGGTTGAATGGAGCTCTCCGCCTAAGCCTAGTAAGTCTCTACATATGCTAGATACAATTGCTCATCGTGTCAGTAAAAAGGATACTCTCTGACCAACGATCCATGTCTAGGCATGCCTAATCAAGATAGCTACATCATCTGGCACTCGTCCAATAGTGGCCCTTATTATGGCATGGTCCAGGTCCACGTGTCTAACACACTCGATAAGCTCATGTCAGAGATAGGCTTTCGTCCCGCTCATGGCCTCGACTTAGTGTGTGCTTCAAACGAGGTTATCATGGGGGATGACCCTCCCAACCTCTAGATAATGATAAGTAATAACCTAACCTGGTACTAAGAAGCTCAACCCAGTCCCCTCTACATACAAAGCCTATTGTCACATGCCAACTTTACATGGAGGAGAGTTGAGAAGATCATGTAAACGGTCTAAGTCATTTTTATTCTGCATTAGAAATACGACATTAAATTACTTCTCTATGCACTTTAATCATTTCAAACTCTTTTTGTAATAAAGAGAATCTCGACAAATATTCAAATATAATTAATGCAAAGTTTAGTTATTTTATAGATAATTGTATCTCATTTGATTTATTTAAGTCAAAGTATTAAATACATGCGTACCACTTAAACAAAATTGCATATTATACTCATCCCCATAATCTTCATTTGCCCGAATTCCGCGTAACCCCTAACTTTAAACAATTTTTTTGACATTTATGTTTATAACTCCAATTTCCAGACAAGTTTTTCTTTCTACTTCTCATCTTAAAGCTAACTCTCAAATGATTAAGAGTGATTTTGGTTCGGTTCTTTTTTTTTTTTGTACCAAACCGACAATCAAATCAATATCTTAGTTAATTCAATTTTCTAACCAATGTCCAATATATTTTAGTTTTCTAAAATATAAAACTAGTTAATTGAGTATCATTCTAAATAAAAATAAAATTGATCCATAGGATCATTTTGATTGGACTCGATTTTATCATTTTTTATTTTTTCATTCAACCTTATTTTCGAGACCTAATGAGTTCAAATCCTTTCATTCCTTCCCTCTCTCTCTTCTAATTTTCTCCAAATACAAATTACAAACCCCTCTTTGATATTCCAATTTATGAAGCTAGTAAAAGCTCCACCACTATTACCATGGGGAGCCGGCAGCAGATTTTAGTCCCCTCATCTTAAACCCTTTATCCAAGTTGAGGTTTTCGTTTTGCTTCCGGCTCGAGCTTGATCCCTCTGAAATTTTCAGGTTTCTCGCGGCTTATGGTGTCCGTGAAGAAAACCCTTCTTCCAGAATTGTGTTTCATCCACCAGTAGCTTCAATTGAGGCTCAGCAATGGCGACCCTACTTCAAATTTCCACCAAAATGGCCCTTCAAGCCCCGGTTCTTCTACCGTCCACAGTAAGCTCGATGACCATTTCTTCTATTTCTCTTTCTGGAGTGTGTGTGTATGTGTGTGTGTGTGTGTGTTTTTTTTTGGTGAAGGCTGAGGTTTTGGGTCGGATTTCATGCCCTCGGTTTCTATCTTTTGAGAATGCTTATGTTTTTGTTTTTTTTTTGGTTTCTCAATGTGGATTGGATAACGTTAATTGGTAGTTGGATGACTATGTTGATTAAACTGGTGGAGCTGTGAAGATATTCACTTGTAGCCATTGTTCCACATTTTTATAAGTGATATGGGCTACTCGATTTTGAGATCCCCATGTTATCTAATTGCATGTCAAATCTCCCAATTAGTGGTCAATTGGTGCATTTTCTCATGCCTTATTTTCATAGTCCCAATTGATGTTTCATTTCCTAATTGGCGTCAATTGGCAGTGCCTTGTGGCCATGTCCCACATTGAAAAGTATGGAGTTGAGAAATATATATGGGCTACTCCCTCAAAACCAATTGGTAGCAACGGGAGTGGCCTATATCTCTTATAAAGATGTTGAAGCTCCTCAATTTTCAATGTGCTGCAATGGTCACAAGTTGAGTATGTCCTTCCTGTTCTGAATTTGTGGGTAGTGTTTTTTAGTAATTGGAAAACTCTATTTGACAGAAGATAGTGTCGTGTTGCTGTTGTTGCTGACTGTCTTCGCACAGATGGGTATGGGGTATAGAGTTATCTGTTTTAGCCTCTCATTGCCATGAAGGAAAGGATGAACCATTTAAGTGGGTAGAGTGTGCAAGATTGTATTCATCGTAGGGGTGTATTTATGTTGAAAATATATAGAATAATTACATTTATCCTAACTTATTTGGTTAAAATTTTGGGTTTAGTCTTAATTGACTGTAATGATAAAGTAGGGGGCTATGAGTTCAAACTCCTACCATGGTATTTCCTCTTTGTTCCATATTAATAGTCTATAAATTGTTAACCTGGACATAGTTTAACTGGTCAACACATAATTTGTTCGACTACATTTCTCTAATAGATTTGCATTTTGTTTTAATGGATTTTTTTCAACTCTAGTTGACTGTCTAATGGACTTGAAGCCACTTGCTTACCTTGTGGCCTTTTCTTTTTCAATCTAATTCTTCTATCTGAATTTATAATGTTAAGACATTGTTGTGATGAGTCATGTTATCTTGAATAGTATGTTTATAAATTTATTCTTATTGTAGCTTCGGTCACCAGAATGTAGTAACCTATTGAGTTTTAAACCGCGTAAAAGATTTCCGAATGCTAGATCTGTGGTGTCTTGTGCTATGAATATGACTGCAGGACAATCAGATGATCCAGGGAGGGTAAGTTGGGATGGTTTGAAGAACAGGGTAAAAGAACTTTGGCACAGCTCACCAGAACCAGTGAAGTGTTTCCCTTGGAATGAGGCATTGGATAACTTCATCCAGCTTATTGCTGATCTCATCTTGACGGTTATCAAATACTTAAGTGTACCATTACTCGCCGTTACCTCCCTCAGTGAGATGTCCTACTGTGCTCATGAAAAGAAGCTTCTTATTGTCCCATTTCCATTAATAATTGGCTTTTCTGTTGCTGAGGTCATGAGACATACAGCTTTGAGTCTATCTCCAATTCTTAAGGTAAGATTTCAACATCACCTCTTTAATACCTATGTAGCATTAGTTGAATGATCTCCATAATGGTTTATTGACAAAATGTTGGCCTCTATCCTCCATTTAGTTCTGCTTTTACACCGCCCTTGTTGAAGCTTGATGCAACAAGATTTTCTGCATTAGGCAACCAAAAGCAGCATATTTTCTAGTATGTTGCACGTTTATTCATGGAGTTGAATGTGATCCTACTTTGGTTCAAAGTTGAAAATAATTGCAAATGAATGATGTAGCAAGTTGTACAAGTTCTTGCGTCACTTCTCTTATTGTTTCTTTTCATAAACTCCTCCCTACCCTTCTTCGTTTATACATTGCAATACACATTTTGAATGATAGCCATCTTCAAAATGTTGTTAGCTTGGAATGTTTGAACTCAGTTTATGATAGAATCCTATATCGGTATTATTCAAATAGGGACTTTTAGAGAAGTCCTCATCTCCCCCCTCAAAGTCCAAACCCTTTAGTTAATACATTTTCCTTTTCCAATTGCTAGGTCAAGCTAGTGCTTATATAGGCACTTAGCCTAACTTAACTCTAACTACTAAGGCCTCGTTTGATAACCATTTCGTTTTTCGTTTTTTGTTTTTAGTTTTTTATTTTTGAATTTTGGTTTTTTGTTTTAAAAAA
>JBBMKA010000001.1:161650-185929 GCA_037833695.1 Sechiopsis laciniata
GCTACTTTTTTTAGTTTTTAGAATTCCTTTAATATTTTAAAAATATTTTTAAAATTTTAAAAACAAAAACTAAAATTGGTTATCGAACAAACCTGTTTTAAAAATATTAAAAACAAAAACAGAAAACCAAAAACGAAATGGTTATCAAACGGAGCCTAAGTAATTAATTTCTAATTCACTCAAAGTCAAGGGTAAAGGGGTCAGTTTACTTATTTTCACTGTGCTCATTTTTCCTTGAAACGCACTCTAGAGGTTATCCTCAAGTAGAAATACAATAAATAGTTGTTCAAAGATATTGACTGGCTTCTAGTTTTCAGCCATCTACATTATCTATGAGGAAAGCTTTTCATTTTGGACGCCTAAAATTGTAATAGCCAACAGGGAAGGTTGCTTGAATCATGGTCTTACTAGTCAGGATGAAATGGACATTTCTTATTCATTTTATAGTTGTATATATAATGTTTTTTTAGCTAAACAATAATTTGGTTGGACATTCAAACCCACGACATATTGGTCACAAGCAAATTGAGGTATTGCACTTGTTGTATGTATATTGTTATAGAGTGACAAGTTTTTTTCTTTTCTGTTGTTCACCCTTTTCCTTCTTCAGGATCTGGAAGTACCATGGCATTTGATCACCATTGCAATCTTCTTCGCCCTCATTAAATTACCTGGTCCATACTACCCCTACTGGGGTCGCATATTCATCCCCCATTTTGCAAATGGGGGTTTGCTGAGAACTTTATGGTCTTTCTTTCTCTGGTTTAGGAGACCTCGCAAGACATCGACGTCGCTGAAGCGTAATGAGAATCACCAAGATACAAAGAACTAATGAAAACGTGACGACAACATTGGATCAGGTATTACTTACTAGGAAACAAATACTGTAGCTCAATGTTTTTAAGTTTTAAGAATCTTGATTCATTTTTGTACTTCGATGTGAGGATTTAATAGTAGCTTTGTTTTCTCTCATGTAAGTAACTGTGTAGTATATGGATTTGTTGTCAAATAAAGTTCTTGATTGATGAATTTTAACAAATCAAATAGTTTCTAAAATGATTAAAAAAAAAAAAAATGTGAGAAAAGAAATGGAGGAAACGCGATAGAAATCGTCTGTGTTTGTATGGTTTTACAACTAACTATAGTGGCAGTTCCTTTTTGTTCAATGCAGGGAAGTTTATACTCGTCTATATAAGATCTCTTGGCATGATTTGTAATCCTGATCTCTTTGCATAGTTATAAAGCTCAGTCAATCAATGATCGATGTTCTTGTGCTACGAACTTTGCTTCAATTAAGGATCATTTTTGTGATGGACGCTCTGGATAAACCTTAAATGAAGGATGTGTTTTTCAACTTTCTTTCTTTTATGTGGCACAGAAAGTTTTGGAGGCTGTATTTTACATATCATAATTGTTCTAATAACTTCAAGTATTCAATGTTTTTCAATTCCTTCCTAAATCTTTAAGAAAGTAAGATGGTGTTTGTGAGAATAGCTGTCAAACAATACTCCAAGGTTCAAAGTCTTGAGGTATGGTTTTATAAACCAATCTATTTATCTCACAAGTTTTTTCACTAAAGAATTATGGGGGAGTTGTCAGTGCATGCATTAAAAAAATAGTTCTCTATTTTTATTGGGAGGGAAACAAGGGTAGTCTTTCAATTTTCTGTTTGAAATTTGTCAAAATTGGTTTAAATGCTAAGCCAACTCATCAGCATTTCCAATGGTATACAGTTTTTCATGAAAAAAAAAAAAAACCAAATTAACATATAATCTAACTATGGATTCAACTAGACCTTTGGTGGAGATTCAAATTTATGATTTCATAGGTACTAAGTCATTTAAGATATCATTGAAACTTTTTTTTTTTCTTTCATACAATTAAAAATAGTATCATAACTTGTTAAAAAAAAAAAAACTTTAATTTAATGTTTACAGGTTATGAGTTCGAATCCTTATTTTAAAAAAATCTAAATTAATAGTAACATAATTTTATGTTAAAATAACTTTGGTCCCCTATTTTGAGATCTTCTTGCACTTTAAATATCAAAATTTAGTAATCATATTCTCAACATATCTTAAAATTTGTTTTTATTAGGATTTTGGTCAATTTGTCCAAAATATCCCTATAACTTTTAGAAACATATTTCACAATGTGTATTTTCTTGAATGAAAATTATTAGTATTATATTTTATAAACTTAGATACAAAATAACTTAAAACTAAGAATGGATACTAATTTATATCGTAACCATTAAAATATTATTTTCTTCAGAGAGATAAAGCGATGTCTTAAGTTAACTCGAATTTTTGTTTAAAAAGAAACAAGAAAAACTTAACTCTGAGTTTCTATATATTTTTTTATGGTTTTTATTCTTCTTAAAAAAAAAAAAAAAAAAAAAAAAAAGAATTGAATAGAATGTTTGAGTTGTGATGTAGCAAAAGAAACACGTGAAGAAGAGTGAGTTTGGTTGTAATTGCAAATTTAAGGGACTCAAAAACTCAAAAGCCCTATTTTATCACAAAACCTCCGTTCTCAGCCGCGCCAATTCTTCTTCTTCCCAACACCAAAATCCCACTCTCTCACTCTCACTCTGCGATTTCCAGCTGATTCCGACCGCCATGAAAGACCACGATGACAGCGAAGAGCTTCACTCCGACAACAACAAGCGCAAGCTCGAAGAGAATATTCTTTTGGCTAAGCAGAAAGCTCAGGAAATCGTGTCTAAGCTGGTGAGCAATGCCGAGTCCAAACGCCCTCGTTTTGACTACGAACCCCCAGTTTCTACCCCCGCCCCTCAAAACCCACCATTAACCGCCTCGCCCTTTCCTGGTAAGCAACCCCCCTTCATCGTTTGCATCTAGGGCTTTTTTTAAGGTTATGTTCTGCTTGTTTTTCTATTTTAATGCTTTGGAATTTAATTCGAATATGTGTAGAATTGTTACTGTTTTTTGCGACACGAGTCTTTATTGGCTAATTTGATTGCACATAAATACACCTAAGTTGGGTAAATGGATGAACAGATTGTGTTATTGTCCATTTTATGATTTTATTCTAGTTTTTAAGATTTGTTCGTCTCTGATGTATTGTTGTCAAGGTTTGTTTAATTTGTCGACCTAAATTTAGTAGACGAAGGGAATTCGAGTGCATCTTTATGGGGGGCTTTGAGAGGAGTCATTTTGTGAAGCAAAAGGGGAATCTTTGCAATGGAAATCATGAATAAGCCTTCTCCAATTTTGATTTAAATATGAGTTTACTTTGTCTTAGAACTGGTATAGACATACTTCTTTTGTAGATTCCCACCTCTCTGCTATAAAATTCTCCAATGGTTTGACGATGAGG
The DNA here is from genome assembly GCA_037833695.1 of Sechiopsis laciniata. Lineage (NCBI taxonomy): Eukaryota > Viridiplantae > Streptophyta > Magnoliopsida > Cucurbitales > Cucurbitaceae > Sechiopsis > Sechiopsis laciniata. The sequence goes on from JBBMKA010000001.1 coordinate 164,993, forward strand.
ACGACGAAAATGGTGTCTCTCATTATGGGAACTTGTTTGATGCAAATGAAAATTACCCTCTTCACGTTTTAAAATCTAGTCCTCTTGCTATGAGATCTTATGGATCAATCTTGCTTGAGTTTTGTGATCATTGCAAGCATTTCTGGGAGAGAGTTGAGAGAATGCAGGTTGGTGCACAACAGACAACGAATTGACTATGGAGTCACTTGGAAGGCTTCAAATTGAAAGTGGAAGACCTTCTTTGTGATCTTAATCTAAAATGTATCTAAGGAGTTACTGGGGATGGTTTTCCATCGTTAAAATTGGGAATGGTTTTAAAGGCCTTTATGGCTAATGTTTAGATAGGATAGGAGCCTCTCATACGATTAAATTCCCTTTGAAGTTTGAACTCTGCTGTTAGTACAAAACAAGGGTTGGCATGCAATGTGTTAGATGGTAAAACTTTTTTGTGCACCATCACTGCTAGAAAGAATTTGTTAGTTGTTAGAGGGAGAGATGGAAGATTTTGACGCTTTGCTGAAGGAAGATAGAAGAAAATGGTAAATTTAGAGAACTTCTTGCTGAAGTTTTTGTCGCAAAACCTGATTTAAAATAGTTTTCTTCTTCATAAAGCACTCAACCTTGCCACATAGATGGATAACATCCCTCCGTTTTTTGGGAAGTTAACATCCTGGATAGATCTCAAAGGAGCTGATCCTTGTTTTCTGTTCCTCAATTCAAACTAGAGCAATTTGTGTATAAATACAAAGGAGGGTTGAAATCACATCTTCTTTTGCTTCCTATCAGGGGTTACTGAAACTTCATCTGTCAAAGCTTCAATCTATAATAGTCCATCCACTCACATACGAATAACACTTCACAATGTCATTGCGGCCACAGTTCTAGAGAACGTATTTATGAAGAGCGAAATGATAGTGTACAACAACAAGATTTGAGGGTGGGTAGAGAGTTATAGATAGAGCTAGCAAATTGAGAACATTCATGGAACTTTTCCCAATTGAAGTCTTTAACAATTAGTAATTACCACATGTATGTCTTTAATGCAAATTGGGAGTCCTTTTGTAGTAATTCAGTGTTTTTGAAGCGCTAGGCGTAATGCAAGATGACACTCCATTTGATTGCCTCATGGAAAGAGGTGACAAAAATGCCAGACTCGAGTGAAGCGATGTGCAACAAATAAGTGCATGATTAAATATTATATTTAGGACATAAATTGACATAAAAAGCATTTTCTTATTCCCGTAAAGTTTCAAATCGTTACAAAATAATAGTAAAAAGTAATGATTAAAAGAATAATAAGCCATACAAATTATCTTATTATAAGATATAAAATAAATAATATTATTGTTTGTATAAAAAAATTATAGTTAGCGTTGCAAAAAGTAAAAAGACTAAGATTCTATTCTACATCAAATAGTTTGAATACAAATTTAAAAAATTAAACATATATTTTATTTTATTTTTATAGGAAACGATAACTTTCTTTGATCAATGAATATTACAATGAGATCCAGCATTCGAAACCTTACAAAAGATGTTGCCAGTGTGCAAATAAAAAAGAAAGATCATAGTTACAAAAAGGAGATAGCCTATGACTCCAAAGAATTCTAGTATGTATAGTAGCTTCGGTGAGGGATTCAAGGGAGATTTGATCATCTTTGAATAACCTATTGTTCCTTTCACCCCACCATTTCCAAAAAAAAGCGAATACCATATTTAACCAAAGAGACTTTGTAGAATTCTTGAAAGGGTGCCCCTCCAGAATGCAAAATAAGAATGACCGAGTGTCACGGGGGCGCACAAAATTTCAGTCAAACTTATCAAGGAGTTGGTTCCAAAAGTAATTAGCCCAAGCACAATGGATGAAGATGTGATCTTGAGATTCCTCATCTTTATAGCAGATTTTGCAACAATTAGGAGATAATGTTCTATTAGGAAACTTCTTTTGAAGAACCTCATGGGTATTGATAGCATTGTGAATGAGCTCCCATACCAAAAACTTGACTTTTTTAGGTTGCATACCTTTCCACAGATTCTTGAATAAACATTCAAATTCAATTGAGATAGAGTCGGTGGGAGCAATGATCTTCTAGAAAAGAGATTTTGAAGTAAAGCGGCCACTGTTATCAAGCTTCCATTTCCACTCATCCTCTTTGTCATTGAGAGTAAATCTAGCCAGCTTTTGTGAGAGATTGATCCATTCAACAATTTCGGGGTCAGTGACGTTTCTACGAAGAGATAAATCCCAGTCGCTTGACGCATGAGACCAAAAATCAGCAATGGGACAGTTTTTCTTTAGGGAAAGATGGTACAGAAGAGGAAATCCATCTTTGAGACAAAAATGTTCCATCCAAACTTCTTCTCAAAATAATGTGCTCTTACCATCTCCCACCTTGTGTTCAATGTTGCTGTAAATAAAATTCCCCACTTTGATAATATTTCTCCATGGTCCCTTGGACAGATGCAAGTTCTTCTTTCTGGGAATGCAAGGGTTAAAAGAGGATCCGTATTTATTATGTATTAGTAATCTCCATGGGGCAGATTTTCTTTAGCGAATCTCCAAGACCATTTGGCCAATAAAGCGTCGTTTTTTAGCCCAATATCCGGAATCCCAAGTCCACCTTGATCAATAGGTGCCTTAACTTGAGACCATCTAATGAGATGACTAGCAGTGCTACCATTGCTTCCTCTCCAAAGATAATTTTTGAAAGTTTTCTCAATCAAATATGTCACTTTCTTAGGAGCCTTGTATAGAGAGAGATGTATATTGGTAAATTACTGAGAGTGGCATTGATGAGGGTAAGACGACCTCCTTTGGAAATAGAGAAGGAGCCCCAATTATGGAGTCTTTTTTCAATCTTCTCAATAATAGGATTCCAAAAAATGGCACTCTTAGGGTTTCCATTAAGGGGAAGACCCAAGTATGAGGCAGGCCATGTACCGATAGAAAACCCAAAAGGAGCTGCTAAAGAGCTGGCTTCAGACTGAGTGATCCCTGTGGTGAAAAATTCAGTTTTCTCACAATTAATATTCAACCCCGATATTCTTTCGAACTCCTTGACAATATTCATCAAATTTGCTAATTTCTTGGGATCAGCAGAGGAGAAAAGAAGAGTGTCGCCTGCGAATTGGAGGTGAGTAATCGAACAAGAATTTGGTAAAGTTCCTGTCTGAAAGCCATCAATCAACCCTTCCTCCTCCTTCTTATGAAGCATACGACTAAGAATATCCACAATAAAGTGAATAGGAAAGGAGATAAAGGGTCCCCTTGCCTAATTCCACGAGAGGCATACAGCTTTCCACGAGGCCTACCATTAATAATGACAGAATAATTAGCTGATTGAATGCATCCATTAATCCACAAGTGCCATTTCCAACTGAAACCTTTTTTAGCAAGAATCTCATCAAGAAAGTCCCAATCAACCATGTCAAAAGCCTTCTCAATGTCGAGCTTGATCATCACCCCTTTTATCTTCTTTCTCTGCCATTTATCAATAATTTTGTTGGCAATAAGAGATGCATCCAAAATTTGCCTATCCGCAACAAAGGCAGATTGATTCGCAGAAATACAATCAGGTAAAACAGATTTTAGCCTTTTTGAGAGAACACGGGCAATAATCTTGTATAAACAAGTGGTAGACAAGGTATGAGTATGACGTCGTCTCAATTCTATATTCATTTGCCCGTTACTTGAAATTTTCTTTCATCATGTTTAATATGCTTATTAATCATGCAGTAGAAATTTATTTGTTTTTATACTCGAATAACTTTGTGTCATGTTATCCAAATATCTTCGTGTCATCTTATCTATCACTTCATGCATAAAGATTTTTCAACATGCATCTCCAAACCTTGAGATTCACACTACTTTCTGTGTTCTCTAAATAATAATCACACAGGCACATTTTTATTGAAAAGAAGCAAATTTGCAAGTCTAGATTTTGCTAACTTTCAAGTGTTCAGTTTCTTCTGCTGTCCAAACAGGTCCATATCATGGTTTTCAAAGCACGAGTAAGAAAATAAATATTCCAAATATTAAGGTACTTGGTTGCTATCTTGTCTGTTAGATTACCATTTAACTATTACTGACAAATTTGATCTTTTCTTTTCATATCCTTTTGTAGGTTGGATTGATTATTGGGAAAGCTGGAGAAACAATCAAATACCTTCAACTTCAATCAGGGGCTAAAATCCAGATCACTAGAGATTTTGAAGCTGATCCTCAGTCTATGACAAGAGACGTGGAATTAATGGGCACTTCAGAACAAGTTACGAGGGCAGAACAACTTATCAATGAAGTAATTGCAGAGGTAAAGTACTGATTGTTGATTAAAATGCCCTATAATTTTAACTTAGTAAGCTGGAGATGTGAAGCTATTTAGGCACCTTAATGTAACAGGCAGATTCTGGGGCTTCTGCCTCAACCGCCAATCATGGATTGAACTCAAGTCAACCTGGAGCTGAACAGTTTGTAATGAAGATTCCTAATAATAAGGTAATTGCTTTTATTGTGTTATATTCACCCTTTAAGATTAATCTAATATTATGATAACAATGTTATAGGTTGCACTTGTCATTGGAAAGGGAGGCGAGACTATAAAGAGCATACAGAACAAGTCAGCAGCTCGTGTTCAGGTACGTAACTTGTGGGAATTATTAGAGGTTATTGAACCATTGCCACTGCTTTTATTGCACTGCTAGAACAGCTGAGAGTCTCATAAACTAGCTAGCTGTTTTGTTAGATTCGTAACCTAGAATTGTACGAGACTCGGAATAGTTTACTGTCACAAAATTTGGCTTGTGATAAAAACTATTGTGCTTCAAAGTTCAAATAAAAATTCTCCATCTCATCATGCTGACTTTGTAAGATGTTTTTGGTTAAGGATTGAAAAAGAATTTGAAAACAGAAGATTTAATGGAAAACAGAGTTGTATTCCATGTTTTCACTTTTTTTAAATGTGTTTGATAACAGATTTAAGATACTGAAAATTGATAACGATATTTTCACATTTTTCACATTTTAGTCTAAACTTAATCCGATAATGCCACTAATCTTCTTCTTGTATCGACTCTCACACCCTACAGGTTATCCCTCTGCACCTTCCTCCTGGAGATACATCGACAGAGCGAAATGTTTATATTAATGGGCTGAAGGAGCAGATTGAGTCAGCCAAAGAATTGATTGATGAAGTATTAAGTGGGGTAAGTTATCAGATTCTTGTATTGCCTCCGCATGTTTTTACATCTATGGACACTGATTTCCTAGAATTCTAAATGGAAGCTATAGGACATAACGTCTAAACTTTTAAACTTCTCACCCATGTCCCTGATTTTTCTTTTCTGGCTCTATTAATTTTCTGCTGAGGTTCTGTGGTTTCTTTATCTGGTATATGATTTTGTGCATGAAAATTCAGAGTATGCCTCTCTACTTTTGGTAAATTTATTTAAAGTACTTTTTATTTGTTTTAACTCTAACTAATATCTACCGACTGCTTGATGTAGGGCCACTTTGAAATGCATGTTTAGAATTATTTTTTAACACTTAGAAACGTGTTGTAAAGAACTTGGGAAGTCATTCCAAATAGACATGTAAATTTCTTGGGGGGAGTGTTTTTTTTGAGGACCCAAAGTAATAGAAAAGAGTAGGAAAGAAGGTTGTAAAGAGTAGGAAAGAAGTTTGTAAGGGGGGGGGGGGGTATGTTTTTGGGTTAGTAACTTAGAGAGGAGAGGTCAACATCACTCTCTCTTGAATGCACCGGTTAACTTTCTCGTATTTTCTATCTTGTTATTCTTCGTATCATTCATATTAGTCGAAGAACTATCGAATTATAGTGTTATTATCTATATATTTTGTGTTAGAAATCTTTATCAAGTTTGGTTAGGTACTCGGATACCTAATATGTTTTTGTAAAGGTTGTAAAGGAGGGGGGCATGTTTTTGGGTCAGTAACTTAGAGAGGATAGGTCATCGACACTCTCGAATGCGCCGGTTAGCTTTTCGTATTTTCTATCTTGTTATTGTTTGTATCATTCATATTATTAGTATATTGTCACTATAGTTGAAGAACTACCGAATTATAGTGTCATTATCTTTATATTTTGTGTTAGAAATCTTTATCAAGTTTCGTTAGGTACTCGGATACCTAGCATATTTTTGTACATTAGGCTCTTATATTTTACCCGAAGTCCAATAATACTTCATTCTTGTATGGTTCAATAGGAATGTTAAGTTTGTTTCATTTTTTAAGAGTTTGGCATACACTTGGGTAGATGTCTAGATGACATGAATTTGAATGTTTTCATCTCCAAGACATAAATGCTCCTCTTCTTGCAGAAACGTCTGGTGAATACTTCTGAAACTACTGTCTATGCACAACCAACATATCCCCCTCCTTCCAATTGGTCTCAAGCTGGACAAGCTCCGTTGCAGCAGCAACAGCAACCCCAATATGGATATGCGCCAGGAACTTATCCTCAGCCACTGGGGCCTTCGTATTATAGTAACTATCCAACTCAAGTAGGAAGCTGGGATCATGCGAACCAATCGACCATTCAGCAAACGGAACAAAGTACGGTATATAATTACTACCAACAGTCTCAAGTTGGGTCAGCTCCTCCATATCATGGCTATGCCTACAGTCAGCCAGCTTCAACCGGTACTCACAGTTACGATCAGAGCTACTCCCAACAGGCACCAAGTTATGGGCAAACTTACTCTGACCAGATTCCACAGTATGATCAGCAAAACATGTATGCACCACCTGGGGTGCCATCAACAAATGGAACCTCCTCTGAAGGTACATATCCGAATGCAGCATATCCAAATGGGTACTGGACTTATCCGAGTGACCCAACCCAATCACTTCCTCAGACAGGAAATGACCAGTCTGGGTACTATCAAACAGTTAGTGTGGGACAGGAGCAGCCTCCTGCAGCAACTCAGCCTGTCTATGCACAGAGTGGGAACCCTCCTCCACCAGTTGTGTATTCTCAGGGAGTAACCCCCTCGACATCGGTGCCAGCGCCTCCACCCACTGAGGACCAAACTCTAAGACAACCAACCATTGACGGGGCTGATACATCTGGAGATGGGAATTCAAATGGAGGGCAAGTGCAGGAAATTGCCCATTCCAAAAGTTGACAACCTACATTGCTAGCCATTTAAAAATTGCCCATTCGGATCGGGTGTAATTTATAGCTCTTGTTTTTTCTTGTGCTTTTTTTTATTTTTTATAATATATAGCCTACTTTGATAGCCAGTTTAGGACCTCTAATAGGACCTCAAATGAATTTTACTCGTTTTAATGCAAATCTACTGTCTGCAACTTATTTTCCATATTTATATTATTGGATACAGAGATGAAATCATAGGTTTGACAAGTAAGTTCAAATATTTATGTTTTACTCGTTGTGAGTGTATGATGATTGATAAATTGTACAGAAAACACTTGTAAAAAATTACCAATAAAACCTTAATCCAAGCTATAGAACAGATGGATCCATGAAGTCAGGTCGGATCATTTTGGAATTCTATTGATAAACTTCTATCCAATGGCCTCAAGCTCTACCCAGCCTTCATGATCAGTGCATGCTACGATGTGTGATATCGAGATCACGATCAGAATCGATCTTTATGTTGCCCTTCATACCGTCATGAATATCGAGGCTGCTATTAAGGTATTGATTGAATTTCAGCAATTATCTGCATGATTTCTTCATAATTTGCATAGGTTGACCGGGCTTTTTGTTTTGCTATTCATTGCCTATCCATCTACGAGATCAGTTGGAAGATTCTTTAGAAACCACTCGTGGTTCCTTAAAACTTAAAATACATTTACCATTCACGATAAAATCGAAAATTGGAGTTTCTAATCATCCAACCATGAATTTATAACCTCTCATGCATAAATAAATCTCCCACTTGAAGTACTTTGAAGTTTTGTTGCATAAATGAAGTTTGACTTATGTTTAATAGATCATGAATGACACTTGGAGTTAAAATTTAATGAAACTTGATTTCATTGAATTCAATTGATCCATTTTGAAGCTTTATGTTATCTTGGATAGCATACCAGGATTCATATCATTAAAGATTTGCGATTTATATTATCTCCCGTTTCACAAATCTCGTCTACCTGTTAAATGTTATGGAACTGATAAATAAGTATTTGATTTGATGAAGAATTTTGATTAAGGAATTTCACTAGCATACTATGTCACTAAACCAACCGTGTTTCAAGTAATTTCTTTTTATTTTGAAACATAGTAACATAACTGTGAAGTATTAAATACATATTCTAATTGATAAAGTATTTTTCTCTTTTCCTATGAATTTGCTCACACCATAACTCCTCCAACGTCCACTCTCATCTCAAAGAAGAAATGAGAATCCAAGAACACACTATATTGTGTCTACGAACATTCACTGGCGAAGAAAATTTCTTGCCTGAATCGGAGGAAGTTTCTCTCTCTAAAACATAGAGAGACAAATTCATCTTTTTGCTTTTTTTTATGAATTTATCAAAGATTTTATTATATAGAAACATCACTAAAATATTGAGAAATAATTTTATAAAAATATTATTTTATTTTATTTAAAATAGCGAATAAAATAAAGTGTGTGTTTTTTATAGAAAAAATAACCAAAAGAAAATAAAAAAAATAAGTAAATAACCTCACAATGAGTGTGTTTGTTTTGAGATGAGGTGAGAGGAGATGAGGTGTTGGAGCCTAACACCTTGTTTGGCCCAAGGTCTTGTTATCTCTTCTCATTTCATCTCCTATTTTTCTTTTCTTTATTAATATTTTTTCATTTTTTATTTTTATTATTTTTTTATTTGTATTCTCTTGTGTTTGATATATTTATGGTTATAATAATATTATTATTTTAATCTAAGCAAAATTATTATTATTTAAATATGTTAATAATATAGATAATTATAGAAATTATACTATTATTATACCAAATATTTATTTAAGTAAATTCAAATTTTAAAAATTAAAATAAATAAATATATATTATCTCTTAATATATGAAAATTAATTTTAATACTTTTATTTATAAAAAGTAAATTACTTTTCATTTTATTGTTTAATCATTTTAAATAACAAAAAAGTTTATGAAATTTCAATTATTTAGGGATGAATTACAAATATCGTATTTACAAATTTTTAATTAAAAAAATAATAATTATTAAATTATTAATATAAAATCATTTGTTTATTTTTAATATTAACAATATGTACATCAATTTATTATTGAAATAATAATTAAATTTAAATAATTTATAACATTGAATTTTTATTGTAATTTACGAAAAATTTAAAAGTATTTAACTTATTTTGTTTGTAATAAAAATGAAGTTCAAAATTTTTACCGTGTGCAAAAATAATTTATTCCACTAAGCTACACTTTAAGTTGTAGTAGAAGTTAATCTAGAACTTTTTTTTTAAGAAATAGGTAAAAAAATTTAAATAATTTTGAAAGTTTTGCTTGTATATACTAAAAACAACTATAAGTTTCAATATTTGTATGAGTCAACATATGGATTGAGATCTATTTTACATTAAAAAACCAAAAAACAATAGCAATAAATTTCAAATTTTGTGGGGCACTATCTTCCTTCCGTGTAATAAATAGTATCACAATATGAGTGAGTTTACTTTTACCTACAAAAAATAACAAATTATAAAATTTAGAGGTGTTTATGGTTTCGTAGAAGCATCAATGACTGATAAAATAAATAATTCTAGTATTTGATTTAATGTGACATATTAATTGGCATATTTTATTGACAATTATTTGACTTTTAATAAATATGAATGTGAATGTATAAAGTGTATAAGAAAAGAGTTTATTTTTTAATAAAATAAAATAAAAATTGTTATGAAGATTTAATTATAATGACTAGTTTAACCAAATTATTTATTTTTTTATATTTTAATTCATTATTTTAAATAGAATCTTGATATTTTTTGAAATTTATTTTTATTATTCAAGTCTAAAAAATCTTGAAAAAATAATAAAAGTTATGTATGACTTATAAATATTTTAGATTAATCTAACTTCGTTTTTGTTGTGTGAAACTTTTGCTCATTATTTTTTTAATTTAAAAAATTTAGGCTTGAGATATTCCAAATTTCAATTTCATGATTATTAGGTCGTACATGATGTCAATGAAACTACATTTCTTTTGAATATGAACATTAATATTATCAAATGTGGTATGATATTAATTTTATATTACTTACAATTTCTTTATGATAGTGGTCATATTATCATACTTATGTTAATAGCTAAAAATTTGAGGATGATTTTATTAATCAACAGAAAAACAACATATTAACAAAAATTGAATCAGATACCTTAACATCTCATCTCCTCTCCCTACATCCCAAACAAGGTTTTTCTGTCATCTCATCTATCTCTCTACACTCCAAACAAAGTTTTCCTATCATCTCATCTCATCTCCGTGCACTTAAACAAGATTTTCTTGCTATCAATATCTCATCTCTTCTCACCTCCACCCAAAGATTTCCAAAAAAAGAAAAATGTATGGGGTGGGCCAGAAATGTTGATGAGAGGGTGACAGGTGGTGTGCTGTCCCACAAGAGTACCAGCCCCTCGGCGATCCACAGAGAGAATGGCACGTGGCGAATCCAGCTGGAATGGATTGCGATGTGGAATAGAGAAAAAATCGGAAAAAAGAAAGTGGGGCCAAGGTCGAGAAGGTTCCACGTGGTAGCATCTCCATAAGTTGGGGCACCGACGTGGACCTACCAAGGGAGGGGGCTGACGTTGGCTACACCATAGGATCTTTGAAATCCGAAAATCCAACACATAATGCACCGCCGCTCTCTTTTTGAGGCCCATTCCACGTCACGCATTTGCCCCTCCTTTTAATGTAGAGTATCCATGGGTTGAATTGGATTAAATTTCGACAATTCAACCCAATCAAATGTTATATTTTTTTTGTTATGTTGGGTTGTTTTAAATTTGAAGTGAGATCGCAAAAGAACACAATATATAAATAACAATTTTAATTAAAAAATATCAAATCTTTTTATTTTTAGCAAAACTACATTTTTCGTTTTTATTAAGAAATTATATTTTTTTTAAGACTTAATTGAATATCTATATCTCAAATTCAAATATTTAAATTTCTTAATTAGATATTATTTTTCTCTCTTTATATATTATTTTTCTCTTTTTTTCCACATTATTGTCCATGTTTATCAATGTTTTCATTCTCGTATTTTTTTTATGTATGTCATATGTTTTATTTTGCATACAATTTTGTATTAATCGTAAATACATTTATTAATTAAACTATACAATGTATTAACATCAGGGTCAGCGTTAATTTAGTGTCTTTACTCGGTATTATATACTGTATTACTAGAATTGTAAATATAATAATGTACTGACATCAATGTCAATGTTAGTTTAATTTATTTACTCAATATTATCGAAAGAGGTTGGTGGCCTGATAGTTTCATTGTTCAGTAGAAATCCAGTTCAACACATCACGTGTTCGATGTCAAAAATTCCATATTTAACTATCATTTATTTAAGAGCAGTAATGCCCTCTAGAATTTGTGATTTTGTTATGTTACTTCATTATTAATCCTTTTGGCTTAGTTGTTAACATTCTAGCTAAACTTTGTGAAACAATAATAGGTGAGAGGATAATTAACTTTAAAAGGTGAAAGTATTCATATGGTCTCTTTTATTCGGTGGCATCAACACTCTGGATTTGATCCAAACGAGAAACAAACATATGGCAAAACCATTAATATGTTTTATGCATGAAGGATTTTGAATGATTGTATCATCTGTTCTTCAATTGCCCATATGCTGAGCAGATTAAAAGCACATTGGATATCTTCCCTCGAGGACAGATTGCTATACTAATATCAAAGAGTACTCGAATCTCCACCTAAAGATAAACCATTATTTGAAACAATATCTCACGTTATTACTTGTGTTCGATCGTAGTGTATGAAATTTAAGCTTTTTAAGAATCGAGAGGTTTCATGTAACTTGTAGCATGCCTCTTATTGGAGGCAGATCTAGACAATAAATATTAGTAGACCAAAAATTTTGTAGGGATTATAATAATGAAAACTTTGTTTATAAATTTGGGGGCCAAATATAACAATTTTTTTTTATTTAAATGCAATATAGACCAATTTATATAGGTAAAATATATCATTTTTAAATTTTTGGAGAGCCACCTAATACATCCACCACTGCCTCTTACATGCCTTTATCGATATAGTATTTTCACTAAAAAAGATTAACTTTAATACTTGTTTTTAATAATTTTATAATATTTTTTTGTTAATTAGTTGGTTCGACAAACATGATATATCATGGTTGTCGAATCAACTTCCGAGGGACATAATATTTTTTTACATAAAGTTCAAAAAAATTGGAAGAACAGAAAAAAAAGAAGATTTATATATCGGACTGTTCTAGAATTTACCAATGAAATGTAGTTATCCAGAAAAGGAAACAGTAAAAATGTGGAGGAAAAAGCATTTAGTTTTGAAAGAAGAAAATGATGTAGCAACCAACCTTACCTTTTGGGCAATAAATTAAATGAAGGGCATTGTATAGGTTGTCTGTTTATATTCCATTTCCTTGCTCCTTTGGCATATGACATAAATAATGTCCAATTTGCTCTTCCATTATTTTCCTTTTCTCCATTTTTCCATGTGCAAAAATTAACTCTTTCTTTTATTCCCCTTTTTTATAGTACAAGACCTCCTTTTCTTTTTTCTTGGTACTTGGTTTGTTAATTGTTCTGTTAGATGTTCGAGAGACTTCTCTTTTCATTGTTATGAGCTTTCCCTTTCTCTCTCTTTTTTTGTCACTTGTATATCGTTTAAATCTAGCTTCGTTATCATTCCATTGTCGCTTTCATGTAGTTGTTAGATATATGATAGAGAAGTTAGTATCAGAATTCATTAAACTTAATCGCGTAATCGGATTGAATGTTTGAATCTATTCCGAGAATGATGAATTTAACAGCACTATCTTAAAGAAGCACGTTCCAGATCTCTCACATTAAAAGGATGAGATGATCTCATAATTTTTATAAGATCATAAGCTTCTTCTATCATTGTCTGTTTAACCTTGACTAATCTAATTTTTGAATTTGGTTTTGAAATTCAAATTGATGATTTAGTTATAAAGATGGATTCTCTTTGGTATAACAAGACTTAATAGCTGGTTAAGAAACCTCTTATTTTGAAAATTTTCATTTTCAAGTGGTTTAAAGGTGATAAACCTTGTTACAAAGATAGATTTGTGACCAAAAGTTTCACACAAGAAAAGGGTATTGGTTTATTTTGAGGTGTTTTCACATATTGTTCATTTGAATTTTAGTACAAGTTTCTCATATGAAACTTTGGATGAGGATCATTTGATACATCCACTTGGATCTATTCAAAAGGCCAATGAGCATTTAGTTTGGTATTTGCAAAAATTGGTTTATGCTTTTCTTGTATTTTGATGACCTTTTAATTTGTTTACTTCAATAAATTGTTCAGAAATTTGAAATTTTCGGTACATTGGCTTAGTTTTGAATTTTATTTGAATGATTTAAAGATTGCTTCTAAAACTTTGTTTGTTAAATTTGTTGATTATGATGATTCGATTTATACGGTCGATATGAATAGAAGATGTTTAACAGGTTATTTGTCCATGCTCTATGATTGTGTGATCATATGAAAAATGAATTTGAGGTCTGTTGTTGATCTCTATTCTATTAAGATTGGAGATTTTATTTTATGTTGAATCAATTAGAGAATTAGTTTTGGTTAAGAGGTTGATTTTTGAAATTTGTCGTGCACGGTTGTTCATCATTATGATAATAAGGTTGTTTTAGTGTGATTTAAAAAACTGAATTTTTTTCGAACTAAACATGTAGTTGTAAGGTTCATTTGTGTTTGTTATGTAGTATATGAGTCAAGAATTCTTTTGATCAAGATCTACACCATTCACTTATCCGTTGATATTATGAAGTTTGTGCTAGTTGTAGATAGTTTTGAGTATCTTTCAAAGTTGGAATTAGCTAATTTTTTGAATGATCATCTTAAGGACTTGGAACAAATTGTGACTTTCCATTACTTCGTAGGTGCGTGAAGAGGATGATCGTTGTAAATTGTGGTTCACATGATGTAATTGAGAATTTTGTTTTAGTCATTTACCATAGTTAATAAGCTAAAACAAAAGGCTCAATTACAACGAAAAAAAACTATTTACATAATGTGAATTACAATTTACTACGAGTTGAATTCTAGTTGTATTCCACTCTATTTAAATATGATTGATTTGAATATACAAGCACATCAAAATCCTCTCATTACTTGAAATGAGATGTTACAAGTGAAAAGAAGAAATCTATTTATTGATCACATAAACCTAACATCGTAGGCTTCTTCTTCCTTTTTTTTTTCTTTTTTTTTTTTTTAATTTTGATAGAAACATCGTGGGGTATTCATACTTTCACTATTTTTTTTTCTTCTCACGTGACTGTAAATTTGATTATTATTCTAACTTTTGGTTTTATTATCCTTAAATGTATGAGGTGATTGAGGGAAAAATGTTCTTTTACGTAACCATACATCTACTAATTATGATAGCAATACATTATTGTGACAAATAATTTTTACTATCAAAATTTGTGAAAAAATTGTTAATGGGAAGAAAAGTGAGAAGAGTAAATACAAATTTATCACATCTAATATGACTAAGGAAAAATAATAAAAAAAAATTTTTAACTCATATCGAACTCTGAAAAAGACAAACTATTGAACTCTAAAAAAAAAATCTTAGTAAATTGAACATAACTTAACCAATTAGGATATATATATATCATTAAAACAAAAGGTTAGAATTAACTAGTTAAGTTTAAATCTCCACTTCTACATATTGTTAAACTAAAGTTTATATCATTTCATAAAAAAATAAAATAAAATAAAATAACTAAGTTTTTATAAAAAAATAAAATGTCCTCGTTTCCTAAATCGAGCAAACATGCATGCAAGACATTTTGGGAAAAATGAACTATCAAATCATATTTCACAAACAAGTCATTCAAGTTCGACTAGACAATAGTTGGTAGCTAAATTTAGTATTATATTGTTAAAAAATATTTAATTCATGCAATGTCTCTAAACACCCAATGGTTGTGTGTAAGTTTGAGGTGAGATCCATTTTATATGAGTTTAAATGAAGACAGCTAAATTTTGAAAGAGTGTGAAACTAAACTTGCATTTAATGAATTGCCCAATTGAGAAAGAAGAATAATTCTCACACTTCACATACATTTAAAGATTGTTTGGTAATGTTTCAATTTGATATATTTGTGGGTTTAAAGAATCACTATATTAGTAAGATTTATACCTGGTAAAAGAAAATGAAAATAAATTTGGAGTACGACTACAATTTTGTATTGTATTTAAGAATATACATTGCATATAAAGAACAATTGTCAAACACATATTTTTCCATTTTTCTTATAAATGTAAAAGATCCATGTAACGACTCAGTCCATAACTGTAAGGTTATACTGCAGAGGTTATCTATATACATGAGAAATCTATATAACTCAGAACTAAAAGAAAGAACCTGAATATTTCAAAAATATTTTTCAAAAATAGTATCGAGTACGTTCAAACAAAACAAGTATTCTATCCAAGTAGTTAAAACATGCAAATCTCGAGATCTCATTTTTTAAAGTAAAACAGTTAAAAACACTAGTTATTACAAACTAATTCTTGTTGAATAATATGCAATACAACTCAAGGTATAAATAGTTTAAGAGTATGACACAACAAACACGTCCCCTCATATCTATTCTCAACTACCTGGGTCATCCATCCTAGTATTCATCTACAACTATGGTTTGAATCCACAACCAACACAAAGCGAAGGGTGCATTTATTGAAAACTTAATAAGAAACATCGCACGAGGTGCTCACATCATATAGTACAAGTCAAGCATAATCAATAAGTCTCTAAATATCATGCACTAATGAAAGGGAACACATCTAAACTCCTAAGAACTCGCATTTCCAGGCTTAATGGGATTTTACAATACCCGCAGAGGAGTCTCACCAGCCGATGTCGTGAGACCCGAAAAACCACTATTCAAACTCTCTTGGGTAAGGGAGAGCACCTTGGTACTTGTAATTTATATGAATACTCATATATGGACTCACTTAGGCTGTCTCGATATCCTTCTACAATGTAAGGCAATGAGAAAATTCAAGTTCTCCACGTGTGAAGATTTTTATAATCGTAATCTCTATTTGTTACAGAATGTTAGTCACGTCTGGCCTACCTACTCTCCTATAAGTCACCCCCACTGATGTGTCATGCACGTAAATAAATCATATGATCTAATGCAGCCAACTTATGGCAGGGAGGAGACATGTTTAAGGCAATTTGGCCCACATGCTCCCCCTAAAAGCAAATGAGTATGACTCAATACTCTTAACAACACATCATACATGCAAATAGATCCTACGATTTAATGAACATTACAAAATGGAACAAGATATGTCTAGTCATTCTGGACTACATGCGTTCCCTAAAAACAAGGCACATGAACATGGAAATACAACATTATGCTAACAGGTGTAATCCTACATGACCTATTTTGGTATGTCCACCATTCAAGATAGAATAGAAAACAAGAACCATAATTTGGCAACAATTCTACATGCTCAGCTTATTCCTTAACAGTTCTTCATAACAACATATCAAGAGTGATTCCGATATCAATATAAATCATTAATACATGCTTTTAGTAATTAATTGTCCGGCATATAAGACTTTAAAGTAAACTCAATACAACCAACATATAGATTGGATAAACAGACAAGCAATACAAGCAAGCATGCCCTACAAGGTTGATCTAAGCAATCAAGTCCAATTAGGGTCCCTTACAACCCAACGAGAACAAACAATCCTGATTAATATCCTTAACACTTGGCTACATATACCATTAACTTAAAAGCTTGAATTCGAGGCGAGCATTTTTAGCTAAAGCTCCAAACCTACAATCAAGTAATAGTACAACTAGTGACTAAGAGTTATATTTAAATGCTCAAGCTACTAAGATATTTTAAATTTTTATATTAAGCTTTATTGATCACTTAAAATGCTCAATAAAGGAGTTTCCTCGCTAAGTTTTTAAAACTCATCCTTTATTTAACATTTTTCCCAATAGCAAGAGCATGTTTGGTCGTTGACTTGGATGTATTGAGAAGATCATGACAGTGTCGAGAGTCCTTTATTTTCACATTAGCTATAAGACATTTATATTCCTTTGTTGGGAATTCCCATCAAAACTATTTTTAATAATATTTTAATGCAAATTAATTATTTTTCCCATAAATCTCAATTGATTATGTATGTAGGTTAATTATCCT
Source organism: Sechiopsis laciniata (assembly GCA_037833695.1). NCBI lineage: Eukaryota > Viridiplantae > Streptophyta > Magnoliopsida > Cucurbitales > Cucurbitaceae > Sechiopsis > Sechiopsis laciniata. Next base: position 182,440 of record JBBMKA010000001.1, read on the forward strand.
AAATATTTAATTGAAAATTTCCAATCGTTACATTCAAAGAAAACCCATTGCCAGAGACTAACCAACTTTCCACCCCCCCTATCTAAAGGCTAAACCTTTCTAAATTTGAGGATTTAACCTTCCAATTCTAAAAATGATTTAGATTGAGAATTTACTAATTTTTCCTTGAAAAAACCCTCAAATTTAATACATTGAGGTAGAGCTCCCTTGAAAAAACCCTCAGGGGTGTTTGTTTGCCGTATTTAATAATGATTTACATTGAGAATTTACTAATTCTTCCTTGAAAAAGTACATTCAAACGAGTTTTTATAACTATTCAAAATAATTCATCATTTTTATTATTAAAAATAACATATCATTTCTAATCACTCATTTCTAATCATTCATTTATAACTACTCAATATAACTTTTTATTTCCAAACCACTCATTTTTAATCAATCGAAATAACTCATTTTAATAATTATTTTTTTAACTACTCATTTTAAATCTACAGTCAAATAAGGTTTTCATTCTAATTCATCTGTAAAAAAAATTACATCCAAACGAATTTTTGACTATAACTTTCAATTATTAACTACTCAAATTAAGTCATCATTAAAACCTTATCCAAATACTTCCTCGTTTGAATAGTCATCTTAGAAAGGATAAAAAGAAAGTGAATATGTAAAAAATGTGATTGGTAAGGATTTGGGATTGATTTGGGAGGAAACACCAAAATCCCTTGGGAGAAGTGCTGTGGACACCCATTAAATACGGGAACTGGATTCTCAATGTTTGGACGGACGGCATTCATGTTTCTTTTCGACCATGTACATTCATCCACTTCGGTCTTTTTTTAATTATATATAAGTGCTTTTATTTATTTACTACTCAATATAATTGATTTATTTTTTCTGTTGTTAAATTTATTATTTTTTCTGTTGTATATTGGCCCCACGTAGTAATGAAAAAGGATCTCAGGTTACTATACGACGGAGAATTTTCTCGAAAAAATATATTTTTGTATCTCTTTATTTTGGCACAAGAAACATATCTTTGTTTTCAACTTTGTCAAAACTTTCAACATTACATTTTTCTTGATTTTTCTAGATTAAATGAGGTAACTATTTTCTTTCATTAAAAGCCAAATGTGATTGAATTGAATAAAATACAATCTTCGTCATTAAATTATTAATTAACAAAAAAAGATCAAATCATTTAAGACCTTTTCATTGACAACTATATATTAAAAATAATAAAATATAAAAATGACTAATTTAAATTTAAGAAAAATTATGTAGAATCGACACTTCATACAAAATAATTACAAATGAAATTAAATTTTAAAAAAATGATACAGGGTTTCAAATCTCTAACCTCATGATTACTTAATTGTACAAGACGTCATTAGAAATATATTCTTGTTAATTATTATGGAGTGGTTCAAGTGGTGAAAGACACTTTTGAACTGCTTAAAATGATAAGTTTAATCTATGGTGGCTACCTATATATATGTTTGTTGTAGGGCTGTTAGGGGCATCCGCAGCTCCTTTTCTCTTTCTTCTTTTTTTTTTCCTTTTCGAGTGAGTTTTTTTTTCTTAAGCTTTCGTTTGAAATTTTTTTCAATTTCCCTTTTTATATTTAAGTTTTTATTTTTTTTCCCAAATTTTAAATTTTAAATTCATTATATTAACATTTCGTTTTTCATTTTTTTCCAATATTCTAATTTTTAATTTATTTTTTTCAGTTTTTTTCAAGATTTCATTATTTTTTATATTTTTCCAAAATTTCACTTTCTTATTTTTCTAAAATTTAAGTTTTTAATTACTTTTTTTCTAAATTTTTTTTTTATATTTTATATGATACAATTTTATTATTTTTGTTATATAAAAAAAATTATAATTTCTACTCTACCCTTTTATTTTTTAAAATCTTCCCTTTTATATTATATTTTATGTGATATACTTTATATTTTGAATTTATGAATTTTGACATGATTAAATTTATTTTTTATTTCACAATTCATTTTTTAAAACTTTTAATTTATATATCTTGTTATCTACTAAAAATATAACAATATGTAATTTTTAAAATATATTTTTTATAATCTACATTTTTTTTTTTTTTTTTTGAAATATGGAATAGAATTCATTATAAAAACTATTGGTACAACAATATTTTCACTAAAAAATAACAAAATAATTTGAGATTGAAATAATAAATAAATAAATAAAATGGCATTATTTTAAATTAAAAGAAAAAAAAATTCATAAATGTCACATCATTAGAAAAAAATAATAACAAATCTCTCATACAACCCCTCCACAAAAAATACATTCAAACGAGCTATGATTATAATCACTCTATAAACTATTTTACAAACAACTATATCTAAACGAGGTATTAATATAATCACTCTATCTAATTACTCCACAAAAATGCATCCAAACATCCCTATGAATTTCTTTGACATCCAAATGTTATAGGGTCAGATGGTATTTTCCATGACATTAGTCGAGATGTGCGTAAGCTGGCGAGAACAATCACGAAAAAAAAAAAAAGAAAGAAGAAGAAGATCTCCTCTTGTTATTATTAATTTTAAAGTATTTGTATCTATAGTTATTAATACATTTTAATATTGTATTATAAATACTCATTAATACAATAGTATAAAAAATTATGTAATAATACTCCTTAACACTTATGATTATAGTTGCTAATTTTTTTAACCATATTTGTAATTATTTTCTAAATTTTAGGTAAGTTTCCAAAATTCAATCAATCAAATTCAAATCTCACTCATTCAAATTATTACTAAAAACTAAGTTTCCGTAATAAAAGAGTTCACGAAATAAAAAGGGAGTTATTTCTCGTCTTAAAACAATAAAATTTGTGTTAACCATAGTTTATTAACCTATTAATCACAATAGTATATTATAAAACTATTAAAAAGGTAAGATGTTTGATAACATTTTATTTTTATTATTTAAAAACTAAATTTATTCTTATAATTTCTCTACATGGATAATTTTCATATTTTAAGAACATATTTGAATATTTTTTTAAAACTACATTTTTTAATTTTAAAATATGCTTGTTTGGAAATTGGTGTTATGAGGAGAAAGAGATGAGAGATTGATGTGAATGGATGTGATGTTTATATATATATTTGATATAATTAAATAATAGATTTAATGTGATGTTAAAATTGAAAAAATAAAAATAAAAAGAGTTAAAAATTAGATAAAATTTAATATAATTAAATAAGATGTTGATAATAAGTTGAGGAGAAATTGAGAAGGGTTGAGTAGAGTTGGGAGAAATTGTGTTGTATTAAAAACAAACACGGGCTTGACAATTCCTATTCTCATCTTTTCTCCTCTCCTCCCTTAACCTCTAAATCCAATCACTGCCAAAATATTATAACCTTACCGTGAAAGTGGAGTTTACTTTTATTTATTCTTGAGTTTATACGAAGAGATCCACTCTTACATACCATAATTCATATAT
>JBBMKA010000001.1:186029-201398 GCA_037833695.1 Sechiopsis laciniata
ATGAGGTGGCAAAATAATAATAATAAAATTAATTTATTATCATCTTCTTCACCTCTCTCTTGAGACCTATGGATTTTTTTCTTTTAAAAAATATAGCATAAACCAGTGCTCTTGCAAGTATCGGAGATGGTTCTAGTGAGTTTGTTGGTAGATTAGGGGCCGAAGTATCATGGGATGGTGTTGGAGAGATTATTATTAATGAAGTCGAGGTATTTGAACTTGGGAAATTTGAAAATGGTGGATTGGATGGGACCCATAAAGATTTGGGTACATAAAGGGCGAGGGATTGAGAAATGGGAGGTCACAAGCTCTTCAGTGGGATTTGGGGGAGATGAGACATTGAGAATTTTCATCACATTTGACAAAGTGCTAAGTGCAACAATCTTGTTCGAGTATCCTTGAGAGGAAGAAGGTTTTCTGGCATTCAAGCTGCACAATTCAACAAATGAAAAATTGAAAAGAGAGGAGAAGAAAGTGGAAGAAAATGTAATTGATTAATTTTGGAGGGAAAATTATGCAGGTCAATCTTACCCACATTTGATATTATAACATTAGAAAACTATTTGTTCAGAAAAAAATTTAAAAAAATTAAAAAAATAAAATAACATTAGAAAACTATAATTTTCTCCTCCAATTAAACTACCATTTTTTCTCTAACGTTTTTCCATGAAAAATCGTATGTTTTGAGTTTTAGGGTAAAGGTAAAAAGAGCCTATGGTGGAAGAAGGGTGAAAAAGATGATGATAAATTGATTTTATTATTATTATTTTGCAACCTCACACGTCCCGCTCACACGTCCATTTTTTCTAAAATTTTTCCCTTCCCTTATGGCCGATAAGCTCGCCAGAACAGCCAACTTCATCCGCAACCCACCACCACTATGCTTCACGTTTTCCTCTCCATCTTCTTCACAGCCCATCTCTCTAAACCCATGTTATTTGGCAAGGTACGAAGAAATGTCTTCCTTCTATCGAACGGCGTCGCCCCTCGTCCTAGCCCAACATTGTCCTTCTCGCACTCTCTATCTGCCTCATCTATCTTATGACTCTTTTGAACGAAGGTTCCTCCTCTCAGAACCGAGGAGAACTCCTTTAATTTTCTAGTGGGTTTCACAAACTCCCTCTCCTTTTACTTTCCAATGACTCCGATCTTCCACCTTTTTAAATCTCCGATGAAGAATACTCCTCAGCTCTTTTCGACCTCCAAAAATGCTCCTATTGTTGCCCTCGAACTGCCCACACCCGGATCTTCCTAGGAAGTCCGACGGAGTCCAATAACGCACACCATGGTTCCCAAACGCCCACAAGTAAGCTCTCATTCGAGGTTTCTCGGAGCCTAGAGAGAGTTCTGTTCTCTCTAAAAGATAGAGAGAGAATGAACGTCATTTTAAAAATACTGATAAAATCTAAATGTCATTATTATCTCTAAGGAATAAATGCTCCATTTTTTGTGCAAAAACGTCCGGTAAATACCTCTGAAACTACTACTAGCTATGCTCAACCAGCATACCCCCTCCCAATTGGTTTCATGCTAGACCTCAACCTTCCTTGTAGCAGCAACAGCTACCCCAATATGGATATAACCAGGATCTTATCCCCGGCCCCATGGTCGTGGTCGTGGCAGTGGCCTCCATATTATATTTATCTAGCTCAAGTATGAAGCTTCGGTTACACGTACTAATCGACACCAAGAACCTATCCCCAAACCCTTTGGCCTCCGTATTATAGTTATCAACCTCAAGTAGGAAGTTGGGATTACGCGTACCAATCTACAAAACAAAATACGGGAAATAATTACTTTGACCAACAGTCTGAGGTCGAATCAGCTCCTCCTCCGTATCGTGGTTATTCCTACACTCAGCTAGCTTCGATCATCACTTGTGGTTATAATCAGAGCTACTCCTATTAGGCATCAAGTTATAGACAACATTTCTCATACTAGATTCCTGATAACTCTCAATTAAAGAGTTATTTAATCTTCTATTAAGGTGTTTTTCAATGAAGAATCGTGCATTATTACTTTACTTTGATGCATAGAACCACATTTGAATAGAGAATTATACTTAAAATACAATGCATGTAAGTTATGAGGCTTGGAATAGAAGTATAGGATAATTAAGAGGTTTTTGTGCTGAAAAGTCTAATGTTTAAAGCATTTTCTATAGCATTTTAAGAATCCTTATTCTCCCTTAGTGTTGTTAATTATTTCAGGATCTTAGAATGCTGGAAGCTTTGAACCGAGCCTAAATTAGTGGAAGAGAGCTCCAGAAAAGAAAATCCAAATCTAAAGCGTTGCAATGTCAAGAGCATCGAAAAAATTCTATAAATCGGATGTTTGTAGCATTCGATCGACCGGGAATAACAGTTTTCTGCAAAAAGCAAAATTCCTGCACAGATGTCAGACAGAGCAGAAGTAGCAGGTGCGTTTGTCCCCTGGGAACATGTCATTTTTTACCACTTTTTGAGTGGGAAATCAAGGCATTTTGCCCTAGAATCTCAGCTGTTGATCTTGGATGAAGTTGGAGTATAAAAGTATCATTTTGGAAGGAAGAGCAACAATCATTTTGAGAGTCTTGTCTTTTCAATTCCTTCTTTTCTTTTTAGGGTTTTCTTCATTTTTCCTCTCCAAAAAAATAACTTTAGTTTTCTTGTTTTCTACTTAGTTTTATTGTAATAGAGTAGTGAGCTTTCACAAGGAGTTTGGAGGAACACCATTGGAGACCATTTCAGTGCCCTTTGGAGACTTTCCTAAGCTTTTTTTATTCCCTTTTTCTCTTTACTTTCAGTTGCAATAGCTTTAGTTTTGTAATACTTGATTTCATCACTTAATACATACGTTGTTGGTAGTTTTTATTTCATTGTTGATAGCATTCTGTTCTGTCTGATTATTCTGCTGTGAAATGCTCTCGGCATTATACTCTGTCTCTGTTCTTTCCATTGTGAGCATGAGCTAAACGCATATAGGTGAAGGTTAAGGTAAGGGTGTGTGTTGCATGTATCTTGGGTAAGCAGGGGATGTTGAGCTAAGATGTGGTAGGTGTTTTAATTAATAGCATGTTTCGACTAGCCATCCATTCTTATTTGCTTGTCACTTCATCTCGAAAGAGAGGGGGATTAGAGGTCTATTACTCATGTCCATTAGTTTCATGTCAAGAACTCTTGCATGTTAAGAGGGAGGCTAGGAATAGTCGCCTCGCTAGTGCACATTTCATTGTTTATAGCTTCGAACATAGATGCGGAAGCTCATGTTCATAGAGAATGAATGCATCTTGGAAAATAGCATTTGATCACGTGTTGTGTGGAGTTTGCTTCTCACTATAAACTTACCCTTGATGCATGCTAATCACACTCGAAAAACCCTTAACTCGAACCTATTCTTTTATTGAAGTATTTCCCTTGTTTTTCCTGTTTTCTAAGTTTTTGTTTTATTTCTTTCATAGCGAACGTCTGTAGACATTGTGACAGTTGTTTACTAGGTGTTTTTGTGAAGTTTCGAGCATTGCATGTGTTACTGTTTATTTTCCAGTGTTTACGACATCTGTTTCATTATTGTAGTTATATAGTTTTTAGTTACTTTGTTAGTATAACCAATCTCCAAAATTTCCTTTACTTTTGTGTACTTGACTTTTCGATCAGCACTTATTTAGAGATAAAACAGTCCATATGGAGAATGACTTGTAAACTTATCACTTGACTACAAACAACTGCGTATACTTGCGTATTAATCTGTTCAATGCTTGAAACATTGCCTGTTAATTGTGTTATTCGATCAGATTACTATCTATTTTATTCAAGTAGTTGTGAACACGATCAATTCCACAGTATGATCAGCAGAACATGTACCCACTACATGGTGTGCCATCAACAAATGCAACATTCTCTAAAGGTAGATATCCGAGTGCACCATACCAAGTTTCCTCCTTGCCTCGGGCGGGAGCTCCTCCATAACCAAAGGATCAAACCCGAGCTAACAAAGGGTAAGTGAAGAAAACACTGTCAATTCAAACAAAGTTAAACAATGGACGATCAAATGTAGGTTTAGATAATTGACAACCGAGTGGATCGGGTGTTGTAGTTTATCCAAAGCTCTCATTGTTCTTTGTGTATTTTTTTTTGTTTATACATGACATATTTTGATACCTATTTTACGGCCATCGTAATGAATCTTACTCAACAAATGTGAATATTCTATCTGCAACTGCTCTTTTCCTATTCTTATTATAAGATGCAGAGATGCAAACAAAGATTTGATGAGAGGTTCAAATGTTTGCAACAGAAAATATACAACTGGGTTGTGCGTGTGTGGTGATAGACAAATTATACAAAAAAAAGCACTTGTAAAAGGTGACAAATAAAACCCCAAACCAAAGCTATATAGAAACGAATGACTCGTTCGTAATTCTGTCCAATGATCTTGAATCTCTCCAGCCTTATTGGTCCAAGCATGGTACAATGTGTGCTTACTCTTCTCCTTTCAACCCTTTCAACTTTGTAAGCTATAACAGTTACATTGCATAGACAACCTCTCCACTGCTGTCGATATCGAGATCGAGGTCAGGATCAGTCTCTAGGTCGTCTTCCATTTCATCGTCAATATCAAGGCTACCAGTAAGGTATTGGTTTAGGCTCTGTGTCCCAGCAGCAGGAAGGCCAGCTTCGGCGATTATCTGCATGATTTCTTCAATAGTTTGCATGGGTTGTTCAGGCTCTTCGTATTGACTATTCATCATATTTTCATCTACAAGATCGGCTGGAAGGTTCTTCAGAAACCACTCATGGTTCCTTATCTCCGGAATTGTTATCCTCTATACCAAGTGATTGCAGTTGACATCAAATCATATCAATATTAGCTAGAAAGGAAAAAAAAAGTATCATAAAAAAGAACAAAGGATTTAATGGTAAAATTGAAAGGTCTAACCTTAGTTGGGTCAGCAACAAAAATCCGAGAGATAAGATGTCGACAATCGGGAGAAATAAGAACATAATCGGGAATTGAGTACTGTACATTCAAGATTCGCTGCAATAAACAATTGAACGTTTTAGCCAAATGATGCTGAATTCCAACTATCCATTCAGCAAGTGTAACCTAGTACCTGAATTGTTTTCCGGAAGTTTTTCGGGTCCTCGGGGTCCTCAAAGGGGTATGCACCCACCAACATGACATATAATGTTACCCCACACGACCACACGTCTGCAATCTGAAATGTATAGTCGTCAACATAAGGGTTTAAACCGAAAGTTCATTCAAATACAACGTTCAAAAGATGAGATAGCTAGAACATTACCTTGCCATCATACTCTTTCTTAAGCAATACCTCAGGAGCAATATATGCAGGGGTGCCAACCGTTGATTTTGGCTGTGAATGTAGCACAGATGACTGAAAGAAAAGACACCAAATCAAAATGTGCAAGCAAAAGAAACAACAGACTCAGTGCAGATCTGGTTGAATTGACGAAATTGTCGTTTTAACAATGAACAAGATTCCATCAAATAAGACACCAAGTGCAGTGGAATCTTTACTATTGTCAAAAGTATTCAAGTCTACCTTGGAGTATCCGAAATCGCAAATTTTCAAGCGAGGAGCAGGACTTCCATCCAACAATGTATTCTCCAATTTCAAATCACGATGACATACTTGCTGTCAATGTGTAAAGGTTAACAAATACTTAAGCTCATGTATTTCTAGCAATGACTGAATTATTTACATACCATTGCATGACAATAACTGACACCTGATATAAGTTGTTGGAAGAAAAAACGTGCCTGCAGATCAAGATAACTTAATTCAGGTAACGATGGTACGAGATTCTAATTCGAGAATTTCAATGAACCTAAATAACCTCGTCCTCACTGAACCGTCCTGCATTACAGATCCGTTCGAAGAGCTCTCCTCCAGATGCATATTCCATTACAATTGCCAGATGGGTTGGGGTTAAGATCACCTGTTTCCATGTCATATATTAGGTGAAAACAATCTGCCTCGATGAGGATTAGGCAAAAATTTAAGAGTAAAACAAACCTCTTTGAATCTGACAATGTTGGGATGCCTTAAAGATCTGTGGTTTATTATTTCCCTCTTCACATTCTCATCTATCTGTTAAATGCAATGGAACCGGTAAATCACCATTTAACATAACTATCTCAATATTTAAATAATAACAATAATATAAAAACAAACAAAAAACAATTCATGTCATGAATAAATATTAAGGTTTTTTTTTATTAACCATTGGATCTTGATGATCTTGCATAATTTATTAAAAATCATATTAGAAGATAAATTTCATATTCAATCTATGTGGACACGTACACTCAGAATTAAGATCACAAGATGTGTAATAAAATAAATAATAAATTGACTTTTTAAAAATTGTGTCATTAAATTGCATTCGTAAAATCAAAACTAAAATTAGAAACATTGTGTAAAAGGCAACCCTCAATACTATGCAATAAATTTTATTAGTGCAATAGCTCATTATACATTTGCCAACTCTTTTCTGAGCAGAAATTTATATTTTTTGGAAACAAGGAAATCAGAGCTTTGCTCTACTATACCGTGTTAATCACGACCATCTCTAAGCCAGGCAATAAAGACACATCTACAAATTAATGTTACTAGGACCCTTCAAACTCTAAGTCTTCGACTACGGCCCAAAAATTGAAGCAGGTTCACAAAATGTTTAGTCAAACACCAAAATGTTCATAGAAAAGTGGAAAATCCTTACTGAATTCGAACCCTAACACAGCCAATCAAGGAAAGAAACAACATAACAGCAATGAGAAGTCAGCACACTAACCTTCTCACCTCTCTCGATGTACTTGACGGCGACGAGCTCCCCGGTCTGCTTGTCCCTCATCAACCGCGCAATCCCGAAGTTTCCCGAGCCGATATCGCGAACGAGCTCGTAGCGATCGCTATCGTGCATGATCGGAATGTCCATTCCCGGTCCAACAGTGAGCGCCGACCGATCCATCTCTTCTCTGTTTCAACACTCTGTTAATCAATAAAACAAAAGCCCAAACTAAAACCATAAAAAAGAGCGGAAGATGTGGCGAAAACAGAGCCACTGAAATTGATGATGAAAGAAGAGGAAAGCACGTGAAGATTCACCAAACACACTGCAAATTCATCACCATCTGTTTCTTTCTAGGGTTTCTTCAATGGAAGAATATGTGGCGGTGATCATGATCATGATCAGAGCTCGTGAATCGAATCAAAACTCCCAACAAACCTTTTTTTTGTTCTTCTTCTACTTCTCTCTCTTCTCTCTCTCTCTCTAGCTTTGGTGTTTCAGGTCCAGAATAGAGAATTGGAGATTTTTTTTTCTTTTTTCTCCTTTTTTTTTATGTTCATTCAGGTGAAGAAGATGATGATTTTATCCTCTCAAATTCAGTGAAATTTTGATCAAAATTACTTAACTGCCCTTTTTTCTTCTTATCTTTTAGTATTAATGGGCCTCTTTGGGCCCATTTTAATAAATGCCCTGTCTAAGAGTAAGTGGTTTTTTTAGTCTTGCTGTCGAATTTAGAAAGAATAAAACTTGTCGATTTCTATCTTGTACATCATTCTCATCATTTGTGTTGATTATGTAATTAACATAATAATATAAAAAGAAATATATACATAAATTATAAATTGAAGATGTGACATATAAATGGTGGGAAGTATGTATCAAATGTTTCTCAAAAAATGGGCAAATTTTGATCAGTTCAAAAGAGAAGTTTTGGTAAATGACAAAGAAAACACCGTCAAGCTTTGATAATTAATGATATACATTTGGTTTTATGCTAGATTTGATAATGTTGGTGACAATAAAAATAAAAAATTTTAAAAAAAAAAAGAAAAAAAAAACCTAAGGAGTGTTTTGATCTTATATGACTTACTCATATAAATATCATAGTTGATATTGATAATTAATTACGTAATTTAGAAGTACTATGTTGTGAGATGTTTAACTTTGTCAAGCTATAATTTCTTATAAGTTTAACATTTTTTTATGTATCTCAAAAAAAAAAACATTTTTTTATGATTACTTTGTAACATATTCTTTTGAGTTTTGAACAACTTTGTTTTTTCTATTACTCTTATTTTATTTTGGTAAGTTTAACGGGAGGTTTATTTAAAGTTTGAATTCAAGTATTCGACTTGTGTATTAGATTAATTAAAAATTCAATCTATAAATTTTGAGAATTTGGGTATATGAAATTGAGGGTATAAAATCACATTCTATACTCATTATTGATTTTACAAGAGATGTTTTAAAATAATTTCAATGGAAAAATTAAATAGAAAATTATGCTCATCAATGAAGTATAGGTTAGTTTCCCATTTTAGTACAAAGTTTTGAGATAAAGGAATTTGAATTACAATCTCTAAATTGAAGATAAATGTCTATTTTTCCTAATATAAAATGTAAACATAAAAAGGTTTTAAAATAAAGGTAAATTTGCAAGATTAATCAAATCTAGAAAATAATTATCATTATAATTCCTTTTTTAAAAATTACAAATATAATCATTGATATTGATGAGTATTTTTTTTTTTATAGTATTATATTAATAATAAAGGAGAACTTTTTTAATTTTACCTTTTTATTATCGGGTTTGTAACTAACATAATTGAAAATACTTCCAAAATTTACTTACAAAGTCAAATAAAATGCTTAAAAAAGGCAAATAAATATTTCCTTTTATTAATGCTATTATTATTGTCATTTTCTATCTAAACATATGATTTTAATTTTTTTTCTTTTTTAGAATACTTTAATTTTATTTTTGTTCCAACCTTTTTAAAGTTTTAAATTTTATTTGTTCATCATGAGATATTTTTTTTTTTTTTTAAGTTTACGAATATAAAGAAACTCTAATTCCCATAATAGAATGTAAAATTCTACTTATTATTTTAAATTTTATTTTTTAAATATTACAAAACAAATTACACTATTGAACAAACTAAAAACAAAATATATAAACAAATATCAAAGATATTTCAAATTATCATTTAAAATTCTTTTTAAAAATTTTCTGTTATAATATAATATATTATAATATATATATATTTATTTATTTATTTATTTATTTATTTATTTATATTATATATATAGTGGATGCACCATGGCTGAAGCATCCTTCATTTTCTAATTTTAAATATTACTCAAATGTATTATGAGTATTTGAAAAATATCCATATGATTAAAAGTCTTTAGGGACCCGTTTGAAAGAATTAACAAGTAATTGAAATGAGCTTTTACGACTGCTATTTAAATAATCACATCTAAACCGTAATCATTCTAAATAATTATTTTTTTATAATTACTCAAAATAATTATCTATTTATAACCGCTCATTTTTAACGATTCAAAATAATCATTCATTTTAACCTCACTCATTTATAATTATTCATATATAATTATTCATTTATAACTACTCATTATATCATATTTTATATATATATATATATAACCGAAATAGAATAAATCTCAAATTTTAGTGACTAAAATTAGACTTTAAAAATTCACATATTAATTTGGTACTAATCTCAAAGTGAGAACATTAATCTTTTAAAAATTGAACCAAAATAGAATGGGGCTGGTCCGGGGTAAACCTAACATAAAGCATAGATTAAGGGATGTTTGGAGAAGGGGAATGGAAATAATTATGACGATAAGAATTATTGAGAGAATATGAGAGAGTTTAGGGTGCAGAAAATGATTATGAAGAGAATAATTATAAGTGTTTGAGTTGAGAATGATTGTTTATGTTTTAGGTATAGAGATTGATTATAGAAAAATATTTACCTGTGTTTTGAATGCAAAAAATAATTATAAAATTAATGATTATCTATATTTAAAGTAATAATTATAGGAGAACGTTATTATTATTATTTGAGATTATTTTTCTTGAAAGAAGTGAAGCTAATATAGGCACGTTAATGTGACAGGTAAATGATTGATTGGAAAATCAAGAAATGACCTCAAATCAACATGGAATCAGCAGCAGTTTGTAACGAAGATTCATAATAAAATGGTAATTGCTTTTTATTGGGTTTTATTCAATCTATAATAATGTTATTATCGGTTGCCCTGTCATTGGAAAGGGGCAAGAATATAAAGAAATCAGAACTCTTATTAAAGGTACGTGAATCAAAAGTGTCTCGATCAATTTGTTGGCTGAATTAATTAAATTTATCTCAACACATTAATTTAAGTTTTTAAATTGATTCGAGATTTAAACTTAATAGGAGAGAGTAAAAAATATTGAATTTCATCAGCTTAAATTTTTTTTATTAACAAATGATTTAACGTAATTCAACACATTGTTATTGTACTTATTGAAGTGTTAGAACAGCTGAAGATCTCTAAAATTAGCAAGGAGAGGAATAATACTGGTTTAATTGGCAATGACACACTCAATTTTGGCTCTTTTATTCTTATTCAAAACAATAATTATCCATTTAATCATTTTTGACATTTTAGTATGCATTAATTGATAAATTTAAAAAATTGAATGGGTTAATAGCTCAATGATTCCATTGTTTGGTTGTAAATCAGTTTAACACTAGATCTCGAAAATCAGTATTTGTACCTCCTCTCCCAATATGTACTTAAAAACATGATAAATTTAAAAAATTAAAATATCATTTTTATTCTTAAATTTTAAATTTGGTTTCATCTTGGTTCCTAAACTTTCAAAAATTCAATTTTAATTCTTAAACTTTAAATTTATTTCATTTTGCTTTCAAATGTCTAATTTTAGTTTATGTACTTTTATAAAAACTCAAAATTGATCCCTATGATAATTTTGAAATTGATATTAGTGAAAATTGGTTTAATAATATTAATAATTTTATTAACATTAAAGACAAAATGTGAATTTATATTTCTAACATTATAGAGGAATAGGGTTTTTTTTTTTAAGAAAAATAAACAAAAATATTTCCAAAGGACAAATTTTAATTTTTTTTCCAAGTTCAGAAACTCAAATTGAACAAATCTCAAATTTCAGTGACTAAAATTTGGCTTTAAAAAATTCAAGGACCTAAATGACCATATGATTAAAAGTCTTTGAGGATTTATGTTTGAAAGAATTAACGAGTAATTGGGAATGAGCTTTTACAACTCCGATTTAAATAATCACATCTAAACGACCTATTGTAATCACTTAAAATAATTATTAGTTTCTAATCACTCAAAATAATTATCTATTTTTAATCACTCATTTTTAAGCGTTCAAAATAATCATTCATTTATAATCTCACTCATTCATGTCTAATCATTCATTTATAACCACTCATTTCTAACCTCCTAAAATAATCACTCATTTTTTATTACATTTAAACGATTTATTGTTTATAACCTTCTCTACAAAAATCAATATTCAAATGAGCCATTAACTGCAACCCCTCCACAAACAATTACATCCAAACGACTTATTACTAAAACTCAAATTTCTAATCAGTCAAAATAATCCTTCATTATAATTACCGTACAATTTCACATCCAAACACTTCTTAAAATAACTATTTTGAACCATTTCAATATGTTATAAAATATTCAGTAGCTAATCAAATCAAAGAAAAATTAATATATTTACAAATAAAAGAAAAGGAAACGCTTGATTATAATAAAACTTAGATTTACTTATTATTCTATGCACTAATTACTATATGTTTATATAAGCATTAAATAAACCAAGTGAATATCACATGGCAAATAGTGTAGAGGAAATGTGGCAACTCTTTTACTCAAAAATAGCAAAACATCCTTGAAGAAATGCACTTTTTTAATAATGTGATATGAGTGTGGGTAACATGTCCTTCATCATGAAAAAGTAAAAATGAATTAAATACCTTTTAAAACCATATTACATAGTGAAGCCAATTCAATCTCTTTTTTAAAAAAATAAAATAAAATAATAATAAATTATTGAAATTTGAATTTTCAACTTTAGGAGTTACCAATATTTAGAGTAATTGAGATACTTTAATTAAATTATTTTTGTCAACATTGTCGTGATTAAACTATTTAACTTATCGAATTATTGTATTTTGAGTGTGAATAACATACCCTATATAATTAGGAAGTTGAAATGTTTGAGTTAATAAGTTGTGCTTCTATTAATCATTGTCTTTTACCGAATGGGTGAGTGGCGCAATAGTTTCATTGTTTGAATGTAAACCAATTCAAAACCAGTTTCCCTCCCCTACATGAACTTTAAAAATAAATAAATAAATAAATAAAAACCATTATCTTTTTTTTCACAAATGTTTGATTTTCCTTTTTACTTACAAAATTTGGAAATATAATTAAGTTAAAAATAGTTTCTTAATTATTATTTTCTTAGAGTCTAATAGATACACACGTTGAGAATCCAACTATATATTTAAAGATCTTCACCTCATCTTATATTAAAAAGATAAAGAGTTCTAACACATTTATAAAAAAACTATCGTTTGAATTATTTTCCTCATTACCAAGTTATTTTAGAATAGAATCTCATGTTATCTAATATCAACTAAATTTATATTAAGGAACACTATCATATATCTAATGGCTAAAATTAGAGACAGTCACAAGATGGTGAGGATGTTTCCTCTTAGGTCAATTATATGATTCCACTTTTGCCTCACTTTTTTCTTAAATTTTTTGGGATTGACCAAAAAAGTGTAAGTGTTGAAAAAGGCCATGCTTTCTCTTTTGAATGGCTCAAGAGTATTTTGTTAAATTATTACTCTCATCGAGCATGGGTCAAAAGAGTGTATAAAGATTCCCCAATATCTTCCCTCCCACCCATTAATCACAAGTCAAAATTATTAAAATGTCCCAATTCAATTTGTATTAGTTTTCTTTACATTATTTATGTCTTAAATATCAAATCATAGATTAACTATCCTGGTAGTGTAGTGGTGAAAATGACAATAAAAAATTGAAAGATTGTTGGCTCAATTTATGTGGTCAACTATAAAAAAAATTAATTTTTAACTGATTTCCTTTACATTTAAATGTTGTAAAGTCACTAACCTAACTAAAGATAGGCTTTAATAAAATCTATTTGTACTGACATTAAAATTGGATCTTGAGTGTGGCGTGAGACAAGAAAACTTTGATGCCTAAGTCACAAAATAATAGGATTTGAAAGTGATTTAGTCAAGAATAGAACTACTAAAAAAATTAGTTTAAAGCGGCTTAGCTCAACTTCCCTTTGTTGAACCTACACCATGAGTTTATATAAGCTTCATTTCATAATCGAGTTTCAGCTCATTTATGTTATCACATTATGATGAATTAAATGTTTAACAAATCGTGTTACTCCATTTATTTCAAATTAATGATCTAGTTACGCATTGACGTGGTCAACCTTCTCTCTTCTTTGTTATCTAAATTATCATCTTAACAACTCATCTTCAAAGTTTCACATGCTGCTACACCATGCAAAGCCACAAGAGACACATCTTCAAGGAGTAAAAAGGTAAAGGGGTAGACATTGACCAACCCTAAAGCTAAGTCTCTTGATCGACGAAGAAGGTTGGCCCCTCCAGCTAGTCGCGATGCTCTTGGCTAGCCCACATGGGTTAGCCAACCCTCGTTAGTTTATTTTTGCCTCAATTCAAACTAATTTGTGCTAGTTTAATTTATCCGATCTTTTAGGTCAATTTTTTTGGACACGGTCCCCTCCTTTTTTAGTCCAAAGCGGTTTTGAATTTTATTCGAGATCAAGCTTTGTTTTCTCAACGAGTACAACCGTCTTCTTGGGCTTTAACTTTATGTCACATTTATCAATCTAACTTATGCTATACATGACAATTGGTTATTTAGGTTACATAAGAAGAAAAACTAATAGTGATTAAAGCAAAAGAAATTAAAATGAATCAGAAACAATTGAAATTAGGAATAAAGTATTCACGGCAAGTTATATATATATATATATATGAGGGGAAAAAATAATAATTAAAATAAAATAAAAGATATTGGTCTTTTTAGGGGTAAGATTGAGGAGAGAATCTTTAGGTGGAAGAATCCGACAAGATTGATTGGAGAGGTGAGAAAACGAGTGGAATAATGCACCATCAAAACGCTGTGTTTTAAATGTTTTTTTTTCGATAAAATATTATTTCGGAAAATGTATTTTGAATTTTCTTTTTCCGAATTTTATAAGCTTAAAATAAAGTTGTAACCGAGTATTTTCATGACCTTCGAATTTTCCCTTCTCAATTTATAATTACAATTAAACTAAAAAAAAGTTAAAGATAAATTTGAAGTTATTTTTTGGAAAAATTGAAGTTTTATTTAAGTTTATATATTTTAAAATCAAACACTTTTACTTGTGATATTTTAATAATAATTCATTTTAATCTTTGAAATAAGATAATCGTTAATGAAATAACAAAATGTTAACTATAATATTGACTAAATTAATTTTAAAATAAAATAGATTTATGATGCAGTAATTATAGTGCTTACAAAAAAATTATTTCTAAAATAAAAATTCAATAGAGACTTACCAACATTTTTATATTTTTAGTTATAAAAAAAAAAACTTATTCACATTTTTTAGATGGAATAAATATGATGATTTTTGGCCTTCTAAAAATTAATGGTACATTTTATTCATCTAAAATGCACACTTTTCATCTTCTAAAAATCAGAAATTTGGGTTGATGTCCAATGAGCTCCTACCCAATTCTCTTATTGATTCGTATTCAAAATGTGAGTCTTTTGTGAAATCGGCAAATTAATCAAATGTGCAATTTCTTATCATTGAAGCTTTACTCATTTTGAACCAAACACCCCAAACATTTTCTTTAAAAAAATGAAAATGTTATTTTATTTTGTTTTCTAACCAATGTTTTTCTCTCGTTGGAATTTAATTTGAATAAAGGTAAAAAGAAAGGAAAAAATAAAAAATGAATCTGAGGGTGGGTGTGGGTGTGAACAGAAAATGAAAAAGAGCAAAAACGGTGCCGTTTTCGAGTTTCTAGCTGACATCTCCTTCTTCTACGATTCAATCCCCCACTCGCTCTCACAGCGCGTGTTTTACACTCCATCTCGCTCTCCATTTTCTATGGGTAATTGTACCAGTAGATATTTTGAGCATTAAAAATTGAGATTGTAATATTAAATAGTTTAGTGTAAATTTTTTGTATATAAATGTCAGAGAATCACTCGTTTAAATGTGAATTTTTTTAAAATAAGTTATTGTTAATAGTTGGTTTAAATGTTTATTTTTTAAAATGACTTATAGAAATTAGTAATTTTAAAATCATAAATTATTTTAAGTAATTAAAAATAAATAATTATTTTAAGTGATCGTAATAATTTATTTAGAGATAGTATTTTTATGATAAGTTACAACTTTAATTGTAGCTTTAAA
>JBBMKA010000001.1:221098-249571 GCA_037833695.1 Sechiopsis laciniata
GGTATCGAAACAAACACAAATCTCAAAATTTAGGTATTAAAATTAAAATTTTAAAAATCCATGAATTAAATTAAAAAGTTTTTTTGGAAAAAGAAACAAAACTAAAAGTTAGAGATAAATGAAACAAACATCAAGATCAAAATTGTATTTTGCCAAAAAAAAAATCCCTTCGTGAATCCTTTCCTTCTCCTTCTCCCAAAACCCCAACTTTCTTTATTATTATTATTAAAAAATTTTGGTTCGATATAGAAAAACCCACGCCGCAACTGGCCGTGCCCAGTCCGTCTAGCAACGCCGGTGTTCACAACTCCAAGAAGGAATCGGAGCAGTTGGAGGCTTCTTTGTAAGTTTCTTCATCATGTTTCAGTCTTTGCGCAAATCAATTCAAAGTGTTGTAGCATTTGTATTAACCCTAAAGAACTAATTTAATTTTAGTGAGCAAGTCGGAATCAATCGATCAAACCTCCCGCACTTTGCCCTAGTTTTTTGGGATTGGAACTTTGTGGTAAGACTTGTATTGTAGGCCCTTGAGAATGTATTTTAGCTGCTGAAACTTGATTGCTAATCTTTGGAACTCGCATTTGTGTGCTGATCTGATTGTTGCTTAAGTGACTGAATTGTTTCGGAATTTATTGATGTTTAGTATGATGTAAATATACCATGCCTTGTCCCCAAGTGGTGGCATAGTGGTTGAAAACTTGGACTTTGATGGTAAGGTCGCAGGTTCGAGACTCACCTGCAACATTAATTTGTACACACCTCCCGTGTCTCCATTCCTTTGATGTCTCCCGATGCCTAGCCTAGGGACGGGCGTGGTTATCTTTGATTTTTAGACATTAGGTTTATGTTCATACTTTTTGTAGGGATTATCTTTGGTTTTAAAAATTTACCAAATTTTGTGGTTTTTTTTTTCTTTTGAGTTGTTTTGTTTAAGAAACTTTCTTGAACTCATGAATCATGATTGTTCTTATAGCTTATGGTGTAATAGTTGAAGCCGTCGTCTGAAGAGATGTTGCATCACAAGTCGTTTGTTAAAAAGACCAAGTCTGGGAAGGTGATGAAGGTTGGTAAATTTATAATCTTTTCCTAATTAGATACATGTCGTTTTTTCTTTCTTTCTTCATTCTTTTATTTATATCAATTTTATCTTGCTTTGTTTTTTTTTTTTTGGATTTCTGTTTTTCATCACAGCAAGTGAGAGAACACTATCTTCGAGATGATATATATTGTGGGACTTCAATTTGCAAAGAATGTGATTCTTCCGTTGCTCGCTTGAGTGCTTCTACATCCCCAATTCTAGTTCTGGACACCAATGTCGTTCTTACTCAGGTTCTTTTCATGCGATTCCCATTATTAAAGTTTTTTTTTTTTGAACTTGAAGTATTGTTATGAAACAAAGCATTTTTACAGATTGATTTGCTCGAGAATCCTGCTATTGATGACGTGGTTATGCTATCAGTTGTTCTGGACGAGGTTAAGAACAAGAACTTGTCTGTTTACAATAGAGTTAGAGCTATATGTGGCAATCCTCTGAGGAGATTCTTTGTCTTCTCCAATGAGCATCACAAGTATGTTTTTAGTTACCATTTCATCAATACTGTCTTTCTCTGTCATCTTATCTCTGATTGATATTGTATGGTTGTACCGTCTAAATTTGAAAAGTTTATTGAGTTTTTTTTTTTTTTTTTCTTTTTTGTTCTTTTATAACACTAGGATTAGTTAACCCTTGTTGCCTGTTGGAGGTTCAAAATTTATCCTTCGTTATTATGTTTCTGAATTTCATGGGATTCGAGATGTTATTTGCTTTAACTCATTTTTCCAATCTATATACAGAAGTGATGCCTTTTGTTTGAACTTCTACATAAATTAAGCTGGTGATTTTATGCTTCTTTGGTAAAAAATGGAAAGAATAGCTTTTCTAGCTAGGGCTGAAGCTGATTAATGTAATGGTTGAATGAAGTGTGATATTGAGGTTTTTGATAGTAGGGGTGCAAGGTAAAATCGAAAAACCGACCAAACCGTCAAAACCGACATCGATTCAAGCCGAAACCGATTTTATTGGGCGGTTTCGGTTTCTAAAATAATAAAAACCGAATAATTCGGTGGGTTTCGGTTTTTAATGAGATTGTGTCGGAAATAAACCGAACCGAAGGAATATATGTATATTGTAAAAAATAGTTAGGAATTAAAAAATATGCTGTAGCTCAACTGGCGTGTGCATTAGTTCGTGTTCCTCTTCACCATGGTTCGATCTTGAATACAACGTTTTTATTTTATATTTAGCTGGAAATCAACAAATAAATTATATATTTTATTAAGAACTCTTAAATAAAACGCGTGTGTGGTATAGTTGGTTAGGATGTTCAATACTTTCCTTCAGTTTTTGAGTTCGAGCTAGAATTTCAGCAAATTATATTTTGCTATTTTCCCAACGGTGAACCGACCAACCAAATCGCCCAAACCCTCTGTTTATTGGTTCGGGCCAGTTCGGTTCGGTTTTGGTTCTTAGTTTCTATTGCAAATTTGGTCGGTTCGGTTTGGCCCTTAAACCGAGCTGAACCGAACCGTTTACACCCCTATTTGATAGAAAATGAAACTCCAATTCTAATGTGATCAGTTTCCCCACAATTTTTTTTTCCATGGCATGAAGTATAAAATCTATATGAAAAGAACATGCACTTTCATTACGGAAAGAATTTTGAGCTTCCTTTGATGACATTGCTTTCGCAGGGATACATATATTAAGGAGATGAGTGGAGAAAGTAAAAATAATCGAAACGATAGAGGTATTCTCTTGAAATTACAAGATTTTATGCTTTAAGGTTCACACACTGAAGCTCGACTACGTATATATATTTTCATCCATCCACTCTGTCCCACTTATTCAATATTTATTTCTGATATATATTCACATAGGTCCTTTCTTACTCACATTGTAATCGTTTTTTGGAGAACCTGCGTAATCTATTTTTTATTTTTTTCACAACCTTTCTATAAGCTAATTGCTGTGGGGAATGACTATTATCTTCAACATTGTGATTCAGCAATTCGAGTGGCTACCCAGTGGTATCAAAATCATCTTGGTGGTGCTGCTCGTGTTCTACTCATAACAAATGACAGAGAGAATAAGATGAAGGCTATTGAAGAGGGTATTTATGCAGAGTCAAGTATGTTGGATGTTTAATAATGATTGTGTTCCTTTTTTCATATTTTTTTTGTGTCATATACTTTGCTAACTTGGTTAATTTGTGTTTTCTTTACAGTTGAATCATATGTTAGATCTTTGGGTCAAACTCATTTACTTGACCTGTTGGTGCATAGTGCAAATGAAGATACAAATATGCAGGAAATTGAAGATTTGAGGCCATCCAAGAGAAAGATTCTTTACTCTGAGGTATTGCAATGAATTATTCTGTACTTTTATTAGTTTCTGGTTAGATATCGCTGCTTATAAAGTTTCTTGTTTATAATATATCCAACTTTTCAGCATAAACCCATGTCAGAAATTACTTCTGGCTTGCACCGTGGTATATATCATCAAGGAAAGCTCCGTGTTAATCGATACAATCCATTTGAAGCATATGTGGGAAGTGAGAGTATTGGTGATGAAATAATTATTTATGGACGTACCAACATGAACCGGGCTTTTGATGGTGATGTTGTGGCTGTTGAACTTCTGTCTCGAGATCAGTGGCATGAAGAGAAGTCTTTGACAATAGCAGACGAAGGTTCTTTAATTTTATCCTCGTGAATATTTTATTTAAATGAGAACTGAGAGCTAGTTTGAATTCTGTAAGGATCTAACATAAATGTGTGTGCGCGTTGGGATTGGGGGAACGCCCCACTCACGACTCGAGTTGTAAGAAGTTCAATTATATGATAACTTAAATGAAAATGATAGAAAGGATAGCAAATTCCCTCTAAGGAGGAAGTGACTGATGTTTTTGCCTTTGTGTTTCCAATTCAAGTTTCTATTTGGATTGGTGGTGGCCGGTGGGAGGGGGCAAAAGAGTAGGTTGGGGGTCAGTTTCTAATAAGTTTTTTTTAATAATAAATTTCGATTTTATGCTGAATGAGGATGGTAGAAAGGGTAGCAGCTTTTCTGTTCGAAAGTGATTAATGATTTGCCTTTGTGTTTCGAATTCATATTTCTATTTGGTATTTAACTTCTCTCTCTCTCTCTCTCTCACGCACAGTCCCATGAATCCGTGATTGATGCATACTTTTTGGTTGTGTTATTGCAGATGATGATGAGGAAGAAGATGTTCACCTTGTTCCTGGTAGTGCAGATGATGCCCCAAGAACTGCATCTGTACTTCAGGGCTCTGATGGAGATTCTACTTCTAGTTCAGCACGTCCAGCTGGTCGTGTCATTGGTATCATAAAGCGGAACTGGCACTCGTAAGTTAGCTTGGTAGTTGGTAGATTATGTGGATGCGTGCTATACATAGTTTTATATTTTTTTTGTTCTTCATCTTCTACTTGGATCATTTGTATATGTATGTGTGTATATCAGACAATGTGCAAGATGGACTAACTTGGTAGACAATATAAGGAAAAATATACTCTGCTATTTTTCACCTAGCTTTATAGTTGGTTTGTTGCATTTCTTAAATCTCATGTTTTCTTCTAACATTGTCGTTTCTTTACATCTCCAAGATTGTTGCACCTACTTTTTATTGCAGTGGAGTTTCGTCTGATGTTGAATTTAAATGCAGTTATTGTGGTTCGTTGGATCCAATGCCTATGCCTGCCGGAAGTGGTGGTGTTGCCTATGCTCTATTTGTTTCAAAAGATCGCCGGATTCCTAAAATTAGAATTCAAACTCGTCAACTTGAGAATCTTTTGGACAAGAGAATTATTATAGCAGTTGATTCTTGGGACTGTCTATCTAGATATCCTTCTGGCCACTATGTGCGATCTATAGGAGAAATAGGAGATCGAGATACTGAAAGTGAGGTATGCACAATTCTTATATCAATAATAAATACCTTTCTATCTCTTTATACGTTTAAAAAACACAGGGTTCTTTAGATGAATTTCCGTAATAATAGGATCTAATAGATCTTTTTGAATTGCTAAAGCCGGAATTTATGTTTTCAATTATTGAGTATTATTTATATACTAATGAAATCAAGCCTCTTCATTTGATTTGATAAAAAAACATTAAACGTTTGCTTTCATAATAACTTTATTTGCATTATATATAAATTTTCTCACGAGTTGATAAAATGATGGTCAAATGATGTCATATACTATTCTGATTTCTAGCTATCTATAAGAAAGTCATCTGTTCCCTTTTGTAATTTAATAAATTAATGAAATTGTTTCTACCCTAGAGCCAACAAGAACATAACTCTAGAGGTATCTTGTATAACCTAACCCTAGTAGTTATAGGTTTGTATCCCCCTTCTCTAAATGTTTTTGAATAAAAAAAACTTATTTATAAGAAAGTGAGAATTGAATCCTCGAGCACTACACGTTAATTACTAGTCAGTCTAAAATGGGGGGGGGGGGGATTTTTTGTTCCTTTGCTCATTCACTGAATTGTTCCTTTTGAATACTTCAGGTGGTCTTAATTGAAAATGATATAAACAACAGGCCATTTTCTTCACAAGTTATGGCATGCTTGCCACCATTACCATGGTTCGTGTCTCCTGCTGATGTAGCAAACCCCATTCGTCAGGATTTGCGGCACCTGAATGTTTTCAGTGTAGACCCTCCAGGTAGGTTTTTTTTACTCTATTGCCTTTGCCTTTTCCACTTCTTTTACCCATTCATATTATTCCTCAATGGTGTAGTCATGTCTCTTCTGTCAAACAATAATTGGAGCCAATGGGCTTTTGGTTTGTCCAGGTTGCAAAGATATCGATGATGCACTTCACTGTACAGCTCTTCCAAATGGAAACTTTGAAGTTGGAGTCCGTATCCTCAATCTTTTGATATTTTATATGCCGGACTTAATGATGGATTCCTTTTTTTTTTTTATAAGAAATAATCTTAATTATAGATTTCTTATACACTTTTCATGGTTCCAAAAGATTTAAAATAATTAATTAAATCATGTGGATCGTGTCATTTATTCATTCCTTTTTATTTGGATTCTTGAAGTAGTATATTCTCAGTAATACTTCCCGGTGCTTTGCCAAGAGACGGGCGTGGTTACTCCCGGTATAGTGGAGCGAAACTCTGATTTCTCGATTAAAAAAAAAAAAAAAAATATATATATATATATATATATATATATATACACACACACACACACTCAGTAGTACTAGGATACTTTTTACTAGGTGGATTTCAGATCTGGGTTGTAGGAGCCTTGATGTCCCTAATTGTATCTTTAACGGTATTTTATTAGATATTGCTGATGTAACAAATTTTGTACACCCTGACACTGCATTGGATGATGAGGCTTCACAAAGGGGTACATCAGTGTACCTTGTTGAGCGGAGAATAGACATGCTTCCAAAGTCATTAACAGAAGGTTGACATTTACTATTATGTTGCATTATTATGCACAAGGAACTATTTAATAGGTTTTATTCTTCTCCATTTTAGCTTAATGTGTTGAAAAATCTAAATCTACAGATATATGTTCTCTTCGAGCTGATGTGGAGAGACTGGCATTTTCAGTAATTTGGGTATGTGATGCTTCATTCCTTTTTGTTGTGATTAAACATCCTCATCTATTCTACATTTTTCTTTCTTGCAAATATAGCTTAGAGTTTTATTCTTCGGTTGAAAAATAAGGCATATTCATACTTCTTTTGTTCTTATATTCACTTTCTGCAAATCCTCTGTTGGCTTTTTGTCGTACTGTACATTTTATTTTATGAAACTGTTGTCTTTTGTAGGAAAATTTGCACATTTGTGAATATGTTTAGACTTAAGTATTCCCCCATCCCCCTAATTCGTGCATTTATTTTCAATCCCTTTCCTCTGATGTTCAGGAAATGACACCTGAAGCAGATATTATTTCTACTAGCTACACAAAAAGCATCATTAAATCGAGTGCCGCATTATCATATGTTGAAGCTCAAGCAAGGATGGATGACAGGTAATATTTCGTTTCAGTTGTAACTATTGAAGTATATTGGATTTTTTGATAATGTCTTTTTCCACTTTTATGTTGACCTGCCCAGCATTTTGGCATAGTTGGTTGTTGTAAATTGCGATTATGTTTCCTATTAGGTCCTTACTGTCTTTTAGTTGTTTTAAGCCATCAGTGATGTCAAGAGCAATGGATGTATACCCCTTCATTGTATCTTGCAGCCTTTGTGAATAATCTACTGCCTTTTATTCTTTGTTCATGAATATTTGTCAAATCACTTTACTTATTTTCAGAACTTTTTTGGGGTTCAATTAGAACTGAAGATTTATTTTTACAGCCGATTGATGGATCCAATAACCAGAGATTTGAGAAATATGAATGCCTTAGCAAAGGTAAGCATGCTTTGTTTACTTTTGTTCTTTAATTAATCACAGTGATGTCTCTGACTCGTAGTTTCTTTAATCTCGCACAACCTTGGTCAACCTGCAGAAAATGAGGTTGAGACGAATTGAGAGAGGTGCTTTGACTCTTGCTTCTGCTGAAGTCAAATTTCAAATTGACACCGAGACCCATGACCCTCTTGATATTGGT
This sequence comes from Sechiopsis laciniata, assembly GCA_037833695.1. NCBI lineage: Eukaryota > Viridiplantae > Streptophyta > Magnoliopsida > Cucurbitales > Cucurbitaceae > Sechiopsis > Sechiopsis laciniata. The sequence continues at coordinate 228,744 of JBBMKA010000001.1, forward strand.
ATGTTTGGATGTCAGATTTCATTCATGAATAGTTTTGTGAATCCTTGAGAAATAGACTTTTGTTTACTTATTAGTTGTGTGTATTAAATGTGCGAAGATTTTTCCTTTTCTTTCTAAAAAATTTCTCAAACCTTTTCATTGTCCTTGTCAAATTATTTTTTCTCCCAGGTATGTATCAAATTCGAGAAGCTAACCAAATGGTAGAGGAGTTTATGCTTGCTGCAAATGTTTCAGTGGCAGAAAAGATTCTTAAGCATTTTCCGCTGTGTTCATTATTAAGGTAAAGAGCTATGACATAAGAATTTGATTCTTGAGTGCATTTTATTATGTGGGCCGATGCATTATGTTCATGTCATGTGTGTCTCTCCCTTTACCTTTTTTTTTTTCATTTTTTCCGGAGGGTGGGAACTTGTGGTTGCGGAATGGTGGAATGGATGTTGCAGAGTATTTTGCAATAAACAATTCCATAAGCTGTATACTTCACACCCATTTTTACAGTTAGCATATTTGATGCAAGCCTAACCTGGCCAGCCCATTTGCTCGATGCAGTTAAAGAATTTTTTTCATTTCTTATTCTTGGTTGTTGGGGGGTTTATGTTCTTTCAGCCATTAGTTATCAAATAACATTTTTCTATTTCTAAACATCTAAAAGCTTAAACATCCATCTTTATCAGCTGTCATTTCTGATATACATCTCAAGATGTTCTTTTTCTTCTTGTATCTATTTTTGTGGGCAATGGCTGAATGATAAGATTGCTTCAATAAACTATTGCTTTCTTTTTATTTGCAGGCGCCATCCTACACCAACTAAAGAGATGCTTGAACCCTTGCTTCGCACAGCTGTAGCTGTTGGTCTTGACTTGGATGTCTCATCATCCAAAGCCCTGGCTGATTCACTTGATCGTGCTTTGGTATATCATATGTGATATTACATTGAGTAGGATATAATGTGAATTGGTTAAATTACAAATTTGTTCTCATGGTTTTGAAAAACTTAAGATTCACTCTCTACGTTTTTAAATATTAGAATTAGCCTATCCCCAAGGGGTGGCGTAGTTGGTTGAAGACATGGGGGCTTTGAAGGTGTGCTCCCCTTAAGGTTTCAGGTTCGAGACTCACTTGTGACATTAATTTGTAGACACCTCCCATGTTTCCATTCCTTCGATGTCTCCCGGTGCTTGGTTTAGGGACAGATGTGATGACCTTTGTTTCAAAAAAAATATTAGAATTAGCCTCTATGTGACTAGTTATGATATTTTATCAAACCATAAGAATGAAGTTCTAACTTCGAAAATTTGAGGGACTAAATTCTAACTTTCTCCTAACCATAGGGAATAAATTTGTAATTTGATCTTTTAAATTTGTCTTTGTTCAAAAGTTATTCTAGTTCCTTATCCTAGTCTGTTCTTTGTTTGACTGGAACAAAATTCTTATTTTATCAGGGTGATGATCCTTACTTCAATAAGCTGATCAGAATACTAGCTACTAGATGTATGACACAGGTAATTTCACTCAAATATGGAAATTCGACAAGTTTAATTGGTTGTGGACATTTCTGAAAGCTGTTTTTGTACAAGTGAAGGCAGTTTACTTTTATAGCGGAGACCTCAGTCCTTCAGAATATCTACATTATGGGCTTGCAGCACCTCTGTATACCCATTTCACCTCTCCTATTCGACGATACGCAGGTTCGGGCTTGCCTTGATTTGTCTGTTTGGCGACACTATCTCATTATTTGTGGTCTTCAGCTATCTTTTTATTGCAGATGTCATCGTGCACAGATTGCTTGCTGCATCTTTGGGAATTTTCAAACTTCCAACCCTATTCCATGACAGACCAAAACTCACTGCAATGGCTGATAGTAAGAAATACTTTCTGCACCTTAGTTATTGTTGACATGGAATATTGCATTCTTGAGATGATTACTACTTATTAATGTATGAACACTTTATACGTGTTACACGACAGTTGTTCTCGGCCTCCCGCCTTGTGAAAGAAGACAATTTAAACCCAAAGAAAAAGAAGCGCACCCACAAAACACTTCAGCTTGCCTTGACACTTTATAGAGACGAATCACATGTTTGTTAATTTGTCCATGTCCTGAATTTGAAAAAAATTGTGTTGCCATGTCTGTGTTCGTATTCATGTCTCGTGTCCATATCCTTGCTTCTCAATGATAATTGCACTTTGCATAGCATGCATAACTGGATCAAGCTTTAACTCTTAATTCGAGAAAAACTATTCTGATTTTCGTTTTGTTGGTTGGTGTATAAGAGTAACATGATATTTTTAAGCTCTCTTGATCATATGTGCTCATTTCTTTAAGAAATATGACATTGGTGCTTACTCTTGTAAATCGTTTTCAGACTTAAATTATCGACATAGAAACGCCCAGATGGCTGGCCGTGCTTCAGTGGAGCTTCATACTCTAATTTACTTCAAAAAACGGTATGTGATAACTAGCATGTTCATCACTCTTTGTATGATTAAAATATTTTCAAATCCACCTGCTTTTCTCGTCTAACCTAAAGAAATTTCATCTCTTGCTGTTGTAGGCCTACGGACACGGAGGCCAGGATAGTGAAGATACGATCAAACGGTTTTATAGTATTTGTTCCCAAGTATGGTTCAGAAACCTATGTTTTTATCCTGTTTCTGCTTTTTACTTTGATTGAGATGACTTGCTTTGAATTTCTCAAAATCAAATAAGAATGTCGATATCAACCTCCATTCACGACCACGTAAACAATAAAGGACTCGGATCAAATGAGTTCAAGTCATGGTAGTCAGATTTAACATCGTGCAGGTTATGTTAGCAACCAAATATAATAAGGCTTGGCGTAATTGACCTGAATATTTAGTTAACAAAAAAAGTGAACCTCTGTCCCCAAGGGGTGGTGCAGTTGGTCGAAGACTTGATCTTTAAGGGTATACTCCCTTTGAGGTCTCAGGTTTGAGACCGGCTTGTGATATTAATTTGTAGACACTCCGCAATTATGTCTCCACTTCTCCGATATATCTTGATGCCACAATCTAGGGACAGACTAGTGGCGCTCTTGAGTTTAGAGTAGCAAACCTCCAAGTTCTCGAGTTAAACTTGTGAAATAGGAAGTTATGTGTGCTGGGGTTTGTAAATTCGGATGTGTTTGAGGTTACGAGTTCAAACTAGGAACCAAGATGATAGGTTTGATGGTGAATGTTGAGATTAGTTGAAACGTAGATATGTTGTTCTAGATATTTCACCAATGATAGAACACGTTTCTGCGTCACTGCCTTTATTTGCAATCATCCCGACGGTGACGATTGTTTCTTTTACTTTCCCTTTCACAGATTCGGTATCGAAGGACCGGTATACTTGTCTGGAAGAGGCGAGAAGCAAAATGGAGAATGGTTCGTGGATGAGCAAGAACAGAAGATCAAGAAGTTGGATGGTAGCATCACATACGATGTTCTACAAGCAGTGAGAATCCACATGGAGGTTGTGGAGCCCTCACCAAATCGACCAAAGCTTCAGCTTACTCTTCTCTACTAACCTTATTATAGTTTTAAAAAAAAATTGTAATAACTATTATTATTTTAAGTTTTGCCTCTTAAATCACTTTTGTATAAGTAAAAGGTTAGAAAGTACAAGTGTTTTTTTTTTGGGTGTTTGTGATTTTATTGAGGAAGTTCATGTTGTGTGAGTAGAGCAGTTCATTTATTTTTATTTAAAATAGTTACCACATTTTTAAAGCAAAAATGTATAATTTATTTAAAATGTTTTGATTTCATTTTTTTTGTGTTCAAGTTAGTTCATTTTGTATCGATTGTTGGTAAAATTTTAAGTTCATTTGGAAGGTAAATGTGATGCTAAAATATATTTTATTAATTAGATTAAAAATGGTTTTTTTTTTTTTTTGAAAAAAATTGTTTAAATTATTTGGTTTATGATTTAATAATAAGATATGTTTATGTGCATTTGTTATATACTGGTTAAAATATTCTCTCTGATTTGAGTTTGTTTTGAAATTTAGTTTTTGTATTTTCAATAAATTTTAAAATAAATTATTATGATAGATTTTTTTTCTTCTTTGAATTATATTTCTAATAGAATTAAATTTAACCTATTATGAGACTAAATTTGTGCTCGAACGACACTATATATGTATAAATTAATGGAGGAGAACTCTCGAAAAAATGAGAGTTAAATATCAATTTTATCAAATTTTCAACCATAGTATTGAACTAAATTTATAAAATCAATATGTTATCAATCCTCTTATATGAAAAACAATTAAAACTAAATTGGAAGGATAGGAGCATTATAATTCTAAAATGGGCTTGTGAGGCGAAACTGCGCAAATTAGCGGTGCATGATAGCATGGTCGGCAGCTAGACAGTTTTATGAAATCTCTAATCATCATTCGACACGTGTACTCCCCGACACTTCTCTGACACCCGGATTCTGTCTCTTTGATCTTCCAAAAGTCATCAACCCAATTTACAATCATCTCCTCCTGTCTTTTTCACTTCCTTTAAAATTTAGGTTTTTGTGAAAAAGAGTAATCTATATTTTGGTTAAAATATTTTCCATAGGTTTTTATGTTTGTGAGGCATTTTTTAATATTTTAGTTTATGTGCTTTTAAATAGAGATGTCGATTAAGGGATTGTTGGCATCGTCCAACCCTTGGTGAATGGGCGCCGATTCTTTAGAGGGACTAGCGATACTATTCAACTTTGAGGAATTGAGTCGGGAGTCGTTAGGCCCATTTTCTTGTGGGTTTATTGTGAGTTGGGTCTATCCCTTGAATTTTTAACTTTTCACTTTTTGTAGGGTTGGTAAGTCGAAGTTCATGTAAGTTAATTTAAATACTCAAAATTATAAAACAAATTATAATATGAGCCTAATAACCCATTCAAGTATTATAATTTTGATCACATGGAAAGGTTTTGAATTTCCACTCTAAGTATGATAGAACTAAAAAGAAATTTAAAGAGTAGCAAGATTGCACTAAAAATAGGTTGATTCACCAAATGACATAGAAATTTGATGGCTAAGAGGATGCACTAAATTTGAGTTTGATGATTTTGACTCAAGTTCAAATCCTAATAGATATGGATGGAAGATAATTAAAAAAAAGGTTACAAAAATTACTCAGGCAACAAAAGAATAGTACTCTAATGTATCATGTATCAAATAGTTACAGCTGGTTATAATCTCAAATATTGTTGAATTTAAAAAATAAAAAAGAAAAAAGAAAAAGAGGATTCAATGTGTGTCTCTTCCATTCAACAAAAAAAAATATTTTATTGAGTTCAACAACAATTGAAGGACTGAATGGGTCGGTGGCACTTATCTTGTTTGATGTTAATTTATTTTAACTCCATAGTCACGAGTTAAAATCTGAAAATCGGTATTTGACTCTCATATTAATTGAGAGTAGTTGTATCCGTGTATGTAGGATTTGTTAGTCTCCCAAACAACAATTGAAGGTTTAGAGATTGAAACCATTGCAAGTCACACTAATATTGTTGATTTTATTAAAAAAAATATTTAGAGTTGTAGGAATTCAAACCTAAGTCACTTGATCATAACTTCTTTTTTTAAAACAGTTACTAAAATATACAAGATACCCGAACCATCTTGCAAGGATTGAATGAGTTAGGTGTAAGAGATGGCGACAAAAGAGAACAATAAAAATGCAGCGATCATTGATGGCCACATCAGACACAATTCAGAGACACAAAAAAGCTTCATCGTTTCCATTACCATTACCATTACCACACTTCGATAACCAAAACCAAATCTCAATTTTTTTCTACACTGACACAGTCCACAGTCTCTTTTAGGGTTCATCGATCTATTGTCCTCATTTCCACATTCCCCCAAATCAAATAAAATCGAATCCGTTTTTCAAACTTGGGTCAACGCCAAATCAAGTTGAAGAGAATTGAAGGAGAAATGGGCAGGCTTCGTTGCTTCTTGGATATCAGTATTGGAGGCGATCTAGAGGGTAGAATTGTGGTGGAGCTTTTCGACGATGTTGTTCCTAAAACTGCTGAGAATTTCAGGGCTCTTTGCGCTGGTGATAAGGGTATTGGCCCTCATACATGTGTTCCTCTTCATTTCAAGGTTGTTTTTCTGGATTTTTGTGGTGTTTTGTGTTGAATCTGAACTGGGTTTCTTTGTTTGTGTAATAGTTGTATTGGGTTTTTTTTCCTTTTTGGTATTGGTTGTTTGTTTTAGTTGATCTTGGATTTTTCTTTCATTTGTGGGTGTTTCTGTCCTTGATTAGCAATAAAACAGTGGTGCTCTTGTACTTGGGTGCTGATATTTTAGTTGTTGTTGTTGGCAGGTTTTGTTGTTCTTAGGATGTGTTTTTGAGGTGTTGGATTGAGTTTTGAGGCTTTTTCCTAATAAGGGTCTTTAAAAGCTTGTTTCTTGTTTCTTTTCTTTGTTTTTTTCTCTTGTATGGAAGCATGGAATATCATTCGAGATCACAAGTTAGTCGTGTTGTTTTGATCAAGCTATGTCTTTTTTTCTTTTTCTTTTTTTCCAAGAAATGAAAACATTTTCATTCATAAGATAAATGTGTTACAAGGTTTGTGCCTAGTTCTGATCCATTTTGTACAATGAATATTGATTAAGCATGTCAATAACAGACATTTGACCTTTGTAGTATTCTTTGGTGTTCTCGCATCTTGATTGTTTCTTGGAATTTTTTCATGAACGAAAATGGTGCTAATAAGAGTTGAGCTCATGCTCAACTGGACATAATGTATGACTTGATAATTAAGAGGTTACGTGTTTGAATTCTCATACCAATATAGTTGAATTAAAAAGAAAGTAACGAAAATGGTCTTAGATAACGTTTGCAACTTTTCACTCTTTTAGGAAAGTGCTTTACTTGTTTGTTCATAATTTGTTCTGTCTTACTCTGAACTGGATATGTGAATGCTCATATGTTTACTTTGAATTTATTTGAATTCTTCAGGGGTCATGTTTCCACCGTGTCATAAAAGGATTCATGGTACAATGTGGAGATATTTCTGCTGGAGATGGTACTGGTGGAGAGTCTATATACGGCATGAAATTCGATGATGAAAATTTTGAGCTGAAACATGAAAGAAAAGGAATGTTGTCTATGGCGAATTCTGGTCCCAACACAAATGGGTCCCAATTTTTCATCACTACTACCCGCACTCCTCATTTAGATGGGAAACATGTAGTGTTTGGGAAGGTTGTGAAAGGAATGGGAGTTGTTCGTTCAATCGAGCATGTTACAACCGGTGACAACGACCGCCCTACTGGTGATGTCATTATTGCGGATTGTGGAGAAATTCTTGAGGGAGAAGATGATGGGATCTCAAACTTTTTCAATGATGGGGATACGTTTCCTGATTGGCCAATTGATTTAGAACAGAGCCCTGATGAACTTGAATGGTGGGTGAATTCAGTTGACTCTGTAAAGGTTTTTGGTAATGAGCATTACAAGGTAAGAACCTTGGCTTTACATTTTCATTAGCTTATTACTAAATTTTAGTGATGGATTTCGTTTAAGTTCAATAACTCTCTCTACAGAAGCAAGACTACAAGATGGCTCTTAGAAAGTATCGAAAGGCTTTACGCTACCTCGATATTTGCTGGGAGAAAGAAGGAATTGATGAAGGTATATCTTCCCTTTGACATAACTTTAGTATCATAAAACTACACATTGAAGTTGTTTTACTATGAATATCTAAGTACGTATGAGTGCACTGGCTCCCCCTCCCCTCAATTGCTCCTCGTTTTTTCCTTTCGGTCTGCAGAGAAGAGTTCATATCTTAGAAAGATCAAATCACAGATATTCACGAACAGTTCAGTAAGTGTCCTAGTGAATGTATTTCATTTTCTTTATTGAAGTATTTTCAGTTTAATAATGATTGGCTGTTTTGTGATGTAGGCTTGTAAGTTGAAGTTAGGGGATCTGAAAGGAGCATTGTTGGACACTGATTTTGCAATGCGTGAGGGAGACAACAATGTGAAGGCTTTGTTTCGCCAAGGTCAGGTTGGTATTTCTTGTGGCAAAGATGGATTTGTGATTGTCATTTTCTTTGCATCTTTTCTTTTTAATTTTAATAAACATATTCCCATTTGGATTATTAACAAGGTTCTATTTTGATTTTTCTTATGCTTTTTTATGATTTCTTTTGTAAAATAACTTTATGTAAAAGAAATGGACAGTGGGGGTAGCCATCATGGGTTTGGAATTTTGGAGAAAGATTTTTTACCCCATGGTAGCCTAGCGACGCGTCACCTAGCTTGGATATTAAAATTCTAGGAGTTTCCTAACATTGTGTTATAATAAGATGAAGATCTGTCCTCAAGGACTAGCCTGATTGGTTAAGGCTTTCAATATATGCTTCTTTGGAGGTCTCGGGTTCAAGCCTTACAAGTGAGTTTAAATGTAAAATCTCTTGTTGTCTTTCGGGTCGGACCTTGGGATGGCCGCAGGTGCCCCCGGAGGTATAGTAGAGCAAAGTTCTGATTTCCCCGTTAAAATAATTAAAAATAATAGATCTAACGATTCTCTCAGTTGATTGATCAAGATGTGTAGAAGTTGGCTTGAACACTCACTAAACTAAAAAGAATGCTGAATAATTGAGCTTATAAGTATTGTAGACTGGTGCTTACTGATTATTATAATTCATTTCATATCCAGGCACACATGGCTCTTAATGACATTGATTCTGCAGTCGAAAGTTTCAAAAAAGCATTGGGTTTGGAGCCAAATGATGGTAAATAGTATTTGACCAGGCTGTTGCGGTTTATGTTTTGAAGTAATTTATGTTATATATTTAGATTTCTTGATATACTTCATGATTTGCACGAAATGATTGAGTTAGAAGTTAGATTTTAGAATTTGAAAACTTAACCTCCTCACACTTCACTGGAGTGGATTGGTTTTCACTGATTCCTCTGAATTTTGAAATTGGTAATGTCATTTTCTTTGGTCACCTATCTAGGCTTTAATATCCTACATGTTTCCTTGATAATCAATGTAGTATGTTCATGTGGTTGTCCTATCGTGCAAGTTGACGTAAACACTCATGGATGTAAAAAAAATGGAGTATTGTCACAAAGTGTCATCTAGAACACTCTATGGTCTACTGAGTTTTGAGGTGATGGAAACATGACATATATGGAGAAACCCTGTGAAGGAGATTGGAGCGTTAATTGGATCCGTTGAATCCTTAGACATGTATGACCTCGAATAACACCGAGATGTATAATCCATATCTCGTATAAATAAAAAGTTCTTTAGTTAAAATGAGAAATCCCATTCCCTAAGGGGCAGCAGCCTCATTGGTAGAGGCTTGAAGTCTCCAACGTATGCTTTCTTGGAAGTCTGAGGTTCGAAACCACGAGTGAGCTTAATTATAAAATTTCTTATTGTTTCTTAGGTTCGGAGAACTTGGGACGGGCGTGTATGCCCCGGATATATAGTGGGCAAAGCTCCAATTCTCGGATATAAAAAAATAATAATACATGTAGTAACTCCCGTGTTCTCAAATGGTAAAGAAACACAAGAGAATTTATAAATGCACTGCTTTGTGCTAGTCAAGTCACCCACGAGTAAGCTTAATCATAAAATTCCTTGTCGTCGGGGTCTTCAGATTTGCTAGTTGTTTTGTACACTTGTGTATATAATTATCCTGGAATGATTGTAAACTGCAAATGCTTTGTGCTAGCCATCCATTTATCTCACTTTATAGCTGTTAATCAACTCATGCTGTCTATTCACTCCTCTGTTGGGTTTGGAATTTGCTGATTGCTTACTATTTTTTCGAGTTTCAGCTGGCATAAAGAAAGAGCTTGCTGCTGCGAGGAAGAAGGTAATCAAGGTATAAATTATTTGGGTCGAGTAACACATGTCGTTGACTGACGGGTTTGTTTGCTATCGATGCAGATTTCCGACAGACGTAATCAAGAAAGAAAAGCTTATAGCAAGATGTTCCAGTAGTTGTGATTGGTATTATATGGAGTTCTGCAACATCTTTGCTTGTTCATTCTATCATGTTTCATGATAGGTTATGGAGTGGAGAGCTAGATTTCATACACAACGAGTTCACCGGCGCCAGATTGATCGATATTTGATGACCGAGGGTCGGTATCGGTAGTGCACCTTTGAATTGGAAGATGTTAAAGTAATGTACTGAGGCTGGATGAAACACTCCATTCGAACAATTTTGTCAAGATGAAAAAAACCTACGACGTTTAAATATACATTATTTGTTTCTTTGTTTAAATTTTTATGGCATTCTGGATCTTTTACAAAGAAGGCTGGCTGAATTATGAAATCATTGTGATTTTTTTTCTTTTTCTTTTTTTTTCCCTTTTCTGACAGGTTATGGCCTTGATAGTTTAGGATTTTATAGGCATCAAATATTTTGGTTTTTAACTTTTGAAAATCAAACTTATAAATACTATTTTTGCATAAACATTTTGTCATTATGATAACTAGTATTTATGTTTAGTTTATGTTTTAAAAAATTAAGTCAATGTTTTTTTTTATATCCATGATTTTGTCAAATAATAGGGATGAAAGTGTACTTAATATCATGGGGAATTTTTTTTTTTTTTTTTTTGAATTCTAATGTGTCCTGCCAATTTAGTTTCAGCAGACTAATTTTTTTACCAAAGTTCTCTTTTAAAAAAAATGAAATAGTATCAATTGCCCATAGTTTTAAGGATTATTCTTGCAATTGCAAAGTTGAAGATAGAAACTTCCAAAAAAAAAAAAAAAAAAAAAAAAAAAAACCATTCCCCTCCTTCCTTAAATTACTCTCCTGAAAAGCCAATGTGCCTTTAAGTTGATTCAGACAATTATGAACACACACATATATATATATATTTGCATATTTTAATTTAAAAAAAAATAATAATGAATAAAATATTTATTTTAAACACGATACTTAAAATGAGGCCAGAACGTCACATCAAACAACGTATTTATTAGCAGAACGTTATTTCTTGTCGGGTTGGAATGACAATGACAAAACCAAAGCCCAACGGGGACCTCTTCAACTGCTAATGTATTTTTAAAAACATTTCATTCTAGGTGGCTCAAAAATTGACAGATTTCGAATCTCTCAAACAAAACTCATAAAAAGAAAAATAAATAAATAAAAATAAACAATGGCTCATAAATTGCTGTTTATGTTTACCCCATATGCCTCAGAAACATCTGTAGAATAGAACAGCATAAAAAGTCGAACATCAATTTTTTTATCGAAAAATATTTGAGAGTGAGATATTCGAATCTATAATCTCTTAGTTACTATATTATAGAAGATATTCGAGAGTGAGAAGATTCGAACCTATGACCACTTAATTACTATGTTATAAAAGACTGCTCTCCTTGACACTAACAAAAACATCTAAAAAACATGACAAACTAGCAAGTACTTAATAGAAGTTCTTGCAACTACAAGATATTTGGCTTGGCCCCAGAGTGCTATGAAGTTCCAAGGCAAAAAAAAAAAAAAACACTCATCATCCAACCTAATTACAAAATTAGCCAACATTTTGAGTTTTTTTCAGGTAAATTTGGGCGTTGAGATATCTCCCCCTCCCAATTCTAACTCACAAGCAAGAGCTACAAAAAATTGTCAAGTTGGGCAAAATATTGAGAACTTACAAAAAGTGAAAGGCAATCAATCAATCAAGCTCTCAAGAGCTACAAATAATTGTCAAGCCCCAAGTCCCTCAATGCGTCACTTGCAGCATCCTTGCAGGTTTCATGGTTTTGCTTCGCTTTTCGAATGTATTTCTCAATTCCGCTTTTGAGTAACGGAGCTCTGTATAATACATGGTGTACTTCATAAGTAAATGCTGAAATTAATATAATAGTTTGAGACATGTAATGCTAAGATCAATCAGGGAATAGTTTGAGAGCTCACCTGTTTTCTCGGTTCCTGACTACAAGATTCCGTATCATGTTACAGGAGTTCTTTTGCATTTGTTGAGCTGAAGGGAACTTATGCATAGCTTGAATAGCAAGATCTCCAGCTCCAGCTTCAATGGCGCGTGTTGCATTTTCGGGTGATCTCAAAGTAAGCACTGATATTATCAACATTACCTGTCCCAAAATTTAAAATGAATTTGAGACTGGAACTGGTATTGGATTGTGGATGCCACGACAGAGTTATACAAGTCAAACATAAAAATCAGTAGAATGGCAACAAAAATAAACCCCAAAGATACTGTATTTCATTATTTGGATTAGGAAGAAATAGGTACTAATTAACAATCATAGTGTGATTGACAAATTATAGGAAGTGCATTATATCAAAATATTAAATCCAGTATCAAAATTTCCATATATCAAGAAGACAGTTGAATATTTAATCAGAACTTTCTATGATGTTAATATTCTCAACAGAAATCAAATTTCCCTTAATCTTAACATTAACAGTATGCCAACAGTGATATATCTGTCTTTGACGACTACTTCCACTATCAAGCTAAAACATGGGATGTTATACCAAGCAACGGAAAATAGAAAGTGAAGTGATGTTACTGCAAATGTCAAGGAGATCATGTCTAAAATAGTACAATTAAAATATTTGAAAACTTCACCATTGTGATAAGATTTGCTTCCTTACCTCCTGCAAAACAGATGGATCATCATTAAATCTGGATGAAAGCTTGATTAGTTTATCCAGTCCTTTCCTTTCGATAATAGCACTCTTGTTAGCATCACTTCCCGCCAACTAATTCCCATAGAAGCAATGAGATAAAACCAACCTCAGAAGTAGTTTGGAAAACATAAGGTAAAAAATGCAAATGCAGCTATGAATTAGACAAGCTCACAAGGACTAAACAAAATTAACTTTCCTTGCTCTAGTTATATCTAATTATTGAAAGAAACTATTGGATGCTTTAGTATCTTAAGACCACAGTCCAAATCTTCCCACTGTATACTAAAAGCAGGTATTGCAATGCTGTTTTCAAGAAAGAAAAGGGAGAGAGGAGCATTTACAAATCTGCTCCTTCAATTGTTTAATTCTTTTTTTTTTCAGTCCTTTAGTAACAAAGCACAAGATATCAGTTAAATGTTGGATGTGCTGACCAAGAGATATAAATGCAAGGGTGAATCTGAGAGGATGGACTTCGCACTAAATAACTCAGCCTTGTCGGTGAAATCAACTCCACAAAACACAATTTTCACTACATACCTTCGATAACAATGAACAGCAAACTTTAGCTACCATTTTATTGCCTTGATCACCGCTTTCGTCAATACATCTCAGAACTGCATCAATACCACCATTTTCGGCTATGGATTTACATATTTCATCCTGCATTTCATGAATCACAATTGAACAGGGAAAAAACAGAGCACTGTCAGAAAATTACTATATCATTCTTCTGGTTATTTAATATTTCTTGATGAGACTAGAGAGTAAAGATGAGTATAGAAAGCAGAGTCTATATCATCTTCCACGCGGTGAACATGGTTACAAGTGAGTATTGTGATACCACCCAATTTGAAATAAGTTGCCCTCGTAATGAAAAGATAGTCCACCAACCACATTATGCAACAAAAATCAAGCGACAAGCAAGAAAGACATTACATTATTTATGTCGTTATTGATATCTAAGTACATTTGCTTCACATAAGAAGCTTCTAATAATTATAATTTTCGTAAAAGAAAGAAAAAGTTCCATTTTTTTTTTTTGAAACAAGGGTAACCACGCACCGGAAACATTGAGAGAGAATGTCACAGGTGAGTCTCGAACCTGGGATCTTGAGGGGAGCATACCTTTAAAGTCCAAGTCTTCAACCACTGCGGCACCCCTCGGGGCCGAAAAAGTTACATATTCTATATCAGTTAGTGTATCACAGTATAGTGGTGTTCCAAGAAGATTCACTATGGCTATTCAAATCATGGCAGATTTTATCATATACCAATCATCAATAAAATTGATCCTTGTTCTTTGTGACAATTCAACAGAAAAGCCCAGTAATCCAAACAGCTCGTTCTTGTAATCGTCGTGAGGCGAGAAATTTTTTGTTTTCAAAAAAGTATAGCCAATAGCCATTTTACTTCCCAACCAAATTTGAGAACTTACATTAACAGCAACAGCCTTTAAAGCAATGCTTGCTGAAACTAAACCAGATGAGTTAAGTCCTCCATTTAGCGAATCCACAAGAGCATTGGCAATTCCAATTTTAGCAAATCTCCGGGCATAACCATAAACCTGAAGTTTCATAAGACAACCCAAAAGTAGGATTTCATTAGTGAAAGGACCCATTACTTGTTTCAAGGACTTCTTTCTTTGAAGGGTGGTAGGAAAACTTAGTCAAGTCATCATCACCCATAATGTAGGTGATAATGAAAAAAACAAGATAACGTACTTGAGAAGCAACTACACGATTATCATCAGGTGCCAACAGAATCCGAATAGCATCGTATAAGTTACTAATACAGTCACCTTTGTATGTACTCAGAGTCTGCACAATGAGCTCATCAATATTCATCTCCACCCATGTTTCCTTAAGAACCTCATTAGCAGTCGCAGCCGCCGCAACGATAGCAAAGCCACCCTGTAAGATCTCAACGTTTTGCTTGGCATTATTTAGAATATCCATAACGATTTTGGGTCCATTGCTTTTACGAAATATTTCAGTACTGTGTAAATCTGCAAACATATCAACATTCGAAACAAATTCATAGGATGAAACTTAAAAAGGTAAAGCTACAGCAAAACACTAAATTCGTTCAAGAAAATCAGTTTAGATTATCACTCAGTTGCTTGTTTTCCGTCTGTATACTTCCAAGTCTCCATAATTCTATAATCAATTAAGCATAGTACCTTGAAGTAATAACACCATTGCCTTCAAAGCGGAAACAACAGCACGCTCGCAATCACTCGGAATCTTGGAACAAAGAGAACAGATCAACTCCAATCCTCCATTTCTTGATGCAATCGACGCATTTCCTGATTCTTCATTCGATCCACACAGCTCCGATATCCGATCAAACAATACCACCATCTCGTCAACATCCTCATCTCTGATTCTCTCCTTCGAATCACCGTCCAATTGTTTCAGCCTCTCCAAGCTCTGTACCAAAGGATTATCTCTCGCGCTACTCTCTCCAGGAACGCACCTCACAATGCCTGCACTCAGAAACAACAAAAATCGGAAAACGCAAAGAATGATTACGGATGGAGTTTCAGAACTCACCTGAGAGATCAACGCCTTGAAGAGTTAAGCTTTCTATTGCATCCTGGAGAGCCTCAGTAGGATCCATCCCTAGATCCTCCACATTCTCCCTCACCACCTCGTCGAATGCTTCCTGTGAGATCGCGCGGAGGGTTTTGGATGGGCCCATCTCCGCCGTGTTCCGTCGGATCGGAGGAAGTTATGAATAGTAGCTCTGGTGAGAAAGCGATCCGAATCGGGTGGCCGGAGGAGGAAGACGATGGCCGGAGAACCGGGAAATGAATTTCAATTAATGAGAAGGAATGAAATTGAAATTCAAAACCATGGCGATTGCTTAATCTTTGGGCTTCTGGATGGGCTTGAAAATGTATTGGGCCGTGGTTGCCGTATTAGGGAAATCATTGGAATGTGGCTGGGCCCATTTTTAATCTAAGGCCCAAACTTTGGGCCCGTCTAGAATATTCCTCCTCTGTGAGTACTTGATCTCAACAAGCCACCCATTCATGAAAGTTTTAGAAATTTAGAAAATTAGTCAAATCTCTAAAATAATTATAAATATAATCATTATATTAAAATTATTGAATGTAATTATTAGAATTAATAAGTATCGTCATATATTTTAATATAATATTCGTATTTATAATACATAATCTTTATATTAAAGAATATTTATAATTATTAATGATTATGGTATAAATACTTTAAATTTGCATACATTTATAGTTAGTTTGTGAGAAGAATTTATCTAATATAATTTCTAAATTTTTGAAGAAGCCAAATTAGATTGAAAACTTTAAATTTTACTTTCTTAATTTAGATTTTTTTTTTTTTAATTCAAGATGAACTAAATTATTATTCAAGATTAGTTATTTTGTTAGGCTATTGCCTACTTTTCAAATATAAAATTTCTTAGACGTTGATTATTAATATAAGATTACAAATCTAACCTAATTAATAACTTAGAAATGTATATGTAAATTTGTTAAGTGAAAATTTTAATCACCTTAATAAAAGTTTCCATCAATTATTTTAAAGTTATCATAACTCAATTGATATTTTAATATATTAGTAATTACGAAGTTGGTGGTTAGGATCATTCCTTCTCTATTAATAAAAAGAAGTTATCATCAAAATTATTATTTTTCAATTTGGAGAGAGATGGTTGAGTGTACATTATGAACTCTTATATTTTGTAAATCAATAATTTACTTCATAAAAAAAATAATAAAAAAATAATTATAAATGAAAATAAATAATACATTTCGATTGCGGTAGAGAAGATTAAAAAAAGATTGATGAAAATAAATAATACATTGTTGTATAGAATATTATATTTACAAAAAAATCAGTTATAGAACTACATATTATCGATCTTTCTAATAAAAAAGAAAAGGAAAAGTAAAAGGAAAAAGGAAACGACACAATTATCGAGGCTTGCCATTTAAAAAAAAAGCTTCGAACTTTGCACACTTTTGCATGTTCTAGTTCTAAGTTCCAACTCTTTCTAATTAAAATAAAAGTCAAGATTCACATTCATCAAAGCAAAAAAGAAAAAAGAAAAACACAACAAGAAGATTCCTAGAATCCTTTTCCACCCAAGCAAAATCTAAAACCACCATGAAATTTTTTAGTGAGACCATCACAATGTGATTAATGAATTTCATGAATGGAATGTAGAGAGAAGTACCTTGAATTTATATCTAAGAATTATTAGTAACATAAATATTATGGTATCTAGATTAGGTAATCAACAGATGTTGCAAGTTTGCATTCTACCTCTTTGACATTAAATATACGATCATGTCACTGACAATTGTATAGAATAACTCTACGTAAACCAATTCTCAAAAAAAAAAAATAAATAAATAAATAAATAAATCTACATAAATCAACAAGAGCAATAACTTAACGACATTAGTGTATATCTAATGACCAAGAAGTCACAGGTTTAAATCTCACATCTTCAATAATTGTAACTCAAAAAAAAAAAAAAAAAAGTCTCTACTTAAAAGACTATGAGAATATTGGTATTGAGTAACTCTAAAATGAAAAGTGGTAAAAATTGCAATATTTTTTCAAGTTTAATAATATGTCCACATTAATTATCAAAGTTTAAATTGTGATTAAGTGAAATTAATACAGAGTAAAAATTAATATGAATTGAGTAGGTAAAATCGAATGTTCTTTTATTTAATTAAAGTTAGTGAAGCCCATCATTTTTACATTTGTACCTATGGGAGAATTGACCATTTTCATTTTGAATATTTTTGCTAATGTGGGTGCAAAGAGTAGAGAAGTGTGGTCAAAAGAGAAATGGACCCACCATCAAAGAGACATCTTGATCATAAAGTGAAATGTCTATTTTTTGGTCTGTCCCACATAGTTGGTTAGTGACTTAGTGGAGAAGTCCACTTAGGATTGTAAATGTCATCATGATGTGTGATAATTGTAGTCCAACAAATTAAACCTAATCAAAATATTAACCCCATTTAGAATCAATTGTGGTTGATTAAGTATATAAAACGTTAGTACCTTAGTGGTTTTATTATTTTGAGGTAATTAATTTCAATATTACAGTCATAGATTTGATTGTGGAAATCGATATTTGACTATTATATTATTTGAGAGTAGTAATATTTTTCATATAAAATTTGTTGGTCAAAATATGCTTAATTAAGTTAATTTCTTATTAAGTATGTAATTTGTGTTTGATTTGATTTGAAATCTAAGTTATTGGTAGGGTTATGCTAGACACACTTACCTCAAATGTAACTTAATTAGGCCACACAAATTTAGCTTGATAAAGTGGTAATGAGCCTTGCGACTTATTAACTGTCGCGGTCATATTTGTCTAATGCATATATTACATGTGGTTGCATGCCCATTTAAATCTCTTTTCATCATGCTTTTATATTATGTCATCAATATTGCATGTTAGGATAGTTTCTTTGCTTTAATTCTCGTGTAGGACTTCTCATTTTTATGTGCAAGAGTGTCATTTTAAATATGTTTCAACATGTATTATAGAGGCCAATGTAACTAGTTGTATGTGTCTTCCTACCAATTATATGATATTATTGATGTTATTTATCTCTATTGTATCACCTTTATAAAATGCTTTCATAATATTTCTTTTTTGAAACATTTTCTTGAGACCTGAGGTAGGAGTTTGGTTGTGACACTCATTCGCGTATTTTGTTAGATGAGCTTGTTCGTTGAATTAGAACAAGTGTGATACAACTATTATGTTATCAAAGAAGTACAACTATGACAATAAATATGGTAGGTAAATTGATTAGCTGCGATGACTATAATGTCATTATTGTACTGGTGAATGTGCAAGATGTAATTAGTGGTTGAATGGTTTACGTTACTTTATAGGTTCATATGTCCTATTCAAGTCTTTTAAAACTACTTTCGATGCTTGAACTATACATTTTGGACCAAACTAACAAATACTTGCTCTAAGTCAATTTTTAAGACTTTAGTCTAATTTGGGCAAACTAACAAATGTCTTATTATTCTAAAAAAAACAAATGCCTTATTTGGTAGGGGTGCTTTGGGCAAAATTTATACTCAAATTTATATGTTTTATGTTGGAGCCCACATGTACTAAATGACTTAAGTGGTTTTTATTTAGTCTTAGCTAAATCTAATCACCAAAATAACTTAGATTTTAATAATCTTCTTTATCGATTACGAAGTCATTGGTTCAAATCTCTCATATTGTTGTTGAATAAAATTATAATTGGGTTATGCTGCACCTAGTCTCGTGAACTGTTTATTTAATTAAAATTTTAACTTCTAATATGATATTGGATAAATTCATGTTATTACTAAAAAAATATATAATTTATATACTAGTTAACTTATTTCAATCTAAATAATTTTCTAGAGTTTGTGAGTATTTCCTTTTTAAAAAAAATTCAACTACAATTAAAAAAAAGAATATTCAAATTCATAATGCATTGATCATGAAGAGACATTCAGATTAAAAATTATTTAATAAAATGATTAACTTTTAATACTAATTTAAATTGTCTTTTCAAACCAATTATAATGGTATGTGTATATATATATATATATATATATTTGTAAACAATTTTGCAAAGTATTCAATAAATAGAATAGAAAATAAAAGAAATTAAATAAGGTGGCTATTTTTCTGACATTTTAGTTGAGAGCCCAATTAAAGCGTTAAATAATTATTGGCTTGCCTTGAAATCAAACCAAAAAAAAAAAAAAAAATCATATAATTGCATCAGGAATCAATGCACCATTAAGAATGACATAAATTGGAACCCACCAAACTTTTGCATTATTTTGTTTTCTTCTCAAAATAACTCGATTCATAATAATAATAATAATAATAATAATAGCTCCGATACTTTTATAAGAAGCCTCTAGGTTAAACAACTAATAAATTTTCTAAAAAAAAAAAGAGTTAAACTAATAAATAAAATTATATTTAAATTAATGAAAATACCATGTAGATTCAATATCTCGTCATTTTTATTTAAATTTGAATACTTTCTATCATTAGAAATGATTATTTTAATGTATATATTATAAATCATTTTTTCTTTTAGAATTCTAATCAAAATTTAATGGTCATTAACTTATTGAGTATTTCATTAGAGTTATGTTTATTTTAACCACAGTAAATTTGGACTATGCTCAAAGATAAGACGCTAATTTTTTTAGTTTTCACTGATGATTGTGGCCATCAAATATATTACTATCTAGTTGATGTAATCGTTTAATTATACCCGTAACGTGAACTTTGATCGAACGTGTCATGACCTTAAAAATTGAAGCTTAATGTATAGAAAATGAAGGGGACCCATTAGGAGAAGGTAGTAGAGTAGGTGTAAAAAAGATAAAGGAGCCACCGGAAGTAGACATTATGGAAGTTGACTTTGGTTTTGTTATTATTATTCCCTCCACTTTACCTAAGTGGATTTGTTGGCGTGTTTGCATAATTTCAGCTACATTATCATCACTTAAAAAGCGCACAATATAATAAGGTTTTTTTTTTTTTTTAAAAGAACAAAAAATAGAATTATCAAATTTGAAATTGATTTTTAATGGTTTAATTTGAAGAAAGCCATGGTATAGTATCTATAGTTTTGATGTAACGTTTTAGGGTTAGAATTTGGATCAAGATTCGAAATCTAGATTTAATCTCTTTCGACCATAACACAACCATAACGTTTCCTCGAGAATTAGCTACATTATCTATTTTTATTAAAATGCTTTTAAGAGCGAAGAGTATCTCCATGCATCAATACGAGTCATTTCAGTATGATGTGTTCTTACTCACATGATTTTTAGGAAAATTCTCATAGAGATCACACAACCTAATATTGCTCCAAGTTATATATGTTTAATTTAGAAGTTCAAACGATTGAGCCACCTAAAAGAAATATGCATTTTGTTAGTATAAATGTTGTTAATATAAATAGTAACTAATTATAACCATTCTTATAAGCATTTCTTAACTATGACTTTCATATATATATATATCTTCAAGATCTTTTATTTTGGTGTGCTATAGTTCATTCATGAAACTCTTATAACTTCTGACATTACATTTAAAGTTGTAATTTAGTTTCTATAATCTACATTTATAT
>JBBMKA010000001.1:249671-278117 GCA_037833695.1 Sechiopsis laciniata
GCAGGTTCCACTAAAAATATCAGGGAGAAAATACAAGAGTTTACAATATTCTCAAGAATGGCTTCTCACTTTTCACTCAAGGAAAAGTCTCACGAGTCACTCTAAAAACAATACAAACTCTTCAATTGGAGGAGACAACTCTTGCAACAACACTCGAGAAAAAAAATAAAAAAAAAGAAAAAATTAAACAAGACTTTTTTTTTTCTTCTTTCGTCAAATACACGTACTGACCTTTTTCTTCTTCAATTTCTTAATTACTATGCGGCTACCAAATCCTATTTCCTTTTATTCTAAGCACACCACCGTGTGTTTCTAATGCAAATAGGTTAAATATAATGGGCCCATTTGTGTTTTGAATTCACACTATTAACACTCGGGTGTAGGTCTCACCAAAGAAGCTCGACAACATCGAAGGGCATAGTGGCGATTATTTGTCGGGACATGAAGAGACTTGTCCTTCTTTATGCACGAATTAGATATTTTTAGAAACATATTGAGAGAGAATTGGATTTAGTTTTTTCTGGTATGGTTCGACGTGAGATTTTTTCGTCGTGCATAAACTGAAATTTGGGTGAATCGGTCTAGATTGAGGTAACTTCGAAATCGAATGAGATGGACTTCTTCATTATGGGCAGAGTATGCTCCTATTCAAGCATGCGTTGACTTCTTCATTAAAACTTAGTATCGAAAGGCTTTAATGTCGGACAGGCGCCCGACATGGAAGAATGTGATATTAAAGGTCTTTCATGATGAACAACACGACATTAAAAGACATATATCATGAAAGATAGTTTGTGATCATGAAAAAAGTATGTCATAAGAGGATGTTCGTCATCAAACATGCTCGTCTGTCATGAAATAAGCTTGTCATTAAAGTCCTTTCATGATAGGAAGTCCATCATTAATAATAATTATAAAGAAAAACGTTTGTCATAAAGGTATTCGTCATTAAAAGCACCTACATTAAAAATTACATGATTTTTTTTTATAAAAAAAAATGCTCGAATTTCTTATTAATTTGATTAAAAAACCGTTAACACATGAAGGAAGGGTATGAGAAATGAATGAACTAAAAGGGATATTGAGCTAAAAATGAACTTTCTATTAGAAATTTAGTATCATAACATAATAAATTTACAACTCCCCCTAATAAATAAACTTGTTTACAAAACTTCTCTATGTGTACAGGTATATGAGACTCGACCTTCGAATCAACTACAAAACTCCTCTATGTGCTAATATAAATGAGACTCAACCCTCCAGATCAACTACAAAACTCCTATATATACAAGTATAAATGGGACTCATCCCTCTAGATAAGTACAAGATTTTTAGATGCAAGTATAAATATAAGACTCATTCATCTATATCAACTACAAAATTCCTATATACAAGTATAAATGGGACCCATCCTTCTATATCAACTAAAAGAACTATTATATACACGTATAACTATAAACCTTAAACTTCAGAGTCGTCTCTAATGCTACTACCTACATGATATGTCCACCGTGTTTGAATAGCATCAAACGCTTCTTTAGGGAAAGGTTCTTCCGTATCATATTATGTACAAATAAAAAGAGAAACAAAATAGTTAATAAAAAGGTCTTAATAGACATAATTTAAATGGAGAAAAAACATACAATTTTTATGACTGGTTTATCATTATTGTATATAATATCTTTTGTGTACTTTTGTTTGTAGTATCCACATGTTGTATTTCCTTCTTGGCGAGAGTTCTATAAGAAAATTTTCGATAATTAATCATAATAAAAAAGTTTAAGAAACTCGAATTTATCTTTCACATGCTTCAATATTAATTTTATATGACTCGAAATCTTGTTTTTTTGTTTGCCACATTCGAGCAGGATCTATAAAATCAATTGAAATAGTAGAATCACCAAGCAAAAGTGGCTACACTAAGAAAGAGAACACAAATCAAAGCAAAGTAGACACTTACCTGGAGATGACTTTCTCAATATTCATCCAACCTTTTTTCTTAAGAAATAAGATAATGGACTCTATTCTCTATTGGAATTGAACCAAACACGATCCAATGAAAAAAGAAAGAACAAAAAACATTTAAAAATAAAAGCTCAATTTCAATACCTTCTATTTTCTTTATCAAATCCACACCCAATCATCATGGAGTGGCTCAAGTGGTTAAAGAGAATCTTGAGGTGCTTAAGGTGACGAGTTTTTCAATTCATGGTGACCATCTACTTAGATTTTTCTTTTTTCATATCAACAAAATATTTTTGTTCTTTCTTTTTGAGAGAATTTGTTTGAATGCAACACCACTTTTAAACTTAATTGATGGTTAAGGAACTAAAAGTGGACACTTAAAAGTTGAGAGATTAAATTTGAATATTTCTCAAAGTTAGATGAACTAAAATTAGACATTTAAAAGTTTAGGGACTAAAATAGAACAAATATAAAGTTGAGAGAACAAAATACTATTTTAACCTTAAAAATATTCTCTCATTCAAATTTAAACAATATTTAACTTCAATTTTGCTTTTTTTAAGTACAATTAGGAGAGGGAAACCACAAACCCTACTCTAACTTCAATTAAATGGTAGAGACTAAGCATAATTTTTTTTTTCAAAGTTAAAAGAATTAAATTTGAACTTTTTATAATTAGTGGACTAAAATGGAACATGTGATGTAGCATAGACTGCATAGTTCAAAGACCAAATTACTATTTTAAACAAAAATTTTGTATAAAAAAAAGTTCACATATTTAAATATTAAAAATGAAGCAGCGTGTCAAAACCTTGGAAAAAATAAGATAAAAGTCAAAACCCTAACTCGACTAATTTTTTTCTGCATCTTTTCTCTGTTCTTCCTTCCTCTCTCAGCTCCGTCACGATTTTCACTCTAAGAGCAGGAATTCCGGCGGCGGAAGAACTCCGACGTGCGCAAACCCTTCTAACCACCAGTTCTCCCCTGCGGAGTGGCCGTACTCCGGCGAACCTTCGATGCGACGGAAGCGCTCCTTCCGCAATAACACTTCCTCGGAAAACACAACAAACCTTTTCGGGCTCAAACCAGATAATTTATTTAGAGGTAAAATCTTGTTTGATATAATCTCGTTTGAACAGATGTTATATTTTTGTAGTTTTTTAGTTTACTAAAATTGAGGTTGTTGATTTCATTTTAGCACGGTTGGGGTTTTGAATTAGACTCAGGTGTTTGAATAATTTTAAAATGGATTGGAGAATGTTGTAATGTTTCCACTTAAAAATTTGTAAAGTGGGGCTCTGAGCGTTCAATCCAAAAAGTTATTGAATTGTGAAAGATAACCCAAACTATAATTTTTCAAAGTTTATTTTCCGTTGGGTGGTAACCTTTCTTTTTTACAGAATTTAAAGGAAAGAAAGGGGGTTTTTTTTTTTTTTTTTTTTTTTTTTTTTTTTTGCGCTTGTAATTATGAGCATGAGGTCATGAGTTACAAAATTTCCACATATAAAACCCTTGATATTTTTGTAAGCTTTTACTCTAGTTTTTATTTTTCCTTAAAAATCTGAGCATTTTATTATGAAGAAAGAACTTTTTTTCTTAAAAGAAAAAGAAAGCCTGCCTTTGAACATGGAGGGGAGGAAGCAAGGAGATGAGAGGGAGTGAGTAAGAATGAAGGGTATGATTGTCAAGAGAAAATTTTCTTTTGGATACATTTACAAATATGAAGTATTTTACTGGCCATTTAGCTCAATCTGCCAATAATTTTGTTTTTGGTGTTGAGTGCCAGGTATTTTTTGAACGTTCATCCTTACACAAATATGTCTTCAAAGGGAAAGAAAAACTCAAAGACACTCTCTAGATTGTCAAACACGAACCAGTCTCAATCTCCATTTCCACGATTGGCAATACCCCCTGCCTCTGAAGTTCGTGAAGATGATTTTCTTCCCTTCATTGAAGAAGCTTCAACTAAGTACCCTTATTTTATTGGTAAATCTGCTTTCGTTGGGAGAGTAGCTAATGGTTCAGATAAATCTGATCGTTGTAGAGTTTGGCTTTCTGAATCTTCTATGAATGCTTCTAGCTTCTCCAAAGGGGCTATCGTCTCGGTAACTTCTTTTTCTCTCCTTTCATGTACAATAGAATTAAAATTGATTACTATGACAAAAATCATATTTGTAAATACTCAGTGTATAATATAAACACTTGGAAAAACCATATTTTCTTCTGATATATTGTTCTTTCCTTGGGTAGTTAGCACTTCTTTCTGAGGGAGGTAGCAATTTAAAAGGATTTCCTCTTTCCTCATTAGCAGAAGAGTGTGGCAGGCACTTTGGGGTTGGTTATGGAGATTCATTAAACAATGAAGCGGGAAATTACTTTGCTCTTGCGGAAATTTTCTGTTCCAGTAAGGTATGAAGGTAAACCTGTTATTGTTTTTTAACTTTTTCATAAGCATTTTTTAACAAATACTTAAGATGAAAGACTCTACATTGTACCTTTTGTTTAGTGCATTTAATTTTGAAAGAAGAAACACATTTTGTGCAAAGCATGATTTGTGTGTTTGTGGAAATTAGTTTTCACTTTTGGTAGCCCAACCATGTACTACTTTGACCATCATCCAAACTCAGTAAAATTTTAACCGGTTTAGTTGAGATACATAACCTTGTCATGTCATTTTCTCGTAGTGAGGTCCCCAAAGCCTATTGCAATTGTGAATCTGTGATACATGAAAGATGACCACTTTGTCATCTAATACAACAAGAAAGTGAAGTGTACTTTTTCTCTCTTCATGAGAGTCTAAAAGGGTACCATGTTTGGGGTCAGAGTGAAGAGAAATTTGTTCTTGCTGCGTGAGTGCAATTCAAGGAAGAAGGCAGAAATCGAGGAAAAAGTAGCGAAAAGTCTTCCAGTCGATGCGACTCATAGTTTGACTTGTGAGGCGTTCGTTTCGAAGAGGTGAACTCTTAGGATGCTGGTGTTGGTTCAACGAGCGTCTAATGAAGGAGTGGTATATTGTGTTTTGACGTGGGAGTTGCTTCAATGGAACAGATTTAGCATCTTTGTGCTGAGAGGTCAAGATAAAAGTGGGTGGTTGTCATTTAGGCCTTTAGGGAGGCATTAGGAAGCTTTCTTTCAAGTGAGGGTGGGCTGAAGTGTGAAAAGTAAGGGGTTGCAACTGGCAATCACTCCTCCCATGTTGGTTTAACTTTCACGTGTGTAGTGAAAGCAGGTTCTAACAATTTTGTGGTGGAAGCGTATTGTTTGGAGGAGGAAGTTGACCTCTCATTCAATGATTTTTTGGGTGACAAAGGAGAAGGCGACAAAATCGGGGTGGATGTCTATAGGGTTTAAGGTTTAACCTTGCAAAAAAATTCATTTGAAACAGAGTCTTGTAGAGTTTGGGAGTGGTTCAGTCAATGGGTTGTGCAGTCAATGGAGTGGAGCACTGGATCTCGGAGAAAGAAACAAAAGGAATGATTGGATTCAAAGGGGGTTGGATGAGGGTTTTTGATTTATCCCTTCATTTGCGATCTCTTTAGGTTCTGAATCTTCGGAGATTTTTTTGGTGGTTTCGATGGAGAGGATGATCTCTTCCATTCTCTTGAATGTGGTAGCAGCGGAGCGCGAGATTTGTTTCAAGGCGTGAGGCAATGAAAACGAGTATATTAAGTCGGGAGAGGTGGACTTTCCCATTTCTTATGTTGCAATTTCTTTTTCTTATCTTATTTCAAATGTAGCACTATTTAATTTATTCCTCAAGATGAAAAGTAAAAAAAATAAAAAATAAACGAAAAATGAACTGTTGTTTCTGACTTCTAATCTTCAGTTTGAAAATTTGGTACATGTTAGAAACTGTAGCTTGAAATGTTTTCTCTTGTTTTGTTTTGATTTGCTTCATAGGAGTTAAAGGAAGGAGTGCAATTATCAACAAGCCTCTCATACACTTTGGGTTGCCCTGCAGTAGGTCGTGTTGTATTTATCTTCCCTTTAAAAAGCCACCTATGCAGTGACCCATTAAATGAAAATCAGAAATTGACGAGCACAGATGTTGAATCTCTGAGAATATACAATTGTAAGGAATTGTTTCTGGAGCTAGCTTTTTCAACCAATACATCAACAGAAGTCAAATCAACTATTGATTCTAGAAAGGTTCATGGTTGTAGTGAAAATGGTAATTTAGCATCACCAAACACGAACTTAGGAGATGACAGTGCTAAAAAAATCCTGCATACAGTTGCTTCCAATGAGTTGCGTCGACGTTGTTTGCTGCATGGTAATCTTGTAACTATCTCAATGTTTTCAGATTTTACACTTCACGTGAAGGGTGGTAAAGGGCCATCGACATATGATTCTATGCATAATGAAAACTACAATCATGTTTCCAATCATTTTGAACATTTTGTGTCAAATGAGCATGTGGATTATGCTTTCAATATAGACCAGCAGACAAAAGTATTTATAGATGTTCAATCAACCATGGTCTCGAAGACGGTGCAAGAAAGAGTTCCATCAAATGTGGAACCTCAAAATCTTAATATTACAGCTGAAGTAAAGAGTGAAGTTTTGAAATTGGGCGGTCTTTCTAAAGAATATTCAATTTTGAAGGATATTATAATGACCTCATCTTTAAGTAGCACCGTGTCAAGGTATGATAAGTACACCGTGACTTTATTATTTGGCTAACCTTGCTTTGTTGGCACTGAATTCTTACTAGATGTGCAAGTGCAATTGACATTTATAAATGTGTTGTTAAATCATATCCTTGCTAATCCAAAACTCCATACTTGTTATGCTAGTAAGAATTAGGAATTTCAACATAAGCGTTGGCAATGATTGGCTAGGATGTATCAGTTTTACTGTTTCCAAAGTTCTTCTATTAGGTTATTATTTTGGGTTATTTAACTCACTTAACCGTTAGATAATTGTAAATAAATGGGCTCCATGATCTAGATTGAATGTTTTTTTTTAAATGTTTGTTAATTGTTCTCAAAACACTTTTTTTTTTTTTTCTAATATCAGTGACTGTTCGAGCTAGCTTCCGCACACCTCGACTATTATCACGGGACATACCGCCTGACCCTATAACATTTAACTGCCAAGGAAACCCTTAGGAGATTAATTCTTAGGTAGGTAGCTACCATGGATTGAACCCATCACCTCTTAGCTCCTTAAGACCTCTTGACCACTAGGCTTGATACATGTTGAAATAGCATTTTGATTTGAGATCTTTATAGCTTGTCATCATCTTCATAAAACTAAAGGTTCTAGTTTTATACATTTTAAAACGAGAGATTATATCTCATTGCAGCGTTTGGGGCACTTGAGGGAGGTTTAGGATCTAGCTGACTTCCATACTTCTCTGTGGGTGTTTGTTACCAAAACTTTTTTAATTACCCATTAGACCATATTCTGGTTGATTGGAGCCTATTTTGTTTTAGTTTAGGTTTCTGATTATCTCCTTTCTTCGTGGTCTTTTCTTTTTGTTGGCTATTTGTAATCATAATTTTTTTCTCTCAAGCATGTTTCCTCATTAAAAAAAAAAAAAAAATCTCTTTTGACGCTTGTGGCTTTCGTGGTTTTCAAATACTAAAAATTTACTTATGAATATTTGTTGAGTTTTAATTATTCCCTTCTTCCCCGCACACAACAAGAAAGTATTCTGTTGTACACACTTGGCCGATTTGTAGACTCCAGTCTGTTCACCTTTTGTTACTCTTCATTGAACATAAACTAATTATAATTCATGTAATTATTTAGCCTTGGTTTACGACCCACAAAGGGAGTACTTCTTTATGGCCCTCCTGGTACTGGAAAAACTTCTTTGGCTCGATTATGTGCTCATGACGCAGGTGTCAACTTATTCGAATTGAATGGATCTGAAATTATAAGTCAATATCATGGGGAATGTGAACAAGCCTTGCATAAGAAATTCGAGAAAGCAAGTCAAGCTGCACCTGCTGTGGTTAGATTCTTAAATTCGTTATTCTGTGTCTTGGATGTTTTGGTTCCTCTTCAAGTAATCTCATGATAAATTGTTTCTGTGGTTTATTTTTGAGTTTCACAAACGAAATTCTAGGGTTTATAAACCAGGATAATTGAATAATTTTTTTAATGTAAGCTTTAGACTTCATGAGTAGTACCTTAACATTTAAAACTGAGTGCTGATTTGGAAAGGGTGGTCAAAGTTAGACTAAATAAACCTGTGTGAATGACATTTTTAATTGAGTGGTTGATTTCAACATTTAATTCTCTTTCTAGAAGCTGGTTAACCTACCTCTATACTTTTATAATCAGATATTAATTGATGAGTTGGATGCTATTGCTCCTGCAAGAAAAGATGGAGGTGAAGAGATGTCTCAAAGAATTGTTGCTACATTGCTTAATTTGATGGATGGGATCGATCAAAGTGGTGGGCCACTTGTAATTTCTTCTACCAACAGGCTTGATAGCATTGAGCCTGCGCTAAGGCGACCTGGGAGACTGGACCGGGAAATTGAAATAGGTGATTTGTAGTTTCTACATATGCTTTCAAATTCTAGTACTACATCACATTTGTGCCATGAATTAATTTGTTTTTGGTGTCTATTGTTGATTGCACATGTGGTTCCTTGTAATAAGAAAGCAAATCTTTGTTGTAAGCAAGAATACTTCTTTCAATTTTCTAACTTTTAAGATTATAATTTTCAAATCTGGTTGCTATGTTTGCAATCTAGAATCACCTTCTTTCTAAGTGACAGGCTCGTATGTGATGGAGGTTGGTGCAACAACAGTGGACCACGTCTGCTAACTTAGGTGAGGTTTACAAAGCTTTTGTCCAACCAGTACCCCACTTTCTATGGTGGGAGATGCTGATAGAAAAGTTGAGTTTTTGTAGTCACCCAAGGGAGCATGTCGGTGGAGTAATACGATAAGAGATCTATGGAGTTGGCACACTATGCTTTTGACCAGATTGTCACAGAGGCAAGCAAGAATAAAAGGTTCGTTAAAGGCTTGCAAAAGGAGATTAAAAGGTTGGTGTTACTTGGACGACAGACACTTATGCATATCTATGATTTTTAGATAGACATTCTTAGAATGGAGCAGCTTCAAGCGATTGACTTCTCATCCATGAGTCAAAAGGAAACTTTATGTTTGATTTGCTAAGGCATTGGATTGTTGGTAGGCCATTGCAGCATGCACCATCCTCGTGGTGAAGGCTATAGTAACGTCAGGGTGAGAACTTCAAAGACTTCGAGAATGGTTGAAGCTCCTTCGGGCTTTGAGAAAAGAGTTGAATACTGTTGAGCCAAAAAAGTCAACAAATGGAGTTTCTGAAGAGGAGCTTTAGGTCAAGTACCTTGAGTATTGAGGAGACCCCACCTTTAAGAGATTCCATTTTTGAAGTTTTCTTTTCGAATTGCTTGAGGTACTTGGCCTTGTACTCCACTTTTGAAACTCAATTTACTGACCCACAATCTTTTTCTCCTTTCTCGAACAAGCTTCAGTAATTCTCAAAGTATTTGATGTTATGGTCTTGGATCTACGAGACCCTTCACCACGAGGAGGATGTATGCCACTATGCACCACTTCATGATCCAACTCCGTAGCGAATCCAACCTCGAGTTTTCTGGTTACTCCAAATGAGGGGTCAATTGCCTGAGACTACTCCATTCTAGGGATTTCCCTTGTTTGTAACCATTTCGCTAGCAAGAGTGGTTGCATAAATGTTGGTTGTCCAAGTAACACCAACCTTTTAATCTTTTTTTGCATGCTAACCTTTCAATTTTTCTTTTCTTCGTGACAATTGGGTCAAGAGCGTAGTGGGACAACTCCATGGATTTTCTTTCATGCCGCTCCACTCCACCGACATGCTCCCGCTCCCTTGGGTGAGAACATGAACTCAACTTCTCACACAATCGCCTACCAGTGGAAGGCTTTCTGCAATCCTCATCTCCCACCATGGAAAAAGGGTACTGGTTGGGCAAGAGCTCCGTAAACCTCGCCCAAGTTAGCTAGTTAAGTTACCTACGTGGTCCACCAATGGTTGCACCAGCCTCCACCACATACAAACCTCATCCCTAAGCATGAAGGCGACTCATCTTTCTCTTTATTGATCACTTTCGTGAAAATACTCAAACAAGGTCTCCAACTCAGAAATCAAATTTCTTATTCTATTGAATCCCCCAATTGACCAACTCCAACTCACTAATCTAGAATGACATGTTTGATTCAAATTTGATAAGAACCATTTTTTAAAAATATTTTTTATTAACAATATTTGGGGAATGGGGATTCAAACCACTAGCCTAGTAGTTACTAGATTATATAAGATGCCGCTAAAGCTTTGTTCTTGTTGGCAGATAAGAACCAATCTTGGTATTGATCAATCGGGATGTTTAGAGAACTCCCCAATCTCCTACCTCAAGGCCTAACCCTTACTCAATGTAACATGCCTCCCAAATGAATACCACCTTACTTAATGTAATATGCCTCCCAAATGAATACCAACCTAATAGCATACAGCCACTGAGCCTAACTAACTAACTCTTACTAACTACTAAGTAAGGGTAAAGAGGTTTTATCAAAGTTATTACTGGTTGGAAATTTGATTTTATAACTTATGTCTTGTACTTTCTAATTGCAATATGTAATGGTTCGAAGTTCAGATAGAAAGATGAAATAGACCATCTCCAAGGGGTGGCGCAGTGGTTGAAGCCTTGGACTTCGAGGGTATGCTCTCCTCAAGGTCTCGGTTCGAGACTCACCTGTGACATTACTCCTTCGATGTCTTCGATGCCAGGCTTAGGGACGGGCGTGACTACCCTTGTTTCAAAAAAGAAAGAAAGATGAAATAGACAATCATTCAATCCCAAGGTGGGATGAGAGAGAAAACCACAATTATGTGCAAATTTCTAGATTGATCTTTTAATTATCAAATATTTTTATATATAATTATTTAAGAAATAGGAATGTTATGTTTCTAATAAGCAGCAGGAAATGACATAATTTTGCTGAGTAGTTGAGAATGACCACTATTAATTGTCAATGTCTGACTTTTGTGCCATCTTAAAGATGCATTGAGGGTGATGCTCTGAATGTTGGAAATAATATCTTTATGTTTACTCAAGCAGAAACATGAGAACTAAACAAAGTGCATCTTTAGTCTTCAAACAACACTTGATGGAAAAAGCTCTTACACTTTTACTAGTTACCCTTGCAGAAATATGTAAGAACTTTAGCTTTGCTTGGATGTATACAGGTGTGCCATCTCCCAATCAACGGTTGGATATTCTACTTACAATTCTAGGGGAAATGGAGCACTGTCTTTCAGACCTTCAAGTTCAACATCTGGCTATGGTTACACATGGTTTTGTGGGTGCTGATTTGGCTGCCCTCTGCAATGAAGCTGCCTTAGTTTGTATAAGGCGCTATCACAAGTTTAAAGTTTCTACTGACTGCGTTAGTTCTGGTAGATGTGTTATAGCTGAGGAACAACATAAGTTTACCAAGTTGGATCACGAAGCCAAAGTTGATGATAAGATTTTGGAGCCTGTTCTCTCAAAAGATATAATAAGTTTATCAGGGGTTTGCTCAAATTCTACATCTGAGGCTCTAACATGTGTGTCCTCAAATGAAGTGGTAGCTGATAGTGAGGATACTTCTAACTCTTCTGAAATCAAGTGTAGATTGAAGGTTGTTTTTGAAGATTTTGAGATGGCTAGAATGAAAGTGCGGCCTAGTGCCATGCGAGAGGTATGTCTACTTTTTTTTTTTTTTGAGATAATCATTTTATTAACAACTGAATATATTATGGAACTAAGGTCCTTTGAAAACTGCATTGCTTTTATGTGATGGGAAAAAGATTGATTCTTTGATTTTGTGTAATCTAGATAGATTTGGGAAATTACAACCTTGAATGGAATCTGTTCGATAGGTTATATCACTGTATCCTAGAGATGAGCTTAAACTTTGGATATAGTTCATTTTTAGCTTCGATTTATGTATACTAGTGATTCCTATTTGATTAGTACCCAATTGAACTACTTTTCATAAGCTCTTTTAGATTTGGAATGTTCTTTAATCCTCTTTGTTCTTTAAACTTCTTTATGGAAAGTCTTTCAAAAAAAAAAAAAAAAATGAAGCACTTCTTTACGTTGATCAAACTTCTGATTATATTTTAAATTTAGGTCATACTTGAAGTTCCAAAGGTAAAATGGGAAGATATTGGTGGACAAAGGGAGGTCAAGGTTCAATTAATGGAAGCAGTGGAATGGCCTCAAAAACATCAGGATGCATTCAAGCGAATAGGGACTCGACCCCCAACAGGAGTGTTAATGTTTGGTCCTCCTGGATGTAGCAAAACCCTAATGGCACGTGCTGTAGCCTCGGAAGCCGGACTAAATTTCCTTGCAGTAAAGGGCCCAGAACTTTTCAGTAAATGGGTTGGTGAATCGGAGAAGGCAGTTAGGTCTCTATTTGCTAAGGCAAGAGCTAATGCCCCATCAATCATATTTTTTGATGAAATTGATGGTCTTGCTGTTATCCGTGGGAAGGAAAGTGATGGAGTTTCTGTGTCTGACAGAGTTATGAGTCAACTTCTAGTTGAATTGGATGGTCAGTTGAACATTTTATTTTTTAAATTCTATCTTCAATATCTCCTGGTTCACTATTGAAGGGTCTTAATCAATTTAGACTATACGGGAGCCTTTATTGTCATCAAATCATCATTTGTGTTTCTTTGTTTCTTTAGGTTTACATCAGAGAGTTGGTGTTACTGTCATTGCAGCTACTAATCGGCCAGATACAATTGATCCAGCCCTTCTAAGGCCAGGTATTACCCTATACAGAAACTTTTTTACACTCATACACCTACTAATAATTTTGATAGGTTTGGGTCTTAGAGGAATTAGGAAAACTATCGAGGCATTTGGGCAATTAGTTAGAGAGTTAGTTAAGTAATATGGTTATAAATAGGAGAGGGGTATTGAATTGTTATCTTGATACCATTAAGGCTTGAGAAAGATTCTCAAGAGTAAGGCCTCTCGATATTAATAGATTTCAGTTGTTATAATAATTATACAACTGTCCCCAAGTCGTGGTGCGATGGTCGAAGGCTTGGATTTTGAAGGTGTGCTCCTCTCAAAGTTCTAGATTCGAGACTTACCTGTGACCATTAATTTGTAGACACCTCCTGTGTCTCCATTCTTTCGATGTTTACTGGTGTCTGGTCTAGGGAGTGTGGAGCAAAGCTCCGAATTCCTAGTTTCAAAAAAAAAAAAAAATTATACAACACTGCAGCCAGCTGAACAAATGGATTCTGCCCAGTTTTTCTTTTTTGTTTTCTTTTTTGTTCTTTTTGATGAGCAAATGTTGGTGATAACAAACTAGCTGACTTTAACTTCAAATAGGACGTTTTGATCGGTTGATATATGTTGGACCTCCAAATGAATCTGAACGAGAAGAGATATTTCGTATCCATTTGGGCAAAATTCCTTGCAGCCCAGATGTGAGTACGAGAAAGTTGGCTTCGCTTGCTCAAGGTTGTACAGGGGCTGACATATCATTAATCTGCAGAGAAGCAGCTTTATTTGCCCTCGAGGTTTTGTCCTGTTGTTCTCCCGGCCTTCGAATCTTCAATTTAAACTTCCTTTTTTTTTTCATATTTAATAGAGATTTTACTTTTATTTTCAGGAGAACCTTGAGGTTTCAAAAATAAATATGCAACATTTAGAAACTGCAGTTACGCATGTGAAGCCGTCTGCCACTGAACCTTATCAAGAATTATCATCTAGGTTTCAAAGGCTTGTGTGTTCTAGCTCACAAGGAGCTAATGTAGTGTGTCAGCAGCCTCGATCTAACTCGTTTTCTATTTGGTGAGTATATCTTATTTTCCAACTTCTTGTTTTTTATGTAATCAAGAGAGGCTTAAGTAACTAAGAGATGATGTGTTTACTTCATGATGGTCACCTACTTGAGAATTAATTTTCTACGAATTTCATTGACATCCAAATGTTGTAGGGTTAGATGTCTGTTCTATGACAATAATCGAGGTGTTTACATGAAGAGTCACGGATATAAAAAAAAGAATCTTGTTTTTGATGTACTATTGGTTGGCCAGATTTTCAATCGTAAATCTTCTCTAATGTAAAGCAGGTACCTTGTAAAATCTGGCGTGTTACTTTTTTCTTGGTTTCCTGCTCGTGTTCGTCACATGCTTGAAGGCTTTTAATGAACAGCAACAAATTGGTTCATTTACACGGTGTCTCGAAGCAATCATTCTGTCATGAACTCAATCAAGAACAAGGTTATTATTACCTCAGGTAATTTCAAGTACTGAGTTTGAAGATACCATTTACAGATCACAGGCTTACATGATTTCATTCACCTGGAGGTACACTCATTTCTATTTTGAGGATTCTTGTTCAAGCATACAGTTTCTAAGTTGAATTTGATTTTTGAGTAGACATTGATTCTTGCTCACTAAAAAAAAATCAGAACTAACCAAGTAATAGAGGCTAGACCTAGCTATTAAGAGAAACTAACCAAGTTGAAAAAAAAAGAGAGAACTATTAAGTAGTAGTATGAATTAACTAAGTATTATCGATGCAGATGTCGGTATGAATGAAATTGTTTCTCATCCAAAAATAATTATTGTGCCTATTGTAGTTCGCAGGTGCGACATGGGATACTTATTTGGAGAGTTTTCGTGGCACGAGTCTTGTGGGTCGACGATGAATATGTTAATGCTTTGGCATGTTGTGATGTGGCGGAGGTCTGGGAGATAGTTTGGAGCTGAACCAGTTTCAAAGGCTTGACTTAGTGATTAAGATCTCTTGTTCTTTTGAATTGGCGCCCCTTTTTCTTTGTTTTTATTTTTGATCTTGCTGTTTTTCTGGCTCCTTTTGTCTTAAGCTTGTATTTTATTTATTTATTTATTCATTTTCCTTGATAAATTTTGGTGTTTTCTGTAATAGTAATTAAAAAAAAGTAGCAGAATGGTAAGGAATCTAAATGCTTATTTAGGAGGGGATTTGAAAATAAGGGATTGGATGAAAATAAAGTTAGTAGTTATGTTTTTCTATATGCATTTGTAGCATGTTTTAGAAAATAGATTCTAATTAAACAAAATTGTTCAAACTGTGTTCAATAATATATTTATAAACCATGAAGCTAATTGAAGTTGCAAGAACATTAATTAATTTATGAACATTTTGTTTAATCATAAATATCTTTGGAAACTTATTCACCATTAAAATTTTGTTTGAATAAATGTCATTAACAGTTAAAAATATTTTTTTTTAAAAAGTTCTTCGAAAATGATTATTTTCTCTTTTTGTATATATATTTTTTTCCTACAAACAACAAATATATATTAGTATTTAAAAGTCGGTACTTATAAC
This sequence comes from Sechiopsis laciniata, assembly GCA_037833695.1. Taxonomy (NCBI): domain Eukaryota; kingdom Viridiplantae; phylum Streptophyta; class Magnoliopsida; order Cucurbitales; family Cucurbitaceae; genus Sechiopsis; species Sechiopsis laciniata. The sequence continues at coordinate 265,016 of JBBMKA010000001.1, forward strand.
TGGATCAACTAAGCTCTAAAATTTTAAATTAATCATAACCAATCAAATATCCATCTCTTGACTTTTCTAATATAAAAAAGAATAAATTGTTGTTGAGATTAGGGGTTATTTATTTATATTTTTTTAATTTATTAATTGTTGGGATGAGTTTGAAAAGTTAAATTGGATAGATTTAGGTAGAGATTTAATCACTTCTGTAGAGTTGAATGATATTATCGTTTTATTTGATAAAATTGATTTCTAGCTTAAATTATTGAAATAATTTTGCTTCATAAATGTTTGAAATCAATGTCAAACTTTAGATTTGAATAGTAAATTCTTGATCATAATCACTTTCAAATTTAGATTTTTTGTTGAGCATGACATTAAGATTGTCTCCAAGGAGGGACTCAATGGTTGAGGTGCGGGGCATCTTAGACATGCTTCCTCAAGTGTTTTGGGTTTGAGATTGGTGAGAAGTGCTTAAAATAAAAGTTCTTGAAGTATCTTGGGTCTGGGACTTGGAATGTGGCATTAGATCCCAGATGTAGTGATGATGCTCATATGCTAGTATAGGTAGCCCGATTAGGGTAGTACCTCTACTTAGGTCGAAAAAATATTGCATTAAGATTAACACTAAAATTTAGAGTTTATTTGTAGCATTGTGATTTATTTAAATTTGTAAGTTTTTTTTTCATCAATTGTTGATATAACGTTAAACTTGAAAAACTTAAAGCACTTTACAACTAATAGTGGTGGTGGTGTTCAACAACCTAATTTGATAAGTGGGGTTGGGCTATCAATTTATTTGGATTGAGCTGAATTGAAATAAATGAAATTTTCATGAATTGAGCTAGCTTTTGAGTTGACTTCAAATTCATTTGGGTTACCTCGAGCTCATCTGTATTTATAACCAATTTAATTATTATTTTTTTTACTTATAACATAATTATATATGCGTATTTTTCTTTAATTAAAATTTTGGACCTTTTATTCTCCAATATTCTTATTTTATTATTATTTTTAAAGTCTTTAAAATGTATATCATGATATAATTTGAAGTTATTATGTTGATTTCTTTAAAAGTTGAATATAAATAACAAATATATATATATATATATATATCGAATTAAAAACAAAAAGACTAACCGATGAATCAACTCGAAAATATGTATTGAATTGAGTTTGATTACTCAAACATCTAGAGTTGGACAAGTTGATGAATTCTCGAATGCAGAATTGTGAACTTGGTCTTTGTTTTTAGTACTAAAAAATCTCATATGAGTTGAAGAGTATTTATTTATTTAATGCAAAAGATTAAATATAAAAATCCAAAATAGATGGACTAAATTGATATTCAAAAACCCTATTTCAAATGAAGTAGATCCTTTCAAGCACTCAGCACTCAGCACTCAGCACTCAGCAGTAACCTAAGAAAGAACAAAGAGAGCCTCGTTTGAGAGAGATCCAGAGAAACAATGGGAGTGGAGAAGGAGGTGCTGCAACCTGGAACCGGACCCAAGCCTGCCGCCGGACAGTTGGTCACCGTCCACTGCACCGGTTTCGGTCAGTTTCTCTTCAACCAAACCCTAATCTCTCACCTTTTCACATCTTAATCCCTTTGGTTCTCCAGAAATTGCCTCTGTAAAAATATTTAGCACTCTAATCGTCTTTCATTTCCTTCATACTTTGATCCAGATCCAGGTTTCTTTGCTATTTGTTTCAATAGTATTATTAATTCACTAATTATAGTTGATAGGATGAATCATGTGATTTAATTCTGAGCGGTGTCCTAGTGGTAAGACGATAGTTCAAGTATATATATATATATATATTTGGAAAACCGGGAAATCGGAGCTTTGCTCCACTGTACCCAGGGGTAACTGTAGGCCAGACACAGGAGACATCGAAGGAATGGAGACACGGAAAGTGACTACAAATTAATGTTACATATAAGTTTTGAATCTAGGATGCTTTCAACACCGCGCCATCCCTCGGGGACTTTTCTATATTCATACTCCTTAATCAAGATGTGCATCTTTTTGTGTATTTATTTTCTTATTTGACAATCATAAAGTATCAAACCATGCTCCAACATTGAACTTAAGTTAGCCTTTAGTCATTGATCTTGCATTTATAGCTACTTTTACATTTAGAGTACTGAAAGTTGATGTGGCTATGTAAGGTTCAGATGTTGTTGTTTCCTTCTCTGGCATCTCCCAAGTATTTTTTGTTTTCTTTCGTTTTCGTCACCCTTTAATTTTTTATGCAGGAAAGAATGGCAATCTTTCGGAGAAGTTTTGGAGGTAAGTTGTTTTTCTTTCTCTTTGTATCAAATGGGCATGGTTATGTACAAAAAGATCTGTTCATTGATGCTTAGTTTTCTCTCTTTTAGCACAAAGGACCCTGGACAGAAGCCTTTCCAATTTAACATCGGCCAAGGCTCAGTTATAAAAGGTACTTGTCCTCTTTATTTCTCCTAGGAGTTGCTTAGGAATACAAACCACCATTGCATTCAATTATCTATTAAACTGGTCCTTCAAGATTTTTTTTGACATTCGTCTTTGAAAAGATTATGGACGAAATTGAAAAATGATATATACATTTGGGACAATTTTTTTAGCTTAGTTTATTCCTTGAAACTTGAGATTGATTCGGGTGGTCTAAGGTTGGAAGAACTACGCTAATGAAATTGTGGATGCTTGGTCACCCTTAGTCTTCTCTGCAAAAAGCTACTAGGTGTTTTGTGTGGACAGTTTAACACCCACTTGACTAGACGTAAGTTATGCAACCTTTTCAATAGGGAGGAGGACAAAATTGAAAACAAAAATGAGTAATTTAAAGATTGATGATGAATTTTTTTTTGAAACAAGGGTAATCACGCCCTTCCCTAGGCCAAACACCAGGAGACGTCGAAGGAGTAATGTCACAGGTGAGTTTCGAACCTGGAGCCTTGAAGGGAGCATACCTTCAAAGCCCAAGTCTTTAACCACTGTGTCACCCCTTGGGGACAAGATTGATGATGAATTAATAAAGTAGTTATCGTTCAGGGCCAATATAAGAGGTGAGCAATAAATAAAAAAGATAAAGTGCATTGCATGATCGATTTTAGGCTCTTTTTCGTTGGTGTAACAAAAGGCTTTTTATTTTATTGCATTCTTTCTCCATTGCCATATCCATAGTTGATCTTTTATTTATTTATTTTTTGTTTTTCAATTAATGTACTTGCAGCTCGCATGGCTTCTTTGTTTCATTGGTGTAGCGATTTTTTTTTTATTAATATTTTTCATTATCTTTCTCCATTGCCATGATTTTTTTTTTTTTTTTTTTTGTATCTCCATTGTCATTTTGATAGTTTGACTTTTATTTATTTCGTTCTATTTTGCAACCTGTATTTGCAGCTTCGTATGTGGCTCAGTAGTCCGGACAGTTTCTAAAAGTCCGTTTTCTGTTTTTTCTTTTATCCAAAATATGATTTGTGTTTCTTGTAACAAACATTTTAAGCATATTGGATGCAATTAAGTCTTGGGTATGCAAATCACACAAAAAAATGGATCCTTGAAGCAGGGATGATTAGAAAATTGTGTAAAGAATTTGCTATTGCTTCTTGAAAAAAATGTTATTTATCCAATAAAACGATGTTAGCTGATTAATGCACCTGCAGGCTTTGATGGCCATTACAATGTTTGTTTTAAATTTGGATTTGATTCGTCTCTTTGATTGAATTTATAGGATGGGATGAAGGTGTGCTTGGCATGCAAGTGGGAGAAGTTGCTCGTCTCAGGGTAAAATATTTAGTTCTGTTTCACTGAAATGATAACACACTCTCAATACAACCATAGTTCATAATCATTATTCTATATATGCTTATACAGCTAAAATTGTGATGGATGCTTATTTTGGTTTTCATTTCACAATTTGTTGCTTATAGTTCCCCTTCGTTCTTCAAGACATGTTTCAATTTCTATATTTTTTGGCATAAAATTTCAAAATGAAAAATGTTCCACTTCTAAACCTGTTGTTTAATTATACATACATCTCTTGTGATGGATAATTCAAGACTCTCAAAACCAAATATGTAATTTCAGGTTATATGGCAGTTGCCATTTTACTTCCCTGAGAGCCTCCAAATTAGCCAATAGAATACTGTTCTTATTTAACATATATTTTTTTAACCATCATGGGATGGGTCAAGGGTCTTGGGGATCCAAGAGATTATGCGTTTAATCTATGATGACCATTGGCCACCTTTCTAGTATATAATTTTCTACCGCTCTTTTTGACATCCAAGTGTTGTACGATCAGGTGGTATGTTCTATGAGAATAGGCGTAAGCTAGCTCGAACACTTGCTAACATAAAAAAAAAACATTTATTTTATAATCTAACACGTATTCTTCCATGTTGAATTATTTTCCAGTGCTCTCCCGACTATGCTTATGGCTCAAGTGGGTTCCCTGCATGGGGCATACAACCTAATTCAATCTTGGTCTTTGAAATTGAAGTTCTGAATGCTCAGTAAGACAGTAGTTTCTTTCAAGTGTATCTGCCCTGCAAATGTAGTTTGTTATGAACAACTTCGCTATCGGCTGCGATTTAGCATATGTAATTGTTATCTATTCGACTTTGGTACGTATGTTTAGAGGTAAGTTCTGAATCTCGGTTGCTTGGCATGATCATCAAAATTACTTGCAATTCAAGTACATTAATAAGAAGTGTTGTAGTGTGCTTTAATGGCTGTTCTCTTTTTTCCATATACGTTGAGTGGAAATTTTTCGCCCAGACTATAGTTTTTATAAATACTTTTTTTTTTCGGTTTAGTTATTAATAAGTTGGAATTTAGTCTAATTGTATATGGCCTGACCCTTAATTTTAAGGCCATGCCATCCTAAGATAATACTAAATTAAGAATCTTATTAACGTCCATTAGATCCAACTGCCAAATCAGAAAAATGTAAGTGTTCATTAGCTAAATGATCACACATAGTTTCCATTTAAATTATTTAAGTTTAATTCTTAAGTAGGTCTACTTTATGTTTAGGATGACCAATTTACCGTAGTTTAGAGTTGCCACTATTGGTAAATTGGTCATCGTAAACATTGTTTGTCAACAGTTATTAATTTCCATAATTAAGAGATCTTGGATTTAAATCATCACTTCCAAATGATTCTAGACTATAAAAAACATATAAACAATGGTACTAGAAAGATAGAGAATATGAAACTGTCATCATACATTTACAATATACAATAGCAATTCAATTTGTTGTAGTGAGACAGGTACTAGAATTTATATTTCTATCAAATGATAGAACTATATGAAAAAACGTCATTAAAATTATCACACAAAAAAACTCAAATCATATTTATTTATAATATAACGTTTTATAAATAACACAACATGATCCTAATAGACAATAGGATCATGAACAAGAAAAGAAGGCAATGTATATAAAAACAACCATATGCTTACTACAAACAAATAATTAGAAAAAAAGCACACAATATAATTTTCTGATGTATAAGAATATATAGTTAATTCAACTGTTGTCATAGATGAAAGTGAATATGCTATTCAAGGTTTGGTGGTAGTTGTGTGTTGTGGGTTGAACGAAGGGATAGGTATGTTATTTGGAAGGGTAGGGAAAACAGGCTTTGGGAGCGGTGTCATTTCAGGTAATTTGGGAAATTCAGGTTTAGGTAAGTCAGGTAGTTCAGGAAATTTGGGAACCTCAAATTTAGGTACATTTGGTAATTCAGGTAATTTTGGGAGTTCGTGTTTTGGTAAGTCAGAAACTTCAGACAATTTAGAAAGATCAAACTTAGGCATTTTTGGAAGTTCGGGCTTAGGAATATTCGGTAGTTCAGGCAATTTGGGAAGTTCATGCTCTGGCAATTCAGGCATTTTAGGCTTTTCTAAGGGTGGAAGGTGAGGCAAAGGAGGCAACTCAACTTTGGGTAGTGGAGGAAGCTCAGGCTTTGGAAAAGTGGGTATTTCAGGCTTTGGAAGCTCCTCGGGTACTTTAGGTAATGGTGTTTCCAAAAGATGCCTTGCGCTGACCGCCATAACAAGATAATCAAAACTCATCAACATAAATGCACTCAATATAAAAGGGAATACAAAGGTCGAAAGGCGAGGACTGGCCATAGAATTTTCAAAACGAATCCAAAGACAACCACACAAGATTATAAACTATCAATCTCTCACAATGATCTTGACTGATTTGGTTAATGCTAGTTTGATGATCTCCATTGCTACCAGGTAGAGCTTTTTATAGATACATAGAGAAGTATGAAAGAGAGTATGGCTTTGAGAAGGGATGTTGGGTAGGAAAATTAGAGTGTTTTCTTTTTTAATAAAAAATTAGTGTTAGTTCAACTTTCCCACCTACTCATATTACTCTTAACTGCAAAGTGGCCTTGTAATTTTAGCAGCTTTCTTACTAATAAAATAAAATTAGAAATAATAATTATAAAACTATAAAGTCAAAGACAAAAAATGGAATTCAAAGTTAGTTGCAACAAAAGTTATATTTTAGAGGATACACTCTACCTTAAAACCTCCTAATCAAAGATTTATCTTAACCATCAAGCTATGCTTTTGTAACAGTATGAGTCATCTTAATTTTTTTTTTTTTTTTTGTAGACCTAACAACTAATTATAGCTTTGTGGTTGGTTATATATACTTCATAGTTTATTAATAACCATCAAGCTATGCTTCATATAATTTTAATGAAAATTTTAAAAATGGAACATATTGAATAATTTTTGGAAAATCTTTTAAATTTAAGTTAATTTTGCAATAATTAAAATAAAATTTTTAATTAATTATATGAAAAATATTAATATTATATAAACAATTTTTTTTTCCTAACCGACTTAATCGAAAAATGTTTGGGTAAATATTTTTCTAACATATACTTGAAAACCTCCCTCCCTCACTTTAGTTGGATGGTTTCGGTCGGTCGATTCAGTTATTGAGAAATGTATAAACACCCTTATTATTTATGGGTTAAATCCTCCAAGTTCTGATATTTAACGAAAGTAATAATTTCTACTCATGTTTAATTTGGTGAGTCAACTTTAATTATAAATAGGGTTTTCTCATACTAAAGACGATTACTCCCTATAATTTGTCAGAGGCTCAGGCATTAATTTTGTTGCATATCTTGTTTATGTAGATGACATTATCATCACCGGTGCCAATTCTTTTGTTATGTTAAGTGTATTCTTTATGAACGATTTAAGCCCAAGGATTTTGGTGATTTACGATACTTTCTAGGACTTGAGCTCGCACGATGATTTGCTTGAATTTACTTGCCACAACGGCAATACATGTTACAAATTTTGGAAGACACTAGATTTTTGGGTGTGAAAACACAATGTTATTTGATTGGGAATTTACTTTGTCGTTAATTATCTTAGCCAATTTATCTCTTGCCCTAGCAAAGCTCATCTAAATGTTGTGTACCATTTATTGCGTTATCTAAAGAATCCTCTTGGTCATGACATTCTGGATAAAAGCTTCAAGTTCATTTCAATTGCACGAGTTTGAAATTTTTGATTGGGTCTCTTGCTCGGGTACGCGCAAGTCAACGATTAGGGTTTGTATACTTTTAAGGGAATCGTTGATTTATTGGCAATCGAAGAAGTACATTGTTGTATTGAGAGCTTCTACCGAAGTAGAGTATCGTGCCATGCCGCAGATTACTTGTGAACTCCTCTAGTTAAGGTTCTTACTTGCTGAATTAAAATTACATGCACAATAGTCTATTCTCTTATGTGATAATCAAGCACCAGTTCATATAGCAAATAATCCAATCACTACAAGAAATAAGGTATTAGCCAATGGGTTTGTGCCTTCGGCTATCAAATTGTCGATTAATCCTATCAATAGCCGACGTTTAATAAAAATATTAGCCTATTGTTCCAATAGTCAATGCTTTAAAATAAATGTCGATTATTTTTATTTTTTTTATATAATAATCGACGATTTGTTAAAATGTCGGGTAAAACTTTCAAGTTTCCCGTTTTTCTAAGTTTGGCCGTTAGCATTCCCCTCTGGGTGACGTTTTAGAGGATTGGTCGGCCTTTATTTGTTCAAAATATTATTATTTAAAGAGTTATAGTCAATAGTTTAAGAACCATCGACTATAGTAAAAAATGCCATTTTTTGGATGAAAATGGCTGAAGTTTATGAAAATTGTCGCCCAAAACAGACAAAAAAATATGCATTTCGAACAGAATGACCGATAATTTTTAACAAAGGTCGGTCATTCCCTATAAAATACAGAATTGCTGCTATCTCTTCTGTTGCCGTCGTCTCCTTTATATAATTTTTAGCTAATTTTGTAAGTATTTTATTTATTTATTTTTAATTAAGTTAAGCTTAGAAAACGCTAAGGCCTTAGATTTAGGTTTCATTTTGTAATGTGGTTGTTTTGCCTAAGATTTAGGTTTTTTTTTTTTTGTTGATATAGATATTATATTAAAGGTGGGTTGGTTTGGCCTTAGATTTTGGTTTTCATTTTGTTATAGTTTAATTTCCATTTGGTTTGATAATGTGGTTATTTTGCCCTTAGATTGAAGTTCTTTCTTTTTGCTTTTTGTGCTGATTTAGGTATTAGTTTGAAGATGGGTTGATTTGTATGCTTTGACCTTAAAATTAGGTATTAGTTTGAATGTAGTTTAATTTGAATTGCATAAAAATAGGAAATTTAGCTTAAATGTAGTTTAATTTGGATGTTTTGCCTTTAGATTTTGGTCTTTTATATGTGGTAGATTTATGTACTTTAGTCTTAGTATGATTTAGGACTTTGCCACTTTATTTTGAATGTGTTTTAATTTAGATGTTTTGCCCTTTTTTTTTTGTTTTTGAGAAACAGATGTTTTGCGGTTAGGTTATCTATAATATAGCTGATTTAGATAACATTCTAGAATAATTAATTTCATGTTATCCTAGTTATGTGAATCTAATTTAGGATGCCGTTTTTCACTTTTCACACACTCTACTATGAAATTATATGAGTTGTGTAAACTATAGACTTTAGGGGTTTGAATTTTTTTATTTTTTTATTTTTTTATTTTTTTTTATTTTTTATTTTTAATTAGGGTTAGAAGTTAGAAGTTTCTTCTACTATATTAAACCTTAAAAGTTCCTTCTAAGTATCATAACACAAAAGTTTCTTTCAATGTCACTTTCTAATTGTTTGTCTTAATCATGCATGATTCTACGATGCTACAACCTGAGAGTGGTTTAATTGAAATAGAATAAAGATGAACAAAGATTTGACTAAAATAGAAATAAGTTGTCTCTCGAGTATGCTAAAGGCATCAATCAATTTTTAGGAATGGTAAAGTCTCATGTCAATCGTGTGGCGAAAACAAGATGATGCAAAAAGTGTATGAATGCAGGTTGGCAAACCATTAAAGGAGTAGAATGTCATTTGTTCGTATATAAAATGCTTGAATCGTACAGTCATTAGTATACCACGGAGTACCGTTGAACTTACTAGGCATGAACGTGAAAGAGAAAGGTCATTACAAGTTGAGAGAGTGAATTTAGCTGAGTCAACTTATCAAAATGGCGACGATGAAATAGTGGTAATGTTGAATGAGATGAACAATCATATATTGGAATTAATTATATCCAGGTTGAAGAAGAAGACAACATTTATGAAAATGTTGCACCCACTATTGGTGGAGAAAATAATCAATCAACATCTTTTGAGGATTTGATGAAAGAAGCATCCATTCAGTTATATTCAGAGTGTACTCGATTCTTCGCTTTATGTTTTTTTGGTGAAATTGATGCATATTAAAGTCATGATCAATAACTGAAGCAATACTTCCTTCAATTCGTTGTTGAAATTGTTAAAGAACCGCATCCAGACGGAACTTGCATAACTGATTCGTTATACGAGGCAAGTAAGAAGTTTTGTGAGTTAGGATTGACTTACGAATCAATTCATACATGCAAGTACGATTGCATATTGTATAGGAATGAATAATGCACTACATGTGGGAAATCTCGTTATAAGATGAACAAGATAAAAGAAAAAGATTCCCCACAAAGTTTTATGCAATTCTTATTGATACCGAGACTAAAGTGATTATTCTTTTCTAAGAATCATGCTTTCTATTTAAGTTAACACAATGAAAAGCATGTTGAGGAACCAAGTGTTTTAGGACATCTAGCAAACGGTAAAGATTGGAAACATTTGGACATTGAATTCCCTGAATTCGCATTAGATTACAAAAATGTACGATTTGGATTGTGTTCAGATGGATTCAACCCTTACGGTCATATGGGTATGATGTACAATATGTGGCACGTATAGTTAGTTCCATACAATCTGCCATCTTGGAAATGCATGAAAGACACCAATTATATTTTGTCCTTACTGATTTCCAGTTCTAAATAACCAGGAAAAGAGATTGACATGTACTAACAATTACTAATTGATGAGTTGAAAAAGTTATGGAATACTAGTATTCACACGTACGACTCAGTCAAGAACGAGTACTTTCAACTTCGTGCTTAGTTTGTTGTGGACCATAAATGGTTTCTAAGTATATGGTTACTTGTCTGGTTTGAGTACAAAATGCTACCGAGATTATTCTATTTGTAAAGAAAAAACTTTGTGTTAAACTGAGCGGGAAGATAAGTTACATTGGACATCAACGATATATACCTAATAATCAAACTTGGCGTAGAAGTATGGTGGAAAGAGTGAAACTCGTGAACCTTTAAAGACATGGAATAGAGAGGAGATCCGAGATCAAGTGAGTCATTTGAGTTTTCTTGTGTTTAGCATAAACATCCTTCCAAGCAAGTTAAGAAAAGGATACATGTCCAAATTTTGTTTTAGGTTTGCGTTCAATTAACACGTCTCAATTTTGATCTAGGTTAGCATTCAATTAACACGTTTCAATTTTGATACAAACATGAGCTGTTCATCGTTGCTATCCAAGCACAACAAGTTTTTTATATAAGCTATCCAAAGTATGATAAAAATTGGAAGATATCATAATTGGTATCAAATAAACAATGGTGGAAAGGTGGAAGACCAAAAGAATGAATAACAAGATTAAATTATTTAAGTTAATTATTAAGTTGGCCTTCTTTGTAAGATATATTGATGAAGAAACTGATCAATTTTGGCTAACATCAATATTAAATGTCAGTTTTGAACGATCCGCCATTGGTAAATTGGTCATCATAATATACGGATTGATATCCTTGGGTGATAATTGTGAACCAACATTGTTTGTTGATAGTTCGTAACATACAATGACACTAGAAAAGATGGAGATTGTCAAACTATCATCATTCTACTAGAAAAACAATTTAGTTTGTTGTAATGACAGAATACTAGAATTTATATTTGGGTCGCGATAAAACTATATAAAAACTTTTCACACAAAAAAACTCAAATCATATTTATTCATAATATAACGTTTTATAAGTCTAGAATACAACAACATGACCCTAATAACTATAGAAACATGAACAATATAATAGAAGACAACATACATAAAAACAACTCATACGCTTACTAGAGATGATAATTAGGATAAAAGAACACAATATAACTTTTTGACATTTATGAATATATATTTAATTTAATTGCTTTTGTAGTTGAATATGCTATTCAAGGTTTGGTGGTAGTTGTGTGTTGTGGGTTGAACGAAGGGATAGGTATGTTCTTTGGAAGGGTAGGAAAAACAGGCTTTGGGAGGGGTGTCAATTCAGGTAACTTGGGGAATTCTGGTTTAGGTACGCTAGGTAGTTCCGAAAATTTGGGAATCTCAAATTTAGGTACATTTGGTAATTCAGGTAATTTTGGTAGTTCATGTTCAGGTAAGTTAGAAACTTCAGACAACTTAGGAAGATCAAACTTGGGCATTTCAGGAAATTTGGGAAATTCAGACTTAGGAATGTTCGGTAGTTCAGGCAACTTGGGAAGTTCATGCTTTGACAATTCAGGCATTTTAGGCTTTTCCAAGGGTGGAAGGTGAGGCAAAGGAGGCAACTCAACTTTGGGTAGTGGAGGAAGTTCGGGCTTTGGAAAAGTGGGTATTTCAGGCTTTGGAAGCTCTTCGGGTACTTTAGGTAATGGTGTTTCCAACAAATGTCTTGCGCTGACTGCCATAACAAGATAATCGAAACTCATCAACATAAAGGCACTCAATAGAACAAAAGTTGAAAGGTGAGGAGTAGCCATTGACTTTTCAAAAGGTATGAAAAGGCAACAACACAAGATTATAGACTATTGATCTCTCAAAATGAACTTGATTGATTTGGTTAATGCTAGTTTGATGATCTCCATTGCTACCATTGTAGAGCTTTTTATAGATATAAAGAGATGTATGAAAGAGATCGTGTATGGGTTTGAGAAAATTGAAAATGTTGGGTAGGAAAATTAGAGTGTTTTTCTTAATAGAAAAATTAGTGTTAGTTCAACTTTCCCACCTACTCATGCATATTACTCTCTAAATTGATAAGTGGCCTTCTAATTTTTAGCAGCTTTTTTACCCATTAAAATAAAATAATAAATAATCATTATAAAATTAGAAAACCAAAACAAAAAAAATGAAATTCCAAGTTAGTTGCAACAAAAGTTATGATTTTGTAACAACATCTGGGATGAAATAAAACTTACTCCAACTAATTATAGCTTTTTGGTTGTTTATTTATACTTAATAGTTTATTTGGTTTTTTTTTAATAACCAATGAAAGGTTAGTTACAAAAGTACGTTTTTGTTTTCCTAAAAAGAAATCATTATTTGAGTTCTTCAGGAAAAAAAAATTTATTGGTTTGGAATTTTTATGTGTAAAACTAAAAGAGTTAGTGACCTAATAATTTTATTGTTTGTCGGTAATCCAACTCAATACCATAGTTATGCGTTCGATTTTAAAAATCAATATTTAGCTAGTTATCTAGATGAATAGATTAACTATTATAAAATCTAGGGGATTTTGCATGTATAACAAAAAATGGTAAAATATTTCCATCTATAGCACAAAATTAAAACTAATTCATTTATAGCAGAAAATTTAAATTGAGTTCTATCACTAGTTGAGTTCTATTAGTGATAGAATTCAATCAATGATAGATTCA
>JBBMKA010000001.1:278217-300215 GCA_037833695.1 Sechiopsis laciniata
TGTGACTGTCCGGACCAGTTTGTGTGCATCTCGACTAATGTCATGAGATATACCGCTTAACCCTACAACATTTGGCTGTCAAACAAACTTGTAAAAAATTATTTTTAGATAGGTGACTAACATGAATTAAATCAATCACGTTAAACACTCAAAGATCCTATAATTTAGGTCTTTTGTCCGTGGTTTGTATCACTGACCATTTATGTAAGTGCCAATAAGTTATTTAGGTCTTTTATTGAATGGTGATCTTTTGTGATTTGTCAACCTTGTGAATTGAGTACTTTATTAGATACAAATATATCAATGACTGTACAAGTAAATATTTTAAAATTTACTTACATTTTGTAATTATTTTGTAAAAAAAAGTCCATTTAGTACAATTACCCACGATTACTTTTTTTTAAAAAAAACAATTACCTATGATTACTTGTATTGTAAACATTTAACCCTAAATTTGTTATTGAAATCAATTTAAGTTTCGAGCCAATGACAATTTAATCACTATACAATAATATCGATTATTTGTCTTAATATTATTAATGATCATTTTTTCCTTTTTCTGAGAGAAAATTAAGGGGAAAAAATCTAGTGTTAAAAAACATAAGAAAATTGGTGAGTAAAAAAATAAGAAGGAAGGACGATGACATTGTAATGTGTAAACAGTGTTAACTGCAAAATTAATAATTAAATTAGTAATGTTTGGTTTTTCTGAGGCAAGAATTTATTATGGAGGAACTGTGCACATGGACAGGACATAAATTGTATGGTTAGATTTTTATTTTTTAAAAAAAATAATAATAAATATTGAAAATTACTTTAAAATATTGTTTTAAGTAAGATTTTTGAAACCAACCAATCGGTATGAAGTTGTGGCCATGAAATTCATCTCAAATATTAGAATATTTGTTCTAACGCTTAGTGAGCTTTGGAATTATTTGTAATTGTATGGTTTTGATATTATATTTATATATGGTTTGTGAAATTAAGAAAAATAATAAATATTTTACGTAAAGTTGACTCATTTTATTATCAACAAGAAGTTTATTTTATGGGAAACTCTTTCGGATACCATATTCACTAATGTTTTTACAATTTGATACCATAGTGCAATTTTTTTTTTAGATAATACCTTATTGCAATTTTTGTCAGCATTTTAAATTTTAAATTTTTTTTAAAAGTTAGAAATTGTTATTATTTAATTTATTTTAGTCTCATTCCTTTTTCTCCTAACCACCATTTTTCTTACGAATTTAATTCAATTTTTTTTACTAATTTAAGTCCATCGAGGTCACTAGTTGAATTTATTGATTAAAATTAATCAGTATCATTCATCTAAGTGTATTGAATATTAAACTTAATTAGTGACACTAACTGAAATATATTAATTAAAAGTATAAATAGAAATTCTATCTGTAGTCCATTTGATAGAAACCTATCAATGTCATGAATTGAATATATTAATGAAATTTATCGAAACAAAGACATATAATTGAAAGTTTTGATGATTATATTTGGATAGGAAAACATGTTGTATGTAATTAGAGTTCAACCATGTTTATCAAGATCAATTAAATTTTTAATTATTATTATTTATTAACTTCAATACAAGTAAAAGTAGTTAATAAAACTTTTAAAAAGAAAAAAAAAAAAAAAACTCAAAAGTATGATAATATTTTAAAGTTTAAAAAAATACATGATTGCATGTCTAAGTCTTAAAAAAAATATAAAAAAAGTCAAAAAATTAAATTTTAAAATCGGCCAGCAGTAAGAGTTGAGTCTTTTTTTTTTTTTTTTAAATTCATTAATATTCTAAGATTGGAGATTTATCTCTTAATTATTATTTTCTACATGATGTTATTCTTCAAGTAAAGTTGAGCCAATTGGATCAACTTGATTGTTCGTTTGTTTTTTTTCTAATCAATTTCAAACTTCATTTTGATAATACAACCAAATGTACACAACCATACAATGAAAAAGGACATTATTCATTACATCATCCAAGATAAAAGACCAAGATCAATTGGTATAAATTATGAAAGGTAAATAAAAATCAACTACTCCACAACCAAAATTTATACTTTTTTTAGAATAAAACCAAAATTTATTCAATTTTACTTTTCACCTAACATAAATAAATAGCTTGAAACTGTCTCGTTTTCATAAAAGAATAATAATAATAAATAAAATAATAATAATAATAAGAATAATTCCGACCTATCCAACATTATCCACTAATTGTGTTCAAACTTATTAGTTCCTTAAAAAAAGAAAAATTTTATTTGCTTTTATATATGCTAATTATATTAATAATTCCAGTTGAATTTTGTAAGTTAAATTAAGCGTAACGTAACTGATCCATTAAATATTTTAGAGAAATTTACGAGAAAATAATTATAAATATGATAATTTTTTAAAAAAATTAATAAATACAATCATTAGTATTAATGAGTATTGTCATGTATCTCTTATAATATGGTATTAGTAAATATTTATAATACAATATTAAAACGTATTAATGATTAAGGATGCAAATACTTTAAAATTTGTCTACTTTTATAATTATTTTTTGAGAAAAACACATTCAATACAAATTTTCAATATTTGATTTATTCAAAAGTTTTTGGTTAAATTCTCTCAAATCTTTACCTGTTTTGGTGGGATATTTGTTTCATGGTAATTTAGTTCAATACCATCATTACAAGTTCGATCTTGAAAATGAAGTTTGTGGTCTCTTTCCTCTAATTTATTTATTTATTTAAAAAAAAAACTCAAATCTCTTATTGCATTAAGACGTGAAAAGTAATAGGTTTTTTGCTAGACAAAACTTGAAATATAATACATTAAAATATTATTTTATCTATATATTTTGAAATTTATTTTGTTTGGTGTTCGTATTTTTAAATGTCAAATTTTATTTATATAGCTTCGATATACCTTTAAAATGATTCATATATATATATATATATATATATGACCTTTATAATAGGGTCTTTTTTGTTAATTTTTCTTAAATTATAAAAATATGTTTATAGGATGTCTTTGATTGTATTAAAATTATTGTTAAACTAATTTCCATTAAAACTAACCTCAGATATCATAAAAATCAATTTTAAGTTTTATTAGTAATACCTAACCTAAGATTAAATATTTTAAAAAACATAAATCTAAATAAATAAATCCTAAAATACAAGAACTAACATTGATAATATGAATCCCCACATGGAAAATATTGGTGAATTAAAAAAAAACAAAAAAACAAAAAAACAAAGTTAATGTGAACCAATCTTATTTTAATGTAAACTTTTCGACATGAGTTTTAATTTCCCTTATATATGAACATTATAATAAATTAAAATTGAATAATAAAATGGTTGGTTGTGGAAAATCCGAGTAATGTATAAATTAATTAAATTTAAGAGATTTGTATGCATGTGAGGAATCTGCCTACTTTTTCCTTTCTTGGCCATGAGATCCGTACATGCATTGTGGATAAGAATATATTGATGGAGCTATTATAAATTTAAAATATAATTTTAGAGGAATTATTCATTTTTACCCTAAATATTTTAAGTTTTATCTTGTTTTTTAAAAATATTAAATATGTCAAAGTTACCTGATCTTATAGATATGTATTAATTTTCATCTTCAAATATTATTGTATTAAAAATTTTAAATTTGATTTTTTAAAAATTAAACAGCAATTATGAATTCAAGCATACATTTATATTTTGCTCAATTTAATTTTAAAATTGATATTTGTTATGTTTCCACTTA
The DNA here is from genome assembly GCA_037833695.1 of Sechiopsis laciniata. Lineage (NCBI taxonomy): Eukaryota > Viridiplantae > Streptophyta > Magnoliopsida > Cucurbitales > Cucurbitaceae > Sechiopsis > Sechiopsis laciniata. Next base: position 281,992 of record JBBMKA010000001.1, read on the forward strand.
TCATATAATTTTTGCTATTTCACTCACTAATTTTAATCAAAAGAAATGAAAAAAAATCTTTCTAAACTTAAGAACTTCAATATGATCAAAGTTTTGTACGATGTAACATTGGAATATACTTTGTACTAAAAAAAATTGTGGAATATGCTTACTAAATTTCACAAATTTTAACAAAAAAGACTAGCCTTGATTCTATTCTTTTTTTTAAATGTTATCAATTTTGTACTCGCATATGTTTTATAGTTCATTAAATGCATTGTTTTTTTTTTTTTTTTTAATATTTGGAATGAAATCTTATTAAAGGGAGAAATTGCAACACCCATAACTTTGATGAAATTAAAAGTTTAGGGTGAAAACTTATACAATTTGAAAAGTTTACACATAAAATTTATTTATTTTCTAAAATTTTATATTTTTTAGATCAACAACAATAGATGGCAGCCAATCTCAAGAACTTTAAGGCCTATACCAAAAGCATCACTTCAATTCAACTCGACCTTAAACTTTAAAACTCCCATTTGCTTCTTCATTTACATTGATGAACAAGAAGCTCATAATGCATTCGAACATGTCTCAAACTGCACATCAAAATGCGTAAATCTACCCACGACTTGTGAACTAGATAAAACTTATAGAGTAAATTGAGTTAAATTTAAGTAAACACTTAATATTATGTTAGATAACCATTTAGTTTATTTATTTTTTTAATTATACCTGTTTCATTTTTATTTCCCAAAATGAAGTTTTATTTGTCTAGAATTATAGATGTAAATTCTAAGTCAAATTTAAGACAATCATAATTTTTAAAATTATTTACTTTTTTTTTTTTTTTTTATTTAACTCGGTTTATGAATATATATATATATATAACAAATCATGAAAATTCATTAGTGTGTTTTTCACTTAATTATCAAAATTCAAAAATTAAATGATTATCAAATTTTTGTGAGCCTTAAAATTCATAAATTTTAAATCTATATATTTTTTTCCTTTTCATTTATCATTATTATTCAATAAACAAGATCTTAACAAGTGAATAATGGGCTTTTTACATAAATTATCGTAATCTTAAAATAGTCAAAAGTATTTCACCCATTAAAATAAAACGACTATGTCAATAAAATTCGTAATTGAGTAACATGAGTTCAAGTCTTTCCATCTGAAATTGTTGTAAAACTAATAAAAAAATATTAAAATTAATAAATTAAATACATGTACAAAATTGAAATATATATATATATATATAAAGCGAAAAGTGTAAAATGATACAAAATAATACTTTAATTTGAAATGAAAATATGAAAGATATAAGATAAAAACAGAAGTAGTTGGGATCATTTGTGGTATGTCTTCACATAAGAGACTAAGAAACACAATTATGACCCATAAACTACCCCCTATGTTTTTTTTTGGGACATTTCTCAACATTTCATGTGGAGCAAAAAACATATACATATATAGAAAAAGGAAAATTAATAATCACAAAAGTAAATGAGTTTGATGCTAAAAATCAAATATAATAACGATGAAGAACTAACAAATTGGATTTGACAATCCCTTTTTTAATTAAAAAAAATTACGAAACTAATAATATGGAACTACTTTGATGTATTGTCTAAAAAATAGTTTGAAAGTACAAAATTGATATTATAGAGCTATGGATACAAAATTGAAATCTTAAAAACTTATTAGACATTTTGATCTATTTGACTATTTTCAAAAAATAAGAATCAAATCATACAAATTTGAGTATCAAATGGACGAACTTGGTTGTCAACGAGAGCAATAGTTCAATAAGACATTTGCGTAGCAAATTAACGAACTATAAAAAGGATGACCTCAATAGCAGAGACTTAGATCTCCAAAATATATTAATTTAAAGGTTTATTCGATTTGAATCTCTACCAATGAACTTACTTTAAGACAGAGATTGATGCTTATATATATTAACTATAAAGTCAAATGGCTATGCATATGAATAGGAAACTTCAATTTCCCAATTAATTAAAAAAAATATATACAAACTTAAAAGTTTAGAAACATCTCAATTGACTCCACTTTAGCCAAATTTATGCGACTTACAATTCAAACAATCAAAATTAAAACACTTAAAATCTTCTCTATCACTTTTTGTTAAACTCAAAATAAAGTATACAACTTGAGTACATGTTCACATCAATAAAACATATTTGAAGCTATGTCATCCAAATTACATTACATTACATTAAATGTGTGTGAGTTATTTTCTCCCTAGAAATGTTGTTATTAGTTGTCATAAATATTATAGCATAGTGAAAAATATGTATAGAAATGGACGGCTTATTAGGATTAGTTTCAGAGGGAAAAATGAAAGTGACTTGAAAAAGACTTGTGTGCTCCTCTTTTCACACTTAAGAGGAGCACACATTCGAAAATGATTTTTGATGAATTTTATTTCCAATATAAAACTTATGGTTTAGCTTTAACTTCCAAATATCTTAGTATTTTTGTTTGTAAAAATACTGAATAACTGACTTATAAATTATTATCCACAAATTCATAAGAAACAATAATAAATAAATAAATTGTCTATAAAAATGAAGAAAAAAAAATTTTTAAAAATTTTTTTTGAAAAAATTCAAAAAGGTGAGAGATTCAAATTTATATGTTCCTCATTATCAGATTATACACCATATTAGATGAACCCAACTCTTACCATAGACGAAGAGGGGCCTAAGAGTCTTGACCTCAAAAAGTTTGGACTTTTATCGTTTGTATATAAAAGTGGTTATCATCTATATTTTATTATCGTTCATAATATAATGGTCTCCCAAATTTTGTATTTTGTTAATTTATACATATATATAGTGTTAAAAATTTGAAAATAGTGGAAACTTCGTAACAATACATAAAACATATGAGTTACGTAGATCTTATCCATAATTGTCCCCAAATCTTGAATTTTGGGGTTTTTTTTTTTTTTTTTAGAAGTTAACATAAATAGGAAAGTATTTTCTTGTATGATATAAAAAGGCATTATGATTGAGAACTTTTTTTTTTTTTTTTTTTTTAATTTGAAAAATCAATATAAATAAAGAGGAACATGTTTTGATTCATCCAAATTGTTTAAAAAAAAAAATATCAAGACAACTTTCAAGAATAGGCTCAATACCATCAATATATATCTAATGATCCACGGATCATAAATTTAAATATTCTACTCTTAATTATTATAGAACTAAATAATAATAATAAATATGGACAACTTTAAAAAGTGAAGATAAGTGAAATTCTTTCAGTTATATTATTGGTTAGTTTGTTTGAAACTATTTGACAAAGCTTAAAGGATTTTTTTTAAAAAAAATCTTTAATTTGTGTTAGTTTTAAATTTCAAATAATTAAAAAAAAAAAAAATAATAATAATAGAAGGCAATATGATTAAGAATTTTTTTCGAATTTGAATCAATATAAATACATAGGAACATATTTTTATTCATCCAAATTGCTTCCTTTTTAAAATAAAGGACAATTGAAAAAAAGACAACATAAGTGAAAGTTCTTTAAATTATATTATTCCTGAGTTTATTTGAATTATTTGAAACTATGTGACAAAGTTAAAGAAAAAGGCAAGCCTTGAAAGGAACATGTTTAGGTCAGCAGTAATAAAAGAAAACTTATTTTATTTTATATGGGACTTTAAAAAACATAGCTTTGAACTAATTTAATAAATATATTTCAAACCAACAAAAAGTTGAATAATATCATTTTAAAATACAAATGCATGGGTTTTGCTCTATTTATTTTTTAAAAAATTTTATTATTATTATTATTATTAATGAGAGTGATAATTAAATAAAAAGTTGATAAAAAAAATCTTGAAATAAAGTATCAATTGAGCATATTCGATAAGCTCGACCTTATGTCTAAGAAGTTTAAATTAAATTATATAATAGATCTTGATTCATATTATTATTGCGTGTGACAGAAAAACAGCAATAGAAGTTCTAAAGTAATTTTGTAACAATTACTGAAATTAGTATATTTTTTAAAATTTTAATAGAATATTTGAATCTAAATATTAAGATTAAACTAAAATTTTGGTCTATATAATTAAAATTTAATTTCTATGATTTAAAAATTACAATCTTGTTTTAAAAAAGTTATAAAACCTTAAGAACAATTAATGTGAAATTGACTATTCATGTATTGATACCATAAAAAAAAAAAAAAGAAAAAAAAAAGAGACTATTTATGTATTGATGAGAAGATCTTTTTGTAATTTTTGTTTACAACGTGCAGCTAATTAGATTTTAAAATTTTTGGCTGAAATTTACAATTTCATATAGCTTTTTAAAAAATTGATAATTTAATTTTTTTTTTTATCTAATATAAAATGCCACTTCATTTATATACGGATAATTAGTTGTCAAATAAGATTAACCATTCGTTAAATTTTATTTTATGGACTGAATACTAATATTTCTTAAATAATCAATTTAAAATTGCAACTGATCAAGCCTATTTGGGTTTAAATTCTATCCAAATAATTAAATTAAAAAGAATCCTTAATTTCTATCCATCTCACATTACATGCAGAAAACTTTGTGTTTTTAATTTTTAACTCAACATGGTCAAGCATAATAAAGCCAAATCTCAAAGAATTTCAATATACCATTTTCGTTAACAAGTATTTTAAAAAGATCATATAATATGTAAAGCCATTGATATAATAAAAAATCACATTTTAAAATTGCTAACATTTTAAAATTGCTAGTATATAGTTATTTATATATTTTAATTTTGAATTATAAATACTCATCAATACATTATTATGTATTAATAATATAGTAAAATGTATCATTTTAATATCGATGACTATAATTATTAAATTTTTTTTAAAATAATCACAATTATAATTCATTTTTGAATTTAACTAATCTTGTCGATCTTTTATAATATATATATGTATATATATATATATTTCTTTTACCCTACGTACAAATTTATATCTATGGGGAAAAGTACAATATTGTCTTGTCTTTAGTGATTGGACAATACTCAGCCATCTCTAATCTAATCTACCTCTATTATTTTGGCTTCCTAACCATCCCCAAATAAATGCATTAAATATCATAATTACTTTTAGGGAACAAAATTATTTTGAACCTTAAAGTCCATTTCATTTTTGAACTTTTAATTTCAATAATTACAATATTAAGTTCATCCATAAAACTAAATTATAAAATTTTTTAACAATCAATTTAAATAATTGGTCAACTTAATTTACCCTAAAAATTCTACGAACTTAACAATAATTCATGTATTATTTAACTTCGTAAACACTAGGATTTAACTCACTTGACATTTGATCCTAAGAAATATTGTTGTTAAAAAACTTATATGGTCTTGCCTCAATAATTGTGTGTTCAATCCACAATAATTACCCATGAGTAAATTCCTTGATTCAACTGTTCAAATGTTTTTACCTTACCACACCACATACTCATACAAACAAATAAACACATCAATAGCCTATTATTGCATTTTTTAAGGTTTGGGAGTTTAATCCTCAATTAAGCATTTATTGTATTATTTAAAATAACAAAAAGCTTAAAAGTTATCCTTCATCCTAACCACAAAATCATACACAATTAGTCATTACAAGTTTTTTATTATCCAAAAAAACTTACCTAGAGTATAAGAAGGACTAGGTAGAGGCAAAATATTGCATTTTTATTACTTTCTTAATCTTTAAATTTTGAATATTATTGTTTTTTTTTTTTTTTAATATTCGTGAATGTGTCTAAATCCGTTTATCTTTTATTATTCTTACAAAACATACAACTCGACATTATAATATTTAAATATTAAAAAAATGCGTAAAAAATTAATTTATTAGTACGTGACTGTCATTGATTAAAAAAAGTATGTGATTATCATAAATTAAATTTATAACCTTTTAATTTTTTAGGATCATTTTGATCCTAAATCATCTACGGTTTCAAATTTGAAAAATTAAGAAAGTCAAACTACTTTAAACATACAAATTCGAACTTAAAGACAACCAAAAAGAATAATTCCTTCCAACTTTGCAGTTTTCATTCATTTCTTATGTTGATCACTCCATTCAAGTAAGATTACAAATTTAGGTTAAACTTAACTACCCATCCAAGTTTATTATTTGAGTACATACAAAATATATGAAAAACTGGAATATATAAACTAACACTCCACAATACATATAAATTATTATTAGTCAATTTTTTTCATTATCTTCTAAATCATAATATTTTAACCAATAAAAAAAATAATTCAGGGATATCAATATACAATTACTATAAAATCATGGGTTCCAATACCTTATGCTCAATTGTTGATCTAAAAAAAATCATAATCTCCTAAAATAATATAAAAATTAAATTATACAATTGTGACAAGTTAGTTAGATCAGAAGGTGGTGTCATTAACTAAAAGTTTTCGAAATTTTGGTAGGAAATATTTGGACAAACCAATAAAATAAAAATAAAAATAGAACTTAAAAAAAATAAAATAAATAAATATCATGTGCCTGACACGTGGCCAGTTAGCTATGAAGATGTACAGCTAGATGGCTCACTCCATCAGTTCTTTCCATTCATCCTCTTCTTCCTCTTCTTCCCCTTTTTTCCCTCAAAATCTCTGCAACAAATTTCCATTTCCATTTTCTTCTCTCACAAAAACCCTTCAAATTTCTTCATACTATGCAGTTGATTTACCCTTTTAGTTCACAGAGTACTAAAATCTTCAAAGGGTTTCTCTCCGGTTGTCGATTTCTCTGATTTTTTTTCAATTTTCCGATGGGTATTTGTACTTCAAAGCCACCACCGAAGCCAAATCCGTACTCTCCGAGAGACCCAGATGGCCGGAATGATCCATCTCAGACGCCCAAATCGGCGCCCACTCCTCACCGGAAAGACGACCAAGTTGCTGCCGGAAAACAGTCCCCGTTCTTTCCATTCTACAGCCCAAGTCCAGCGCACTATTTCTCAAAGAAGAAGAGCCAGAACTCGCCGTTGCCGGGCGGTGGGACCGAAAGCGCTAGCTCTACTCCCGGTAGATTCTTCCGGCGGTCGTTTGCTCCGCCGTCGCCGGCGAAGCATATCAGGGCGGTGCTAGCGCGGCGGCTCGGGAAAAAGGCGGGTTCCACGGCGGCGATTCCGGAGGAAGGCGACGAGGAAGATGGGATCGAGTTGGATAAGAGATTTGGGTTTTCGAAAGAGCTTGGGAGTCGATTGGAGATTGGGGAAGAAGTGGGGAGAGGGCATTTTGGGTATACTTGTTCTGCGAGGTTCAAGAAAGGCGAGCTTAAAGGTCAACAGGTTGCTGTTAAAGTTATTCCTAAATCTAAGGTTTGTGTATTTTTTTTTTCAATTTTGAATTTACCCCTTTCTTTCAAATTCCTGCAGATTTTAGTGTATAATTCTGTATAAAATTTGGTGGGTACTGTTGATTTTTGTTTAGGATCTTGTTTGAATCATAACCCATTTGCTTTTTTTGTGTTTCTTATCAACTTGTCTCTAAATCTGCTAATTATAGGTAGAGTTTCTCGAGATTAGCCCTCCTTTCACTCGATTTTTCTGTCAAAATATAGAGTTTGGTTTTGAGTTTTCCTCTTCCATTTGTGTTGTTTTCCATTAAAAGATCATGTTCACATAGGAAAGTATATAACGATTCCGGTTGATTGATAAATTTAGGCGTTTAAATATAACCTTACTTTATCTCGAATGCTCTTTTGGCCCAAAGGAGTAGAGTTTCGGTGGCATCTTGTATGACCTAATAACTAAGAGGTTACGATTTTGAATCGCCCATCCCCAATTATTGTTGAATCATAATCGAAAAATAATGCTTCTTTTGTGCAAAAAGAGCATAGTTCTAGTGGCATCATGCACTACCACCCGTAGAGGTGTAAGCTTATATGGCTTTTCTTTCTTTTGGAGTCAACGATGAGAATGATCTGAGTATGGGCCCATTCTTGGGTTTTCTACAGTTCCAAACACAATAAGAAAATATGTTTCTTTAGACATCAAGTCTACAATGTTTCAGTTTTACATAAGAAACAATATTAAACTTGTCTCTTGATGGTTGTGGTTGATACAATTTTCCTCCTGGATTGTGTCTCAGTATTGAGCTTTTCACTGTTTGAGATGCGATATTCTTGAGAAATTGATACAGATCAAGTTAAATATTTGAGAAGGTTCTTGGCCTCTAATTGGTTCTTTGCCGTAGTCTTATTCTCTAGCGATCTTTCAGTTTTTCTAAAACGAACCAAACCTTTCAGTTGGTTCGTTTTGATGGTTGGAATTAGATGTCTGTTAGAGTCGATTTCAGCTATTAGATTTTTGTAATATAATATAGGGTTCTTTTTATCTGAGAATTTAATGAACTGATTTGATGAAAGCATTCTAATGAATAATTCCTTGACAAGAGCGGGTAATATCTTAGTAAAAAAATGCACTTTTTATGGGTCTAGTAATAGTCATCACAATTTTCATTTTCTTAATTCATTGTGTATGTTGTGTATAGTAGTATCTTTTCTAAATATGGGTTGTGTTCAGTTGGAAAATGTTTGCTGCATGTTTGGGTGGGGTGGAAATTTACATTTCAAATATATATATATATATATATTTGGCTAACAATTCAAATGCTTTTTTTAGAAGATGAAACTCATGGTAGAGAAATGATGAAACAAAAGCACAATAACACGAAGCCAAATAAAAAAAAAAAAACATTCATCAAATGGGACTTTAATTGACATACATAAGGATCTTTAATTGAAAACGTGAAAGAAAAAATGTGTGCTTATGACTAGAGGTTGCTGGTTCGAATCCTCCACCCCCAAATTGTTGTTGAACTAAAAAAACGTGAAAGAATTATGTATATGTTACCATTTTTTGGTGCTGAGTCTTTTTATTAACTAAATATTGCCATTTTTTGCATATGCTAATGTTCTAAACTTCTAATGATGAAATCTTGAGTTGGATATGCAGTCTTCGCCTTTCAGTCATCAATTGTGACGAATCGGCCTTGTGCCCTTTCTTTGTAATTTCATATATTAATGTTATCCAAAAAATCAATGTGCCTCACAAATACATTATTACCAGATGACAACAGCTATTGCAATTGAGGATGTGAGAAGGGAAGTAAAAATATTGCGAGCCTTGACCGGACGCACTAATCTAGTACAATTTTACGATGCATTTGAAGACCATGATAATGTCTACATTGTAATGGAGTAAGCTTGGAGCACCAACTTATACTTTACTCGTATCTTGATTTGTATACATAATTAATAAACATTTTTTTATTGTTATTTTTCTTAGCACTCTCAATTTTCCCTGAAGCTTTAGAATCATGCAAAATCCTATGTTGAATCTTTGATTAGGCTGTAGACTTTATTTTCACAATCTTATAGTCATTACTTAATTAACATCCTGAACTTATAGTGTTTGCTATTACTTCTGTGGACATTCAGGTTGTGCGAAGGAGGTGAACTTTTAGATAGAATACTTTCAAGGTGATAATTTTGGTAACAAATAGTGTATCATTTCTTAGGTTTCTTATTAATTTAGGCTTACATTATTTGTCTCTAATATAGATTGTGATTATGTTCTTTAGAGGTGGCAAGTACTCGGAGGAAGACGCTAAAGCTGTCATGGTTCAGATATTGACCTTTGTTGCATTTTGTCATCTTCAGGGTGTTGTGCATCGAGATCTGAAACCCGAGGTTAATCATATTCTCTGAACTTTTTAAGTGAATTTCATTACATTTAACCACAACAACTCGATCGATCTTGAGAGCACTGTGTTAAAACAAAACAGATCATTGGAGAGGCTTGTTCTGTCCTTCCGTATCTTAGCCCCACCAAACAACTGGAAATGTAGAAACGGCATTGTTTCTCTGATTTGATATCAGCTTCCCCTTATAGACTCTGGTTATTTATGACATGTTTTCGTTTTTGTTAAATTGTAGTTGTTCCTTGGCATAATTCAGTTGCTTATATCTTTTATATTTTCTCATCCGTAGAAATTGACAATTAAGTAAAAAAAATGCAATTCCTTATGCTCGAGTAAGACCGTTATTGAAAGGTTATTGTTGGAACTCAACCTATAAGCTTAATTTTTTGGGTTGATCGGTGATTTAATACGATTCAACATGTTATCAGACCATCTAAAAAAACATGGTATCAGAGTAGGAGGTCATGCATTCCAACACTTTTCAATTCATTTCCTCCCACTTGTTGAGCTTCCTCAAACTTTCAAATCCATGAGTGAGTGGGAGTGTTGGTTGATATAATTTAATTTACCTCAAACTTTAACCTTAAACTTTTGGGTTGATTTGTGAGTTAACGTGATTCAACAATTACCTTTTGATTTCTCTACTAGAAATATTTCTTCATAAACTGTGTAATTTTCTCCCATAATTTTTTATAATTTTTTCAGACCCATAAAAGAAATATATAAGTGTAGTCTTTTCCATCCTCATCTCTGTCTCACTAGTATCATCACTGTTATCAAGGTCCCATCCATCTTGCTATATTTTTTTGTAGTCAATTGTAGAATGTAGATTTTATTTCATTGATTTATATAATATTCTAATAGTTTAATTTTCCAGAACTTCTTGTATAAATCTAAAGACGAGAATGCTCAGTTGAAAGCTATCGACTTTGGCTTATCAGATTTTGTCAAACCAGGTTTGTGTTATTTTCCCATGTTTTTGCTGTTGATTTCTCACATATTAGATGCTTTTAATTTAATTGTTGCAACCTATAGATGAAAGACTTAACGACATTGTTGGAAGTGCGTACTACGTGGCACCCGAAGTTCTCCATAGATCTTATGGTACGGAAGCCGATGTGTGGAGCATAGGAGTGATTGCATACATTCTTCTATGCGGTAGCCGTCCATTTTGGGCCCGGACTGAGTCCGGAATTTTTCGAGCAGTCTTGAAAGCCGATCTAAGTTTTGATGAAGGTCCATGGCCTTCATTATCTTCTGAAGCAAAGGACTTCGTCAAACGCTTGCTAAATAAGGATCCACGAAGACGATTGACGGCCGCTCAAGCATTAAGTATGCTCCTTTCTTCCCTCTTATGATGTTGACTTGCTTAATGTCCTTACTGTCCTGCAACGATCTCCTTGCAGGTCATCCTTGGATCCGGAATCACAATGGTGCAAAGGTTCCTGTTGATATCTTAATATTCAAGCTCATGAGAATGTATATGCGGTCATCATCCTTGCGTAAGGCTGCTTTACGGGTTCGTATTCTCACGTTTCTCCTTTTTCTTCAATTGACCAATAAAATGCTAGTCAAGTTGTGTAAATTTTAGCTTGTATTGGCTTTGTAACCACATCAGTCTGTCCGATCCGAACTTGAAAAGTGAGCGAGTGTCGATACGGTCCTTTTAATGCGTATTGATTGCAGGCTGTATCCAAGACATTGACAGTAGATGAACTCTCTTATCTAAAGGAACAGTTTGAACTGTTGGAGCCAAACAAAAATGGCTTTATAACTTTGGAGACAATTAAGATGGTTGGCTTTCTCTCTCTCAATGCGCACGCTCTCACACACAAATAAAAACGAGATTACTGATGGAAATTTTTTGTTGTCATCCTTATTTTGGACAGGGTCTCGGGAAATATGCAACCGATGCCATGAACGAGTCCCGTACGCTAGATTTTCTTGCGAATGTAACTTATTTATTGCTGCTTTTTCCCCTGTGCAATAAGCTGTGTTCATGTATATGCTTACAATTCTTATTCTCTACTAAATGGGGACTTTCCTTGACAGTTAAATACACTTCAATATAGAGGAATGGATTTCGAAGAATTCTGTTCTGCTGCATTGAGCATCCATCAGCTAGAAGCACTCGACCGTTGGGAACAACATGCTCGTTGCGCATATGAAATTTTCGAGAAGACTGGAAATCGGGCAATCGTCATAGAAGAGCTTGCTTCTGTATGCCTTCTTCACTTTCATAATATTTGCAAAATTTCTCATTCTTCATTGCTGTTATCAAGAAGTGTGGTAACTGGTAATCTCATGATGATGCCAAATTGTAGCAAAAGGGTTTCGTTATATCTTCTCTAAACTATTCCAGGAACTCGGTCTCGGCCCAGCCATCCCGCTCCACGTCGTTCTTCAAGATTGGATCAGACACACTGATGGGAAGCTAAGCTTCCTTGGATTTGTCAAGTTACTGCATGGCGTGTCGAGTCGAACGCTAGCAAAGGTGTCATGAACCCGTTAGCTCATCTCGGTGTCGAGATCATCTCAGTACAGATTAGTTTGTTTCTGTTACAACATACAGGAAGAGCTATTGGTTGGATCTATCTCTAAGGAGTCTTAAAACACCAGAAAGCATGGAAACTTGCCAACCAAATTGTATTTTTGGAGCATATTTATGAACTTACTTTTCAGAGCCAATTCTTTTGGACCATTTCAAAAGCTCTATGGACAACTTCCCAAGAATGTTGACTTGAAGTTCCACTATAAATGAAGATGCAATTTATTATTATTATTATTTTCTTTCTTTTTTTCTTTTACCAGAATAGTGTGATAGCTCTGCCACTCATGAAGAACTTGGTACACGACTTACAACAATCATCATGTCTCCACTTTCTTTCAGTTCTTAGACTGATTTTTCCTTTAAGTTTATTTTATGCTTCATTTTTGCCCTTTTTATCAATTTTCCTTTACAATAGTCAACCCCTTAGAGTTCTTATTTAAAATAAAATAAAGGCTAAATTATATATATAAACACTAAAATATTCACTCTTTCAAAAATAGTGTATTATCTTGATCTAATTTAAATGTTTTAAAATATTCATACTTTATAATTCGAGCTTTATGATTGGTGGAGTTGATTGAATTCAATTGAGCTCTATGATAACGAATTTGATCTTGAAATTTAGTATTTGACTCAAGAGCAGTAGTACAAGTTTATAATAATTAATTCATCATATGTTTTTCTTTACTTGAATATCTACTTTTTACCTATTTTTTAAAAAATCGTTATGAAAACGGAATAACAATCAATCAATAATTGTAAAAATGTAAGAGAAAAATCACAAATTTATGTGGTTCACTAATGATGTGTTAGCTACATCTACCGGCAAGGTGAGAGAACGGTTTTATTACCTTAAGAGATAAGAATAAAAAATGTCAATTAATTAGGACTATGGTTTAAGAGAGTTTATATAGTGTATTCTTATAAAACTTTATTACAAAATAGCACAAGTACATAAAAAACTCATGCCTAAGCATAAACCCAATTTTCTATTTAGTTTACCCCGAGCCCCACCATAGGTCTCACTCCTGGGATCCTGACTCGCTAACTCGACAATGAGACTTCTGACTAAATAATTGTGGGGTGTCAAACCGTTCAAAACATATCTCAACAAAAACCAAACCAAAATTTTGAAACAAAATAGTAACTTCTTTAAACTTTTTTTTTTTTTTTTTTGAAATTCATCAATTTTTAGTAAATAGAATTGAAAACTGTAATCTCATACTTACTAAGTTATATAAAATGTCAATTTCATTTTTTTATTATTATTATTATTATTTTTGAATAAGATGTCATTACAACACTATTTTTATTGGCTAAATTTTTACATTTTTAAGTTTAAAAGCATAGATTAAAGAAATAGAAATGCCTTGTTCGGAAAAACGAATTATAATTTTTTTAAAAAAAAAAGGAAAAAAAGAAATAGAAATGCAAATTCCGATCTTGTCCACTCGACCCGTTGGATGCTAGAATTGAACTGATCCACAACCCGCTCCATTCCGGACCCCAATGTTGTTGACCCCCAAAATCAATCTACTCATCGAGCAGGAAATTTAGGGTTTAACATTTCTCTCTTACAATCTTTCAGCATCAATTTCCCCCAATTTTTTCGATTTCTGAACATATTACCGCTATACGCTTGAAAATCAGCTCAAACTTTTCGTTCACTACAAGTTTCAGTGTGCTTTGACGACTGATTTCGATATTCTGTACCAGTTACACGTTTTGCAAGAAGACGCAGAATCATGACTGAGGTACCCGTTTCTCCAATTTCTTTTTCTTGATAATCATTCGGCGAAATTTCCTGCCTATCTTGTTGATGAACTTTGATAAGCAACTCGATTTCTTTCCGTGTTTATAATTCGATTGGTCTTCCAATCTTATGCATTAAGGGTGTTCACAGTCGGGATTCGGTCAGGGCAATTTTTTGGGTTGGTCAATCTGACAAGACATCCAAACTGTGTATTAGAAGAACCCTATCAATATTTTTGGATTGAGTTGAGTTGGGTTCGAATTGTGTTCATCTTTTTTTTTTCCTCTTTAAGACTTAACTTCTTACGGCCCATAAATATGTAAAAAAGAAAAAAAAAATGCATTACACTATACTTTTATTTAGATTAAGTATCTTGTTGGTGCATATTCTTTACCAATCTGCTCACATCTATAATATTTTCTTAATCTTTTTTACAGTTCTAGTATGCGCGCATATATATATATATATAATTCACCAATCCGAGAACCGACTTAACTCAACAAAAAATGATAAAATTATAATCCAACCCAACTTTTATTGTCTGGGTTGGATAGTTAAGGTTATTTGAGTTGTCAGTCTTTTTTACAGTTCTAGTATGTGTAATGAAATTATGCCACCCATCAAGCAGATGTTTGGTTTTATTGAAGAATTATGCAACTTTGTCTATACTTGACTCATAAGTTGATCTTTTGTTTTTTTTTTGTTCAACAATGAAGGTTGGGGGATTCGAACCTACGACCTATTGGTCATTGGGCGTACACTATTGCCGATGAGCTATTGCTCACATTGGCAGTTGATCTATTGTTTTGATAGAGAGATGCGAATCGTTGCAACTTTTGTTCCAACTTTTTTTGCTTCGTTCATTAGTTTTGGAAATCATGTATAATGTGTAGTTTTGTAAAGCTTTTGCTTTTGGTTTCTGTTGGTTGTGATGCCAGCAGCTTGCTTTCATGTATTCATTCAATTTCCTATATGCATACACATACACACGTAGGAACAAGTCCATTCGTTTGTGATACTTTTTTATTTTAAATTTTTGTTTGGCTTTTGATTAATGTTTTGGAATGGCATCTATAATATCATATTCTTTTATATTTTCAGTGTTTGAAAGTTTTATGGTTTCCTGACCATTTCCTGTGATGTTTGCGCTTAAATTCACTGTTCTGATGCAAAGTATACAGCTTCATTCATGCATCCATTTGTGTCTACAACTATTTTAGTTAGAATTAGTATCCATGATAGCAAGACTGTTAAATAATTTGTTTTTCCCTCTTTTTAAATCACCTTCTCCAGTATTGGGTTAGCCAAGGTAACAAATGGTGCGACTTTTGCAAAATATTTATTTCAAATAATCCTTCCACAATCCGAAATCATGAGCTCGGTCAACGTCATAAAGATAATGTTGCCTTAAGGCTTACAAACATGAGAAAGGAGAATGCTGCCAAGGACAAAGAACAAAAAGAAGCAGTACGTGCCATCGAACAAATTGAGGCGGTAAGTGAATAAACTTTCTACTTGTCCCATCTTTGTTGATGGCTATGCTTGTAGCAGTAGTATTCATCTGTTTAAATTTCAGAAGTTAGTTTTTATATACTCAAAGTTATGAATGTTCATGTCAACTTTGTTGTTAAATTTTATGCCTTGGTGAACATCAGTGCTGCAAAGGAACCAAGCTGTTTGCATGCATCGAGTTAATGCTCTTAACTTGACCTGTTAATTCCATGTAGTTCCCCTAATGGGGTTCTTTCAAATTAATAGTTATACATTAAATTATGTTTCCCAGTACATAATATGAGCATTTGAGTCTGATGTAAGTCTAGTAAGAATAGATAGTATTATAGTAATGTGCTACTAGAATTAATTTAACATGATTTTTACATACTAGAGTGAAGATCTTTTCAGGGTATAGCTGTCCCATGTCTACTTACGAAACTAGTCTGCTGATCTTTGGTGACTTCATATGTAAATGAGTTCAATTTGATAGATCACCACTTAACTAAAAAACATAAGCCAGTGAGTTTATCGTAAATTAATCTTATTATCAATACTTATTAAGATTGAAGATTTGTGGAGGCCCAATGATTGGAAATCAATAATAATTTGGTAGGAAATGACACTAGAGGGGTTAAAGCACATTACATTTGCTCTGATACCATGTTAAATCACCACTCAACCAAAAAACTTTAGCTTATGAGTTATGGTAAATCTAATCTTATATCAATACTTCAAATATATTTTATGGAATTTTGATATGGATACTCTTGACAATGATATAGAGACGTGAAGTTGCTGAAACTTTAAATAACAGGATTAAGTGCCAAATTCGTGAAGTTCACTTAACAGGAGACAGAATCCTGCACAAGTGTATGTGTATGGGCTTACTATATTCATCAAATAGGAGCTAGACAAACAGTTTGTGCTTGATCCATGAACTTTTATAATTTTACATATTTTTTCTTCTGTTGTGCAGAAAGCTAAGCGTAGTTATCAAAAAGACATAGCGAATTTTCGGGAAGCTAGAGATTCTCATGCACTCCCAGTTGATGTTCAAGAAAATGGTGAAGAGAGTAAGTGCTGCAGGGTTACAACTTTGTTACTTTTCAGAAATAGACTCTTTATCTTCCTACAAAACGTTCAGAAAATAAATGCCTTATGGCTTGCTTAAGTATTTCTGATTTAGCTTCGTTTCCAAGTGGGAAAGCAAATATTTTTCTTTGGTGCTGAAATGGATTTTATGCTCAATGTCTCTTTGATTCATCAACTTTATCCATTTGAATAATTTTGATCCCTTGTGAGCTTGGTTCTGATCAATGTCATTTATGTCATCTTGATCTTTGGTACTTTTCAAACTGATACAGCTCTCAATGATGACAGAATGGGAGCTCGACAGCATTTCGGGCTACTATTACAATGAAAGCAATGGTTTTTACTATGACTCAAATTCAGGCTTTTACTACTCCGATGCCATTGGTACTGAAATGTTTTTTTGGATGATGAACCTTGAACTTCTATCTTTCTTTCATCTTTTAGAATACAAGCATCTGTTTCTTACTAAGTTAAATGTTTGCAACAGGCAAGTGGGTAACGCAGGAAGAGGCACATGCTTCGCCTCAGTTTTTTTCGAACTCGAAACATAAGAAACCTGTTTTAGAGAAGGCATCCTCGGCGTCTTCCAGTGCAGCAATGAAAGACAAAAATGTGGATAAAGGGGAAGGTGGGCCTCCACCTGGGTTGGTAGTTTCAGCCTCTTTAAACCCCAAACGATCTGTTAAAGGTGCGGCTTCATCGATTGCTGTTGGTAAGAGGAAGAGGCCAGGTGAGAAGCAAAAGCCCATCTCTGAAGAAGAAAAAGCTGCCCTTAAAGCAAGGGAGGCTGCAAAGAAGAGGGTTGAACAGCGGGAGAAGCCGCTTCTCGGCCTCTACAAATTGCCTTAAAATAGGCTGTTACTCTCAAGTAGATTTCTCTACCATCTCAAGTTTGCAACATTTGCCCTTTTTCACCTGTAAACTGAGTTTTCCATTAAATGATTATATTTAGATTGTTTAATTTGAGCTGGAAGAGTATTAGTTTATGGAACTTCCCAAAGCTGTCCAAGTTTTTCTATCACCCTGTTATTGTGAGGTTTAGGAATATGTGGGGCTGATATTGCCTAACGTTTGCTCCTATCCTTGTGTGCTTGGTTATCGAAAAGACGAGAAACATTTGAGAGAAGAAAATCCGTAGGCAATCAGTCGCAGCGCGCAGGCATGAAATTGATCTTGCCTTTTCTGTGGATCTGTTCGGTTACGGTCATGATTGAGCAGAATCGTGTACTGTCGAACGCATGGATGTGAAGGGATCTCCCTATTCAGAAACCAAGGTTTATTGTAGGTGAAATTGCAGATAAAGGAAGAAAACAGAAGATACTACTTACATTTGTCATTAAGAATTTAGACCTTGCCTTGTTTTTCTTTCTATCTCAGGATAATTGAGAGTAGGAGTGATTTCTGTTCGGTTTTTGTCGGTTTTGTGCAAAACTGACAATCGAACTGATATCTTCGGTTTTCTAAAAATGGATCCGATCCAATGTCCAATAAAGTATAGAACCAATGGTTCGGTTTTGGATCCGATCCAATGTCCAATATTTTTTAATATATCAAAAACAACATTTCTAACTAAAAAAAACT
>JBBMKA010000001.1:311536-333759 GCA_037833695.1 Sechiopsis laciniata
TGAAATACTTTGTTCTAAAAAAATGTCTAATTAAATGTGTAAATTAAATATTCAAGTATCAATATTAACATAGTAAATTTAGTGGTTGATTAGATAAAAAAAATGACATCAATTATACAGATAATTACTTTTACGGACTTAATCTATCAACAGTTAAGAGCGAGTATACTATCTTTTAAGTTTTATTAAATCATAAGAAACTAAATTCTAAATTTTAAAAATCATAAAACAAAATTCTAATTTTCTATAACTTATAGGAACAAATTTATAATTTACCCAATTTAAAGTATAAGCTGCAATATAAATTATAGGAACTCAAAATCAAAGATAACAAGTTAGAAGTCTAACACTATTTACACATAATTTAGTCCATGTAAACATAGTCAAATCGCTTTAAATTTTCACTATAAAGATTAGATCAAATGAGGAAGGAATGAAAATTGAAACTCATAACTTTTTTTGAAATTGAGGAGATGACTACAAATTCTACGTAATAGAGGATGCTACCAATCTCAAATGAGATGAGAGTCAAATATCGATTTTGAAGATCAAACTGTGACTATGGAGTTAAATTGAAATACAACTAATCAAACAAATCAGCACGGCATCAATCATTTCGATCAAATTCATAATTTTTTAGTTATGAATACATATTTATGATTGTTCAATTGTTCTGGTTAGTTCGAAAACATTATTTTTATATGAATGAAAAATTATATTTCAATTTCTTAAAAATTATATTTCTGTGATGATAAACAAGTCTTTGGTTTTAAAATTTTCATTAAGATTTTAAAAACATATGTGAACATTAGAGTTACAAAAGAATATGATGCATACATCTTACTTTTGAAAAATGCAAGAAAAGTACCAAAGAGTCAATATATGTATATAATTTCAAAAGAAGAATAGGTGCATGATGAAATTGAAATGTAATGATGAAAAGAAGACAATGATAGGAATCCATGCCAAAAAAATGTGATGCATCTATTTTGAAACAAAAGTACAAACAAAAAGAAAAAGTGATATAAGATTGCTTGCTCCTAAATTGAATAAGATCTCTCCATGTACATATCCATGAAATTTGGAATGAAATATTTTAGTGTTTTATTATTAATTTTTTTTCTTCTTTACTCACCCTAAGGTAGAACTCTTTTTTTTTTTCTATTTTTTTTTTCTTCTTTTTCTCAATATTAGATGGAAATACATTTTCTATTTTCGCTAAATTGAATATAGAGTGTTTATTGACCCAATATACTAATTACTAGAAAAAAACGATTTCTAATAAACTTATATCCAAATAAATAGATTGAATTAATACCAGTCGTATCAAAATTAGATATTTTAATATTGTATAAACGTGAAACACAAATAATTCAAAAGAAATGATTAAGTATTACTTTTTTAATTCAACTATAATAAACCATTTAGGTGCAACTTTCTCCTTAAACTCTACAAGATGGTCAAATGAAAGAAAAGAGTAAAATTAGAGATTGAGTTCAATATGTCCAGATTACTAAGTTTCTTTATACTAAGTCGAATTTGCTTCGAGCAAACGTGTGCAATATTACAAGCTAAAAAAATATATAAACATTTTTTAAAAAATCAATATGGATGGAACTTATAATTATCTTTGTTACCACAATTAATTTGATTTGCAATTATAAACTCACAAATAAATAAATAAATAAATAAAAGTTTCGTCAATTATCATTTCAAATATCAATAATTTGAGTTCATCCTATCATTATTTAATAAATAATATAAACAACACAATTGAATTGGTAACACATTAGTTACCTTTTCCATAAATCAAAATGTTGAGTTCACACTACTAAGATTGCATTTGTATATTTTTTTTAAAAAACAAATAATATGTTTGGTGCTAATACAAGGTGTGATAGAGATGTTAAGGTCAACATGAAGGTATAGAAAGGGGGCTTTGGTAGTTGGTGCTAAAAAGTCCACATTTTCAGCCCAAAAGCTGGCCTTTACCTTTTATTTTTGTTTTTATTGTTACCCAAATCTTATCTTCTTTTTTTTTCCTCTCTCTCTCTCTCCTATTTATTAGTAACTACAAATATTTAATTTATACTTTTCCCCCAATTTTTCCAAGTACTTTTCTTCATTTTGTTGTTTTGGGCTTTTCTATTTCTTTTTAGGAAAATTCTATCTATAAATATTTGTTTCTATAATTATTGATATAATTTAATATTAAAGTTTATAAAAATATATGTGACAATACTCATAATAATTATATTTTTTTTTATTTTTTTCCTATTACTGTTTTCGAATAAGTAAAAATCAAATATTAATTTTTAAAATTGAACTTGTGATCATAATATTAAATAGGATTATCAAATAATGAAATTAATCAAGTTACCAATTATTTTGGTTTTTTTAGTTTATATTTGGCATTGAGTATTTATAGTATATTGTTAGATTTTTAAAAAAAAAATGTTAGGTATATTGCTTCTATTTTGTACCCTTTAATTCAATGCCTAAAACGAAATTAAAGAAGTGAGAGATATATTTAACAGCCTCAACTAAAAAAGTAATTCATTAAATTATTAATTAATCCGTTAATTGGGTCAGATACCCATTATCTCCAATTTGTGAAGATTTCTACCGTCAAAATCGATTATAGTTTAAATTATTTCAAAAACCGAATTTAGACATGAATTTGATTTCAAATTCAAATATTAGTAGTCGAAAAAACAAAATTTTAGTGACATCTTATATGATTTAATAATAAAAAAATTACATGTTTGAAATTTCTCACTCTAATAATTGTTATTAAATTAAAAAAAAAAAAAAATTCAAGCACCCGTGTATCAATGTTTTTGTTCGTTGATGAGTTTGATACACAGTTAGTGGCGCCATTGAAGAATATGTTAACACCTTACCTAATTCATTTAATTTTTTCAGTGGAGTAGAAATGAATTAATAATAAACCAGATAACTAATGACACTACTAACCCATTCAATTTTAACCGTGGAGTACATTGTGATAGTTAATTTAATTATCGAAAGAAAATTAGAAATCATAACTTTTATTAAACCTACGTCTAATCTACTTTTAAACATATCTACATGTTATTAGTTAGTGGTTTATTTTTCTTGCTGATGTGGCAAAAACATTGATTAAACCAATATTTTACTCATTTGTTAGAATCAATTAAATCGATGTACAAAAAATCAATTAAATAAAATATATTTTATGTCAATTATTGTTAAAGTTTTCTTGTTCTGGTCGTTTTTATTTTTATTTTTTTAATTTTCTTTTCATTTGCGACTCTCTCATTCTCATGATTTTTATGATCTTTATGTTCGTCTCTTTTTCTTATCTTTTTTTTTTTAGTTCAATATTTAAATGACAAAAAGTTTGAACCAATGATCTTTAAAAGTCCATAGTTCTTTTTAACCCCTCATTTCTCTTTGATTTTCTCTATTTCGAAAGAGGGCAATAAAAAAAAAAAAAAAAAAAATCAATAGTAGGTAAAGGCACAAAAAAATGTAATTGAAGTCTAGAAATAGAGGCAATAGATTAGAAGACTTTGTGCTAAAAAAGAAATCTAGTAATCAATTATATTATAAGTTATTAATATAAAAAGGCACATCCATCCAATAAATTGCAGTTATTAATTAACTACCACTTTATAATTTAGTTATTAACATTGCACTTTTTTTTTTTGGAATCCACCTAAATCCTAAATTCAAGGGAAACTAAAAAATCGATTCAAATACTATTTTTTAAGTTTGAACTTGTAGTCGTGAAATTTAAATTGATTAACATCAATCAAGATAAATAAATGTGTCACCGACATTTAGTTGTACACTTCTTTTCAACTACATCAAATGGTTTACGAAATTAATTAAATCATATCTATTATCTTTTCTTGAATTGATTTTCTGGAAAAAGAAAAAAAAAACTGAAATCGTTCACCATTTTAAAACCATGGTTCTATAAATATTAATTCAATCTTTATAACGATATTATTTAGGAGGGTTGAAGGGAAGTAATTTCATTATGGCCAAGTTATAGAAAATAACATTGAATTGTGAGGTTTGTGTAAAAAATACTCATGAATTTTGAAAATTTTGAAAAATACCAATAAATTAAGAAAAAAAGGTTTCAAAAATATTCTTGTCGTTGTTTACATTAAAACTCTTAAAATTTTGTTTTAAAAAACGTCCTTTAACATAAAAAAAAAAAAAAAAAAAAATTCAAATATATATTTAATCTTAAAAAAAAAATATTTGTTGTTAATCGAATGAATTGGTGACACATTGATTATCTTAATTGGTGATATTATATTTCAACGGTCATTGATTCAATCTTAAAAATCTCTACATGGTCTCATCTTTTGTGTCCTCTTCCCCCTGTCTTTCTAAAAATATTTTGTACATACCGAAATATTTCAACTTTTATTGTTTCAATCGATTGATTAAAGCCATCAATTTTGTGGATCAAACAAATTGTTAT
Source organism: Sechiopsis laciniata (assembly GCA_037833695.1). NCBI lineage: Eukaryota > Viridiplantae > Streptophyta > Magnoliopsida > Cucurbitales > Cucurbitaceae > Sechiopsis > Sechiopsis laciniata. The sequence goes on from JBBMKA010000001.1 coordinate 316,020, forward strand.
TACGATATTTAAAATGTTAATAATATATTTATTTTCATTAATTTGTGTGAAGAAGAAATCTACAAAGAGAGATAGTAATCCGTTTTAAATTTGTTGAAAGTTCAAAGATATATGTATTCAAACAAATTACATTTTTATCCAAAATTTAATGTCTACTATGTTTTTTAAGGTTCATTTAAAAACAAAAAATATTAATTTTTTTTTCAGTTCGGAAGTATTTTTCAAACTAAACTTTAAATGTTTTATTTAAATTTAATGACAATGGCATTTTTCAAAAGAACAATTTAAATTTAAAGGATTTTTTTTTAACTTTTCAAAATTTAAGGGTTTTTTTTTTTAATCCAAACATGATATTTTCTATAATTCTCTATCATATATTCAATATGATAGATAGCAATAAAGCAAACCTCGAAAATTCTTATATTTTAAAATTCACAACCTTTATATCCTAAACATAAGTGCAAAATTTAGAATAAATTGTCACATTTATAAATAGTGAGGTTGAAAGAGCCTATCTATATAAGAAGTTTAAAAAACCAAATTGTTGTAGTCACTGCTGGAAAATGGGTTAAAATGCCTCTAAAAAAAATGACATAAGGAAATTATCTTTGTTTAGTGAGATTTTTAAATTTATAACTTCTTAATTATTATGTTGCTATTAGAACTATATTACTTTTCAAATGAAAAATTTATATTGACACAAATAAAGAATGAAGATTAAGTTAATTCTCCGTTGACCAAAGTCAACTTCATAGCCACCAAACTATATAAATGTATATAAAAAGAGGAGCAATTTATAACATGTGGTTGATTGGTTGTCACTCATCTTTGTCTTTTCTCTTTTAAATGTCAAAGTTTTAAGAACAGTTGCATGTGCAATTGTGCATCCACCAACTACCCTTAGAAAAAAAGGGTCAATTGTGAAAATTCTAAAATAATATATGGGCCATATAGAAATTTAGCTCAACTTTTTTTTTCTTTTTTTTTTTTTTTTTTTTTTTTTTCGCACAACTTCACACCAACCATATAGAATTTTATAATTTTGTTTTTCTCTTTTTGAGAATTTGGGAGTAAATTTTGTACTGCGCTTACGATATTAAACAATGTGACATTCATACATGATTGATTGAAAGTTTGGGGTTTTTATTTTGACTAAGTTTTTAAAACTTTTGCTATAGATCTTTAACTAGTTATTTGGATTTTGACATATGAATGTTTCTTTAAGTTTTATTTTTTGTTTTAATTTTCTTGAAATATATTTAGATTTAAATCTTATGATTTTTTTTTAGTCGGGTTAGTAAGAGTTGAGTTCAACTGACATAAAGTATAAATTGATGAATAAGAAGTTATGTGTTCGATTTTTCTCACCTAAATATTGTTTAACTAAAATAATCACATAAAATATCTATGATCATTAACCCCATTACTTATGATCCAAAGAGAGGAAGGAGGACTTGAATATGCAACAGATTATCTAACAAATTAGTTATACATATGAGAGATGTGTGCTATATCGAGAAATCTTCTATGGATCTGGCCAGGAAGGGGAGATAATGACAAGGTGGAGAAAATAGTGGAATCGCTAGAAAAGATAAGTTTCAAGTCAAGAGTCTCCTGCACGTAATACATAACATTTAAACTACCTAATCATCGATGTCGAGGAGCAGCTTAACATTGAAGACATAAATCAGTTGAAGAAGCCACGATATAGGAAGACTCGCAACCCATCACCAAATAGATCAACAAATGAGTGAGACGTGTCACCAAAGCTAAATAAGAAACAATGTCGGAGATGTCAAAACGCACCAAAAATATGCTCGATCCTTTAGCCGATAAATCAATGGGAAGTGATGCTTCAAAAAAAATTGCAATAACATTGGCTAGTTCTCAGCTCTATGAGCTCTTAATGATTCGACTATAAAGATCTATTCACTCTAGAGTGTGAATTGAGAAGGTAAGACCAGAGGATGGACACCAAAATATCTTGCAGTACATCGAAGGTATGTTGTACCCGCATCGAAAGAATGGTGTTGATTTTTAGGGTTTTCGGTTGAGAGAGTCTTAGAGAGAGAAGTTAGAGAGGGGGAATAATAAGTTTGACAAAAAAAAAAATGTATAATTAATTTTTTTTAAAGACAAAGTAAATCAACTTTATTCAGTTCAAAGAGCAGGTGAAAAAAATATGCATCTGGTCTTTACAATCTCCCTACCTCCCCCAAAAAGAAGGGGGAAAACAAGAAAAAAGAGCTTAAATTTTATAACAGGAAAAAAATTGTGGAACCTTTATCTTGATTAGTGGGTGTTCTTTTTTTTGTTTTTTTAAATTTCAATAATTGGGGAAAGGTAAACCCACAACCTCTCAGTTATCAGATTATACATCCGATACCAATTGACCTCAACTTTCATTGGTAGTGGACCTGCTAAAAATGTTGAATGCAATAAGAGAGATTTTAAAAGAATGAACTGAATATTACTTTAAAAAAAAGGAGAAAAAAGAGAATCAAGACACAGAATAAAGCTCTAATAAATAACAAAACAAATTGCATTATGCCAAAGCCAAAATTGCAACAGGAAGAATGGCTCTATTCCATCCCTCCTGTAGTGATTACTTATGGCACAAAATGGTGATGCTATATACAGCTACCTTCTCAGCTTGCCATCCTTACTTCCGGTAGTCTGCGTGTAAAAAGTTCTCGTATCGGCTTCCTTGTACTGCCTTCTGGACGTCTTCCCAGTTCTCGATCTGGTTCGACAATGGACCTCGGTGTATCTTCACCTGACGACTCTTCAACTCCATCTGTGGAACCTTAAGGAAGTCTTGAAGGTCTCTTAATTTCTGCAACCACACAAGAATTTGGTAAGAAAATGGCTGCTCCAAGAACAGAACAGACAGGAACTCGGTTCGAGGTTGAAGTAGTGTCTTACCGTGCGGTTCCTAACCACATCTTCGTAATACAACACGATGTGTCGGGTGCTATTGAAGTAATCCAATGCTTTGGCTGTTGTGTCTTCTACTTGTTTCAAATTGGGTATCAACAGAGTGGCATTAATTACAGGCTTGTATTTTGCGAGTATATCAGCCTGAAACAATTCTATAACAAGCTGAGACCAACCTATATATGATCCTCTAGATATTTTTTTAGTGTGCTTGAGAGAGAGTGGAAATTTCCACAAACTGATTAGGAAAAATACAGTTATTGCTTGAGATAAAAAAGAGTAAAACCTCATGATGTGAATGCACATGAGACTTGTGGGTTCCATTCAACAGCTTGGCATCTCGATCATAAGAATTAGCGAGTACTGAGATCATTCGGCGTAGAAGGTTTCTTCGGAATAGGAAAATTGCAGAAACCCCGCGACGTTTGAAGTAGTCTACTATTTCTACATGGTGTTTCATCAACCCCTGCAATGAATGATACAAGCAACACCATTATTTTCATTTTCATTGATAATATGGAAACGACACAAAGAGCAAACGTTACAAAGAGCCTACCAAAATGAGAATCAAACGAAAACATAAAGGTAGAGAAAAGTTGGCAACATCAAGGAGCCTTACAAGGAGAATACATGGAGAGAAGCAAAGACTAAAAAGGACAATACAAGAAAGATGCCTAAATACAAATTAATTCGTGAGAGCCCAAATATGAGAAAACAGAAACCATGGGAGATAATGCAACATCAAACAACTCAATTTCTATGGTGTTGAAACCCAAAAGGCAGCCATCAATGTAGAAAATGAAATGGGATTTTGACAAGGAAACTCAAAACTCAAGCCTTCGACCATTGCGCCACCGCTTGGGGACAGATTTGGTGTTGTGGACATAAAGAGCATAAATTTTGAAGCTCCCTCAATCCTTTACTTCTTTTTCACAACAGTAGATGCTCCTGATGATGTTGATTGCCTGCAAGCTTCAAGGACTACTGCAACTGATGCTTGTTGGCGGTTGGGATTGGCCTTCTACACATGCCTTTGTCTTGGATTAACAAAGGCTTGTTAATATCCGTAATTGGCTCCTCAATCCTTAAGGGAATGAGTATATGGTTGATAGGTGCATTTTCCTTGGCCATCTCAAAATACAAATCTTCAAGACTTGGGATACACTTTGTTTGAAAAATGGTTTAGGTTTGATCATACCTATTCCTAGGAGAATCTTCAATTGATCTTGAGTCAGGGGAGGAGCAACCATCTTCAGATTCAGAGTAAGAATAAGGGTTGTTTGTTAAATACATCTTCCCTACTTTAAGAGGGATTTCATGTTAGCAATAGCAATAGTGATAGCCTACATCTGTTCACTGGAGGCAATGAAAATCTTGTTAAGAGAAGAAGGAGATGGGAGGAGACAGCCAAGAGGAGGTTGTGTATGTACTGTCTCGAGTTAATTGGTTATTTGAACGGAAGGAGGCTCGAAGAACTCATTTAGAAGTTGAGAAGAGAGGGAGTTTTCAGGGACAAAAAAGACTTGTCACGTTGTTGAAACAAGGATCAAACTCAATAGAAAGAAGATTGATGGGAAGACGTGTCTTGTTAGGGGACAAAATGGGATTAAAGAGGGTGATAGAGATAGTTGATGGGTCATTGAGAAGAAAAGAAATGTTTAGGAGGGTGGCAAGCTAAGAACAATTCATTACCCGTCCTCATCGACTTTTTGAAAAAATGAAGATTTCCGCTATTCTTGAAAAACAAGATGAAGGTTCGAAGTTGAAGTGAAGGAAGGTACACATCCACTGCTCGCTAGGTTGTACCTATTTTTTGCAGCCCAGCCACGTGGCATTATTTGATTGGGTGAATATTTTTCTTTTATTAATTTTTTAAATGGTGTTATGATTTTTTTTAATCGAAACTTCTTTTTCTTGATTTTTCTCCCTCTTCTTTTATTCCATTTCTCAAGCTCCTCCCATGGCAGCCCCACTCTCAACCTCCCTTCTCTCTCCTCTTTCTCTTTCTCTTTTACTCACCCTCTCATCCTGTCCCTCTTCTTTTCCTCTCTTCTAAAACCCCAAAAGTTTCATTTTCCCATTAAAATCTTAATACCATAAGCAAAAAAATAATCGAAGTCTACATGGAGAAAATAACTCAAACTTTAAAAAGGACCAAAACTCAATCTTCTCGGGGGTGATTGGATTTTGAAGTTTAGGGGAGTAAAAGAGAGGAGAGGAAGAGGAAGTGGAGAGGAAGTAGAGTGATTTGGAGAGATGAAATACTTGTTTGGGAATTGGTGTTATGAGGAGAAAGGAGATGAGGTCTCCAAGGGGTGGCACAGTGGTTGAAGACTTGAATTTTGAGGGTATGCTTCCCTCAAGGTCTCGGGTTCGAGACTCACATGTGACATTACTCCTTCGATGTCTCCGGTGCCTGGCCTAGGGACGGGTGTGGTTACCTTATTTCAAAAAACAAAAAAAGGAGAGAGGAGATGAGAAATTTATATATATAGATATATATAATACTACAATGAAATGCTACAATGAAAACACGAGGATAAACCCAGCACTTCGAGAAGCTGGAGGTCTCCCTTTCCTCTCTCAAGAAGAAAACTTCCACAAGACAAAAACTGACTCTCCTAAACCCCTATTGCAAAACATAACCGCCTCCCCTACAAACTCTCTCCCCTCCGTGCTAATAGAAAAACACGCTCCACTATCCCTCCTTGGTAATGACTCTCTTGCCCCTCCTGCTATACGTACGAGAAATTTCGGGCCTTACAAAAAAAACATCAGTACAACCTATATAACAAATCCGGTTCAAGTAAGAATGTAAGACCATTTAGGATTGAAGAAAGAAAGTCCTTTACAAACTATGAAAGCACGAGGTTAATTGTATCAAATGACCAAGAAAAAAAAATTCACACACAAATTGTTAAAATGAGGAAATGTTCCCATCTAAAAGATCAAAAATGAAAAAATGAATGTGACATGTGAGAGCATTCATCTGCCCCGCTGTCATGGGCTATAATATTTGCAGGTTAGCAAAAAAGTAAATGGATTCAATTCTTCATGCAAATGCACCAGAGGCCCACTCATATCACAAGGCATCATATAGATCAAATTGGAAGCTAGCCAAAATGGGATACTATTTCAGTGAAATAAATAAGTGGATATATAATCTAAGCATCACGCAACACAAGTGGCATGAAATCCTTGGGTAACCCACTCAAAATTCACTTTCCATAGTACAATGTTAAAATGAAACTAAATCAATTAAGAGTAAATTTCTTACCTGATTAAGCATCCACTTAAAGCCAACAGCTGCGGTGCACTCATTTTTCGAAGCACTACTAAACCAGTCCAGATCATATACTTTATCCAATGTTTCAACAATGGTTGAAATATTACTTCTCCTAACTTTAACTGAGAATATCTCTCCATTGGAACTGATGTTAGTATGATTATTTAATAATGTCTCAAACCAACCACTGCCTGATCTCTGCATTGACAAAATGGCAAAAAATCGAACTGGGTGGCAAGCGCATTCAGCCCTGGAAACGTGCAGAATACCTAAAACTTATCAATCTCTTCAATTTGAATTCTAAGTCATTGTACAAAATGGATATTTCTTTTACCTGCTGTATGTTGTAGGTTTAGGAAAGTGTGTAAACGGAACATCCGAAGAATCAATCTCAGGCTTTGAACATGGCATGTCAATAACTTGAACTTTCAAAAATCCAATCTTCGATCCGGTGCTAATTTGCTTCAGACAAACTAAGCATATAAATACACCACATACCATGGCAAAGACCAACACAATCATCCTTAGCATCAATGGGGATTTCTTGGGAACCTTTAAAATAAAAGTCACCTGCCATTATGAAAAGTACTTTATGCAAAAGCTACATCCTATTATTAGTTTTTCAAAAAAAAAAAAAAGCTGCAGCCTATTAATCAAATATAGAACCCAAACAGATTCAGCTCCCAGACTTCACATATAAAAGATAGAACAAAACTCAACCTTCTTAACCAATAGGGTCAACATAGAATTACTCAAAATGATCCTAGAATTGAACATGCACATCCTAGACCTTAAAAAATTGGGTTTCAGTATTCAATAAGGAATAGATGCACCACAAATTATGGGGATTTCTCGCCATTATGAACAAGCTACAGCCTAATCAGATAGTAGAGCCTAGGAGATTCAGCTCCCAGACATCAGATGTAAAACATTAAAAAAGAATTAACTATCACAGCAAAAAGGTTCATCATAGAATCACTCAAAAAGATCCTAGGATTGAACGAGAACAAGCTAGACCTTACAAATTGGATTTCAATATTCAACGAACCATGGGGATTCCATGCCATTATGAACAAGCTACAGCCTAGAATCAGATGGTAGAGCCAAAAGAGATTCAGCTCACATACTTCAGATGTAAGACATTAAAAAAGAATTAACTATCACAGCAAAAAGGGTCATCATAGAATCACAAAAAAATATCCTAGAATTGAACATCCACATGCTAGACCGTAAAAAATAACTATATAATAACTAAATGCTTCTACAAATACAGAAAACATTGATCTCACAAACTCAAACAGGAACATAGAAACTAACAAGGGGAAATCCCAGTTGGATTCAGATTGATGAGCACGAATATAAAGACAAAACTAGATAAGTTAGCTTAATGAACACGCAGATCACAGACTTTTTCACATAATAGAGATTACAGAAACAATAAAAAACAGGAAAAAGACAACAAAGACTAAGATGCAAAAAGGGGTGTAAATGGGTTCTGATTGAAATACCTTGGTCAAGAGAGATGGATCGTCCGCCATTGTTAAAAAGGTAAAAGGGAAAAGAAGGAAAAGAGCATTTGATTGAGAAATGGGAAAGTTTCAAAATCTTGTTCAAATGCCTTGTTGTTCTTCTCGCTTTTCCTTTAATTTCTTTCTGGGACTTTTCTCTCCCATCTAGCTCTCTCTTTTGCCTCAGTCAATCAGGTAACAGAAAATCGAGAAAAATGAGATAAAAATTAGAGAGAAAAAAAGGAAGTGGCAACAAAAGAACAGCGAAGAAAGAGATATTTTTTTTTTTTTTAAAAAGATGAGAAATTAATGGGGTTTGAGGCTTTCTCGTGAAGAGTGAAATGATTTTGAGCCTCGTAAAGAGCTTCGACCGTTGCAAACTTCTCTTTTGATTGTGGATTTGCTCGGCATTGGCTTGACACGGTCTTGTACGGCACGGTGGCTGGTTCTTCGCCTTCTACACCCTAAACGACGACGTTTTGCTTCTCCCTCTTCTCTTTTTTCTTCTAGGTTAAAAAGGTTTTTTTTTCTTTTTTTTTTTTATAATACAAATGGATAAGATAACATGTAAATATTGATTTTCATAATCAAACTTGTGATCGTAGAGTTTATTTAGTTTACAAAAATAAAAAAATCAATATGTCAAACAACCGTTTTAGATAAAAACACACTTTTTTTAAATAATATTTAAAATGGAGAAATGGAAAAGTGTATTTACTCTTAGTTACTTGTTGATATTAAAAGGGATATGAGTATCAAAATTTGTCATATTTATAAAGTGAAAAAATATAATGAAAACGGTATAAACCACCTATTAAAGTGTTTATAACAATTATATTCTTGAAATTTTATTTAATCAATCATCTCTCTTTAAATTTGACAATTTTATTTATAAATTATCATTTTACTTTTATATATATATATATCACTTTCAGATGAACTAATAGTTAATTGCAACACTGGTAAATTTTGAAGAAAAGTAATTGGTCAAATTATAAATTGAAGGTTGTAATTATTTTAGACTTATAGTTTAGAGGTGATATTTACAATTTTCTTTTTTTAAAAAATTATGATAATCTTTTTATTATGCCTTTGTATCATGATAACCACTAACATACCGAATCTAAAGCAGATCATTAATGTATAAAGTCAACAAAAAAAAACATTCATGTATTAATTGTGTCTTCTTTCTTTTTTTTTTTTTTTTAAATTTTTATTTGACATTAGTTGTATGCCTAACTATCAAACGTGGTTTATATTTAATTCAGGTTTGTTATTGTTGCAAAATCCTTATGTTTGGTAAATGAACTTTTGTGGTTTTGACTTATTTAGTTTTCATATTTGTACTAACTAAACGAGAACATTTTGTAGCTAAATTTGGAGATCTCGTCCTAACAAAAGTAATAGTTCGACGATATTAGTGTATAGTCAATGACTAAGAGATTATGAATTTGAATCTTTTCACTTTCAATTTTTGTTGAACTAAAAAAAACAAAATTTTAAAACTCAATAGAAGTTATGGGTAGAATCATTAGAGTTTCTAACGCTTTGAACTCGGGTCGAACTTCGACCGAGTTGGAAAATGGTAATAGTTGAGGGGTAAGGACCCTAGATTTCTCCTCCAAACCAGTTACTTTGATGGATCTCAAACTTTTGAATTGAGTAATTGATTTATTATCACCATACATGCACAATTTTAATACGAAATAGGTGCCTTTTAAAAAAATATTTTCAACTAGTTCTTATTCCTCATTGAATAAACTTATCTCTATTTATTTTACTCTGTATCAATGGTGGACTTCTCTATGCTTCTTGTCGCTAAAATCTTGATACTAGTCGACTAAATGTCACAAACATAACGCTTGACCACACAATATTTAGATGTTAAGAAAATCCATAAGAAATTAATTCTTAAGTAGGTGGTTATCATGAATTGAACTCATCACGTTAAGCCACCCAAATACTCTTTGACCATTTGGTCACTCCATGATACTTAGAATCACTATAATTGTTATAAATGCCAATAATTGGTCTTAAATAATATAACAATAGTAAATACAATTCCATCGTTGGATAAAGATTTTTTGTTTTTGAAAATGAAAATTGTTTTCGCACAATATCTACCATTAGTTTTCTTATTTAACAATGGTTTGTCTAGGGAGCTGAATCGCAGCTTCGAGTTGGAAGAAGTCCGGGTGGCTTTATTCCAAATGGAGCCTATGAAGGCCTCGATTCCGGATGGATTCCCATCATTATTCTATAAAAAATATTGAGAGATTCTCAAATATAAGGTGAGTAGTACTTGTTTAGATATATTAAATGGGTACAAATCGATCAAGGATTTTAATCACACTACTATAGTGTTGATTCCAAAAATAAAAAATTCCTAGGAAGTGGCAGATTATCGCCCAATCAGTTTGTGTAATGTGATTTATAAGATTGTGTCAAAGACTATAGCGAATCGGTTAAAATTGGTGCTTCTGTCCTTAATATCTGATTTTCAGAGTGTGCAACCGGTTTGATCTCTGATAATATTCTTATAAGCTACGAATGTGTGCAACATATTCATTATAATCGTAGTGGAAAGGATGGTTTGGCAGCCATTAAACTCGACATGAGCAAGGCTAATGACCGTGTTGAGTAGAGTTATTTGGAATCTGTTATGGTGAAAATGAAGTTTGATCAAAAGTGGATTCGGTTGATAATGGATTAATGGTCAACTTCAAAATCGATTTTCTCCTCATCGTGGTCTTCGGCAAGGGGATCCATTGTCCCCCTATTTGTTTTTGCTTTGTATGGAAAGTTTTTCAGGTTTGCTAGATATTGCTCACAATGTAGGTTTATTGTCGGGATGTAAAATTGCTCGCGGTAGTCCTTCGGTTTCTCATTTATTGTTTGCGGATGATTGTTTTCTTTTTACTTGGGTCAAAATTTTGAGTGGTATGGTGTTAAATGATATTTTACGCTCATATGGAATGGTTATTGGTCAGGTTGTTAATACGGCTAAGTCTGCTATCCTTTTTAGTCCCAATGTGGAACAACAAATGAAAGATGATTTTAGTAGTATTTTATTCATACCTGTGGTCGCTAAGTTCGGGAATCACTTGGGACTTACGTCTCATTTTTCTAGAAATAAGAGACAAGATCTTGCTTATTTATCCAATAAGGTGATTAATAACATTGCAGTTGGAAGCGAAATTTCTTTTCAATTGTTGGGAATGAGGTTCTTATTAAAGCACGGTTCAAGCAATTCCTACTTATGCGATGTCTTGCATTCGTCTCTCCCAAACCATGAATAATCGAATCACTCGGGTCTTTCGAGATATTAATGGGGCTCTTCGCCTCAAATAACAAAAATTCATTGGCGAAAGTGGTCCGATTTATGTCATCCGAAGGATGCTGGAGGACTTGGCTTTCGGGATATTGGCGATTTTAATAAGGCCTTATTAGCAAAATAGGTTTGGCGGTTGATCCGACATCCTCAGTCCTTTGTTGCTCGGGTGTTAAAAGGTAAATATTTTAACGGTTGTCAAAATAGTTTTTTTTAATAGGACTCGTTAGACTACATTAAAGAACTAACAAGCAAACATGTCAGTAGACATAAGAAACTTGAAAGAGAGAGCAAACTAGAACAAAGGAAATTACATAAAAAATAATTGAACAAATTACAATCAACAACATAATTTAACAAAGTAGATAATTACAAGGAAAAAACAAGCATGGTTAAAAATTCTATAATAAACTAACTACATCAACAATAGGGTTGAATTGACATGAATTCAATAGGCCAAAAAACTAGCAAGTCACACCATGATAGTTAATGTTGACAGAGCTTGCCATTGTGAGAATGAACTATGGTGCACTTCCATGGAATAACAAGATGAACATAAAAAAAAAAAAATAAAAAAAAAAAACAAATTACAAAGGGATGAGTGTTTGGAAATACAAAAGCACACAAACAGACACGGCGATACGCCATTTTCTAAAAAACTAGGACACGGATATGTTAATTTTTTATGGAGGGCAAACAAATATTTTAAAAGATGAAGATGATTTTCTTTTCATGAAGATGAGGGAAAGGTGGTGGGTTTTTGTGTAAATGAGAGAAACTACTTTTTATATTTCTTTTGTCTTTTCCTTACCTTTTTATTATTTAGTTAACTATAATATCAATTTTTAGAGATTTTGAAAATTTGTGGCCGCAATGATTCACAAATAAATAAGAGCCAAATATCCATTTTTGGGATTGAACACGCCACTAACCCTTTCAGTTTTATCTCAACTTCCTAAGATATAATCAATCATAATATGTTATAAAAACTAGCCATAAATGTCACTTTGGTATATATTTTTTAAAAAAATTCAAACTCTACCTATTTTTTAGTCAATATTATAACATCTTAATCAATTGCATCATGTTCAAATTAATTTGCAATATTATTAGTCGGTCACGTTAGAAAAAAAGTGATAGAGACATTAGTGTTGGAGTAAAGAATTAGTCCATCCAGTGAATGGCTAAGAACTTCTCCTAATTAGATGAACTTTGGTTAGTCAATGACGTGAGTTCCTAGTCCATCTTCAAAATTTCTCACGAGGAAAAGAATTCGAACCTCTAACCTCATGATTACTAAGTCGTACATGATCCCAAAAAAATTAAGAGTGTACAAAAATTCGACAATTCAAACAATTTGAACTACCCAATCCAACTTAGGTTGGGTTGGATTTTAAAATATTTTATAGATATTTTTTAGGGTTGAGTCGGTTCCTGGGTTGACCAACTTATGACTTTCAACAAAAACCCCACCCGGCCCAAAGTAAGCATAATATCATATGTGTGCAAGATTAATCAACAAGCCAAGTTGTTAACATGTTGGTACAAAACATAACTAATAAAATGAGTATCTTGGTTTGAATTTATCAACATAAGACACGCTTCTTTCTCACAACATAAGACGCGCTTCTTTGAGAGATCCCTGGTTTGAGGCCGCTGGACAACGCTTAAACTAGAATATCCTTCGAAGTATTCCGGTGTCACAACCTAGAGACGGGCCAATGGTACCGTAGGTATAGGGGAGCGAAGCTCCGATTTCTCGATTTTCAAAAAAATGTAAACAGATTCTAAATTATTTGTATCCATAATCATTTATACATTATTATAAATATTTATTAATACTTTATTATAAATATTCACTATTACCAATATTATAAGAAAGCATGCGATAATTTTCATTAATATCAATGATTAAATTTGCTAATTATTTTTTAAGGTAATCATATTTGTAATTATTTTATATATTGACTAGTTTGGTAAGTTTACTTGCATTTTGTTTTCGTTTCATTTTTTGTGCAGATTCATAAACTTTGAGTCGGACTTCATTTTTTTCATTTTTTTTGGAAATTGAGAAATTGGAGCTTTGCTCCATTATACCAAGGTTAACTACGTCCATCCCTAGACTAGATACTTGGAGATATCGAGGAATGGAAATCCGAGATGTGTCTACAAATTATGAGTCAAACTTAAAAAAAAAAACGAGATAAATACAATCGATAATCTAACCCAAAAATATTGAATTGAGTTATATTATATAAAATTAAACAAATCGGTCAACTTGACCCACCCAAAACTTTGAATTTTATCCAAAAATTATATCGAAACTCGACTTGAACCATGTACGCCCCTAACAAAAAGCTATGCTGGATTTGGCCCATATGTCACTATTGAATTGAAAGCCTAATCAGCCTAATGGCTAATTCTCCAATGGAAATTAACCACAAAAATTTCTCAGGCCAGTTTTAGCGCCTCGTAAACCTTTCTCAATCCTTGCAGCCACGCCCCCATTAAACCCCACCTTCTCCTTCCCTCACACTTTCTGGATTCTTCATCAATTTCCGCCAATGGAGAAATCTGTTCTTCTCCGTTCTCTCACCTGTTCATCCATGGTTTGCAACAGAATCTTCTTCCGTTCAGCTCACAGCTTTTCTCGCTCTGCATTATCGCCATCTTCCTCGTTTGTTTCGAGGAAGTTTCGCTGTCTCAATCCCACCTTCGGCCGCCGGTCCTTGCCCCGCCGTCAATGGAGATTACTGCCGGGTTCTTCATCTTCCGGTTCGTTTCACCTCAGAAGACAGTTTTCGTCTCTGGCTCCGCGTGCTGCTGCTGCTGCTGCTTCGTCCCCTGCGCAATCTCCTCCAGGTTTTGGTTTCGTTTCTGTTTTGGTTTTGGATTGTTGCACTTGGGTTCTTGTTTCCTGTTTGATTACTTGCTGGATGTATGTTTTTGTTTTTCTTTGGTGTTCTTTATTTTTGCCAGTTTTCGTGATTTGAGTCTTTTTTTGAGTTTCATTTCTGTTTTGTTTTGAGCTTCGTGTCTTACCCAATTCGTGAAATGAACAATTTCGAATTATTGCACTTGGGTGCTGTTTATCTGTTTGATTACTTGCTGGATATATGTTTTTTTTTTTTTTTTTGGGTGTTCTTTCTTTTTGCTAGTTTTCAAATTTAGAGTCTATGTTTGAGTTTCATCTCTGTTTTGTTTTGAGCTCCGTGTGTACCCAATTCGTGAAATGAACAATTTCGAATTATTGCCCTTGGGTTCTAATTTTCTGTTTGATTACTGGCTGGAAATCTGTTTGTGTTTGGATGCTTTTTCTTTTTTTGTAGTTTTCAATATTAGAGTCTATGTTGTCCCCAAGGGTGGTGCAATGGTTAAAAACTTGAGTTTTGAGGGTATGTTCCCTTCAAGGTCGTTCGAGACTCACCTATGACATTATTTATTCGATGTCTCTAGTGCCTGACCTAGGGACGGGCGTGGTTACCCTTGTTTCAAAAAAAATATTAGAGTCTATTTTTGAGTTTCATTTCTGTTTTGTTTTTGAATTCCATGTCTTACCCTATTCGTGTAATTAGCAATGTTGAATTATTGCTTTGGGTTCTAGTTTTCTGTTTGATTACTTGCTCGAAATCTGTTTGTGTTTCTTTAGAGTCTATGTTTGATTGATAAATAGGCCTAGTTGTTTTTTGTTTCTTTGAGTGTAGAGTCTGCAGAAGTATCCGACGAGGTTGCCGAGAAGCTTGGATTCGAGAAGGTGTCTGAGGAATTTATTGGTGAGTGCAAATCAAAAGCTGTGCTTTTTAGACATAAGAAGACTGGTGCAGAGGTGATGTCAGTGTCGAATGATGATGAGAATAAGGTCTTTGGGATCGTATTTCGCACACCGCCGTAAGTATTATTGAGCTTTGACTTTCCTGTTTGATTACTGGCTGTTGCTGGTAACTTTCGAGGAAAAACCAACTGATAAATGAAAGAACTAAAGAGGAGCTATAAGAAGAGACATTTTCATTCTTAGTTGTTCTCTTCTAACCTGCTAAGTTACAATTCGTTTTCATAGGAATGATTCTACTGGAATTCCACACATTTTAGAACACAGTGTATTGTGTGGATCAAGGAAGTATCCAGTGAAGGAGCCATTTGTTGAATTATTGAAAGGAAGCTTACATACATTCTTAAATGCATTTACATATCCTGATAGGACATGCTACCCAGTTGCTTCAACAAATTCTAAGGTTAGTAGTAGCGATATGGCAAGTCACGAATAAGATTGTTGTGGTTGAGATGAGACAATTGTTTGGTTCTCATTAAAAATGAAACTGACTTTGTTTTTATCTTTAGGATTTTTATAATCTTGTTGATGTATACTTGGACGCGGTCTTCTTTCCTAAGTGTGTGGAGGACTTTAAGACATTTCAACAGGAGGGTTGGCATTATGAACTAAACGATCCATCAGAAGATATATCTTATAAAGGTAATTCCGAGGTGCATATACTCAAGTCATCATGGTGAAGTATTTTCTCAGCTGGCATGAGAGAAATAGATTATTTTTTCTTCACTAAAGCTTTCCTCTATGCCAGGGGTGGTGTTCAATGAAATGAAAGGAGTTTACTCCCAACCTGACAACATCTTAGGACGAGTTACTCAGCAGGTAAGATTCAAGAACCATTTTTTTTTATCTCACTCTGATTTCTTTTCCCTTTGTGCTTATTTGCGATTAGAAGATTTCAAATATTTGTTAAAGTCTATTATAATGATTGGAATAATATCAATAAATTGTATGGGAAAATCTTACACTCATGCAACTTCTTTGAAGAATAGCTGCTATTAAACCCTCCTAAATTCAAGATAAAAGAGTAGTTACGTGAAAATACTAGAGAGTTATACTACAAATCGTTGTCCCAACACCTTGTAGCCCCTCTCCTCGAGCCCAAAAGTTGAGGTGTATTTGCAGAAGGAACTACTCTCCAAGGTCACATTTATCCTGCAGACTCTAGGTTAGAGAAGGTGAACACAAACGATAACTATTTTTAGGAATAGGGGCTTAGACTAAAAAACGAAAGTTAAGGGACCTATTTGACACTTTTTATAAGGTCATACTCATGGTCATGGACCTATGTTTATCAAGACTAGATCTGTAATTTAACCTAAAACGAACAATAAATCCATTTTCAATACATGAAGGTAAGTTGATAAAAACATCTCTGGATATGTAGCTGGTTGTTCATCGATTACAGTTTTGCAGGCTCTTTTTCCAGACAATACGTATGGAGTTGATAGTGGAGGCGACCCACGAGTTATTCCCAAGCTTACGTTTGAGGAATTCAAGGTTATTTTCTTAGCATACCTACACAACACTTATTGGTTTACAGAATTTACATTTTGAAAATTCTAAAATAAAAAACTGGATACGTCATTGGTGAAAGAACAAAGGGAGTGCTATAGGTGGGAGCTAAGAACGCTCCCCAGTTGGATAATAACATGAAAAATGTAAATCCTGGGGTTGTAACCACTTTTCAAGATCCATTTTGGTAAAAACTTTTGATGTAGACTGGTTGATATGTGTTGTTTTGTGCATGTCATTTATTGAAAGTTGGTTATTTTTTGATCTTGTAAGTTTCGTTCTGTCTTTTTCTTCCCATGCATATATGCATGTATAATAAAGCACATATAGCTAGATGAGCAAAAGATGATTTTATAAGAACAATATAGTATGAACCTCAAAGAATTTTCCTGCCAAATGTACCATGTAAGAGGAAAATGCAGAATGATCGATTCTTTATAAATGTTAGGCCTGTTGATGTCCTCAGTTATTAATTATCCTCTCAATTATCTGTAGACTGTAATTAAAGGAGCATATTTTTATCTTTAAGGGCCTTTTTGTATTCAGTAACAGAATGAGGGAAGATGGGCATTGTAAACCTATGTTACTAATGGGCATTGAGATCTTAATTTCTTTAGTTTTTAATTAGAAATAAATAATTTTAAATTTAGTATGTTTTTGTAAAGAAATATGAAGCACTCTGTTTTATTAAATGTGGTATAATTAAATTTATCCCAACCCATCAGTTTAAGTTTTTGGGTTAATTAGTGATTTAACATAATTAAACATGGTATTAGAGCATGAAGTCCTAAGTTCAAGTCTCTAACAATTTGTTTTCTTCCCCAATAAAAATTGAATTCCACTTGTAAGACATTTCTCAAATTTCCAAACTCACAAGTGAGAGCGTGTTGGTTGATATAATTAAATTTACCCCAACCCATCAGCTTAACCTTTTGGGTTGATTGGTGATTAACATAATTCAACACTAAATATTTTTAAGAAATTTAATCTAACTTTATACCCTTCATCAAGCCACATGAGCATGGGTGAGGATTTCCAGCTCCAAGGGTGTTGGGTTTTTTAGTTATTTTCTTTTAGTTGGGGGTAGAGATGTCCACGGGGCGGGGCGGGGCTGGGGAATGACTTCCCCGTCCCTGGAAAAATTCCCGTTTTTTTTCTCGGGGATTCCCCGGTGGGGCACCGGCGGGGTCAAGTTCCCCGTGGGGATTTTTTTTTACATTTTTTAAATATTTTTTTGGAAAATAATTTTAAATAATTAGATTTTCTTGGAAAATATCTATAAATTTCAACTATAATGTTAATTATTGAAGAAAAATATTCATATGAATAGATAATTT
>JBBMKA010000001.1:333859-347958 GCA_037833695.1 Sechiopsis laciniata
TTTGAAAATTAAAGGGATAAAGTATAGAAAAAAATATTAAAAAAAAAAAAAAAAAATTAGACGGGGCGGGGATCGGGGATGGGGTATTCTCCATCCCCGGCCCCGATTAGCCCACGGGGAATTTTTCTCCCCCGTCCCCGGCTCCGTTCCCCGCCCCTGCGGGGTAAATGGACACCTCTAGTTGGGGGTAGATTGTGTCAATCCTTCACTATCATGCTGAGCAAACTGAAAGTTTAGTGTACTTTGCAATTTTTTGGGCTCTTATTGTTACCACACTTATTTTTTTTAATCAACTTTATAACTAAAACTCAAGGATAAATGATAAATCTATCTGATCAGTTACAAATTTACAATTCCACACATATTTCTTTCATTTACTGTTTGGTTGATCTGTAAGTTATTTGCTCTCTTTAGTTTTTTTTATGGTATTTATTCTTCATGCCTGCAGGAATTTCACCGTAAGTTCTACCACCCAGGAAATGCTAGGATCTGGTTTTATGGAGATGACAATCCAGTTGAACGTCTGCGCATTCTCAAAGGTAACTATTGGAAAATAATAATAATATTTCTTTTTAATAAAAGGCAAAAAAAAAATTTATCCATCATTATTTTTAAATTAATGTTGTATTATAATGTTCGTTTGATTTTTATAACTCCTCTTGGAATGCAATCTCTATTACTTTGTTAGAAATAGATTTTTACTACTAATTAAGGGCATCGCATGGGTGTCGATTAAAAGGTAATCATAGGATAAAACTGTTGATAAAATTTTGAAGAGTATGGGAATTATAAATTGGAATTAAAGTTAAAAAGGACCCTGTAATTTAATCAAATTTTTTTCATTGGATATGTATTTTGTAAAGTACTGATTAGTTTAGTTTCCTCTCTGGCTCCATCACAGAGTATTTAGATATGTTTGATGCAAGTCCAGTTTCCAACCAGTCTAAGATTGAGCAACAAAGGCTATTCTCAGAGCCGGTTAGGATTGTTGAGAAGTATCCTTCTGGTGATGGAGGTGATTTGAAGAAAAAGCATATGGTCTGCGTTAACTGGTTGCTTTCTGAAAAGCCCTTGGACTTGGAAACTGAGCTTGCCCTTGGGTTTTTGGACCATCTTATGCTGGGAACCCCTGCTTCTCCACTGAGAAAAATCTTACTGGAGAGTGGTCTAGGAGATGCCATTGTTGGTGGTGGGATTGAAGATGAGCTTCTACAACCACAGTTTAGCATTGGGCTGAAGGGTGTTTTGGACGATGACATTCCAAAAGTAGAAGAATTAATTCTAAATACTTTTAAGAAATTAGTAGAGGAAGGTTTCGATAACGATGCAGTAGAGGCTTCCATGAATACCATCGAGTTTTCCCTGCGCGAAAATAACACTGGATCTTTCCCTCGAGGCTTGTCACTTATGCTTCGATCCATCGTATGCTTTATTTTTATTTTATATCATATAATTCATTTTTGAAGTTTGTTGGGTCATAAAATTTTAAAATTTAACTTAACAGGGTAAATGGATATATGATATGGATCCATTTGAACCATTGAAGTACGAAGAGCCTCTGAAGGCCTTGAAAACCAGAATAGCTGCAGAAGAACCCAAAGCTGTTTTCTCTCCTTTGATAGAGAAATTCATTCTGAACAACCCTCATCGCGTAACTATTGAGATGCAGGTATAACATGCTTAAACTTTTACCTTTGAATTTCATTCGCTACGTTGTTACATATGATTTTATTAGTTTCTATTGTGCCTCCTTTGACAGCCTGATCCAGAGAAAACTTCTCGTGATGAAGCAGCTGAAAAAGAAATCTTGCAGAAGGTTAAAGAAAGCATGACTGAAGAAGATCTTGCTGAACTAGCACGTGCTACACAGGAATTACGGCTGAAGCAGGAAACGCCTGATCCACCAGAAGCTTTAAAGTGTGTTCCATGCCTTTGCCTTGAAGATATTCCTAAAGAACCTATTCATGTTCCAACTGAGGTAATCAAATCAATCCATATTTGAGTTGAGTGGACAATCTTAATTATGGTTTAGTTTCTAATATCTTAAGCTACCTGTAGGTTGGAAATGTCAATGGAGTAACCGTTTTACAACATGAACTCTTCACAAATGATGTTCTTTATTCTGAAGTTGTTTTTGATATGAGTTCACTGAAGCAGGAGCTTCTTCCTTGGGTACCTTTGTTTTGGTAAGTGGTGGAACTTCATTAGTTTGTTTATCATTGTAGATACCTTTTTAATTATAAAACATCATTTTATATTGAAAGAAATACTAAACAGAACATTACGTTTATGCTCCGTTAATGCTTAAATATATAGAAATGATTTAAGTTAGTTCCTCTCTGTTTTCGGTAGTCAATTGTCTTATAGATGATATCGACCAGTATAGTGGGTCTTGAGCATTTGATGGGATTTGGGAGTGGTTTGATTTGAATCTCAAAGTTCCTTTACCATTTTATTTCATAAATATTTCTGACTTCCAAGTGTTGATTGACAGTCAATCATTGTTAGAGATGGGCACAAAAGACTTGACTTTTGTGCAACTTAATCAGTTAATTGGAAGGAAAACTGGTGGTATATCAGTTTATCCATTTACATCATCTGTACGTGGCGATGACAAGGCATGTACACATATGATTGTCAGAGGCAAGGCTATGTCAGGATGTGCTGAAGACTTGTTCAACTTGGTATGTATAACTTCAAAATCTGTCTGAGATTTTTTTAAAGAGAAATATGCATTTCATATATTCTTTGGTCAATTCATGAGTGTAATGCTATTTACAAACAAATTTGTCCTTATATTTTCACATTTCAACAATTGCAGTTTTTTACTGCGTTGTTGTTGAGCCGCTTATTCCTATTTTTTATTTTTAATCTACAATTCAAGGTTATTAGTTGCTTTTTGATAATGCGTTCATTTTTTTTTATGCTGTAGATGAACTGCATTCTTCAAGAAGTACAGTTTACAGATCAGCAACGGTTTAAACAGTTTGTATCTCAGAGCAAATCACGAATGGAGGTACATCGAATATATGAATGACTAAAATTCCCATACCCAAAATTGTGATATGTAAAGTAATAATGTATATGTGACATCTATCAGAATCGGTTAAGAGGTAGTGGCCATGGAATAGCTGCTGCTAGGATGGATGCAAAGTTGAATAGTGCCGGGTGGATATCTGAACAAATGGGTGGTCTCAGGTTGGGATTTTTCAATATTTTCATGGGTTTTTACGTTTTGGTATTTCTTGGTGCTATACAGTTTACGTTTATATGGTAATAGAACTCTTGTTGGGATTGACAGATGGTCTGGCAATTCATCTGATAGTTTTTAATGCGAACCAGACACCAAAATGGAATTTAACTGAATATTTTATAATTATTAAGGACGGTTACAAGTTTTCATAGCACTTCAAGAAGTTACCTTCAAATTCCTAGGGGGTGTTTGATTTTTGGTTTTGTGGAGGAGTTACAAATGATAAAAAAAAAACCACATTCAAATGAGCTATTGCAACCACTCAAAATAACTACTCATTTCTAATCATTCAAAATCACTCATTTTTGTAACCCCTCTACAAAATTCACATCCAAACGAGTTATTGGTTGCAACTCCTCTACAAAAATTCACGTCCAAACAAGTTCTTACCTGCAACTTCCTGTAACCTCTACAAAAATTCACATCCAAACAAGCTATTACTGTAACCTCAATTTCTAATCATTCAAAATAACTCTTCATTCAACTACTCATGCGAACACCCTCCTCAAAGAAGTACAAACTATTTCTAGTAAATGTTTTCAAACTTCTCAACCTATTGTACATTTGTACTACAAAACTACTTTTCTAACCAACTTTGGCAATGGACTAATGTATTGCTAATATCTTAATAACATTTCTATTATTTATCCTAATAATATTCCTAACGGTTTCTCCTCAAGCTAAACAAGCTTTGAAGTTGAACGCGATGTTCCAGAAAAGTAGTAGATTAATTTAAATCTCCTTCTCTTGTTTTGTTTATCGAATATAGTTATCTGGAATTTCTGCAAACTCTTGAAGAGAAAGTTGACCAAAACTGGGCTGAAATTTCTTCTTCGCTTGAGGAAATCCGCCAATCCTTACTTTCAAGGAAAAATTGCCTAGTCAACATTACTACTGATGGCAAAAATCTCCTGAAGTCTGAGAAGTTCATTGGCAAATTTCTTGATTTGCTTCCTAACCAACCTATTATTAAGAGCAATACTTGGAATGCCCGGCTTTCTTCAGATAATGAAGCCATTGTGATACCTACTCAGGTAAGAGCACTCTGTTATCAGCTTTTGCCTATTTCGTTTCTCAACTATTTGTTAATAGCTACCTCCTCCAGGTTAATTACGTTGGAAAAGCAGCTAACATTTATGAAACTGGCTATGAATTTAATGGAAGTGCCTATGTTATTTCGAAGTTTATTAGTAATACATGGCTCTGGGATCGTGTTAGAGTAAGTGGAGGTGCTTATGGAGGGTTTTGTGATTTTGATACTCATTCAGGTACAGCGTTGTACTTGTACTACCATCTTTTTGCCATTGATTAAATGCCAATTGGTAATCAGAATCTTATCCATTTGAATTGTATTTGCAGGAGTATTCTCCTTCTTATCTTATCGTGACCCAAATTTGTTAAAGACGCTTGATGTATATGATGGAACTGTCGATTTTTTACGTGAATTGGAATTGGATGGAGATACTCTAGCTAAAGCCATAATTGGAACAATTGGAGATGTCGATTCATACCAGCTTCCTGATGCTAAAGGTTACAGCAGGTATGGTGACATGACACCCTTCCTATTTCTCCCTCTACAATCATTCTGTTCTTTACAATGTGTCGTTCTGTTTGTTCTAAATGTCATCGTCTAAGTTTTTGTCAACAAACTTGTATGGAAGATTTTGTTTTATTTAGATAACATGAAATTATATAATATATATATATATATATATATATTTAAGAATCTCAATATAAAAAGAAAAGATGGAACTTGTAAAACTAAAAAGTAGCATCCAGGAAAATAGGGAGAAATTTTCCGCTTGAAATTCAATAATTACTGAATTGTGCCATAGTGTATTGCTTGTCTTTTGTATCTCTCCGTTATGTGACCATTCTGTTCGAATTATATTTACTATCTGCTTTTCTCTTCAGCTTGTTGCGGCATTTATTGGGAATTACAGAAGAAGAAAGGCAAAGGAGAAGGGAAGAAATATTAGCAACCAGGTAAAAATTGACTTCTACTGGCTAATGTTTATTTAATCAAGCAAGCTAAACTTTGCCCTCAGAAAAACCGATTGCCTGTGCTGAATTAAAATTAGTTTGACAATATTTTGGCTTGGAAATTCTTTTAATTCACTATGCCAATGAAATTAGCCAAGCAGCATGTTAGATGTTTCTACAACTCTTGGTTGTCAAAAATAATAGGCAATATCCATTCACCGTATTCTTTGTCTTTGCCTTTTACTCTCATCCAAACTTGAGATTCTTTCTCCTACCTTCAATATCTGTAGGACTCATCGTTTTTTTTTAATATTTATTGATGATCATTTAGTTGGATTCATTTTTTTGAGGAAAAATATGAGGTCATGTCGAGCTTCAATAGTTTCTATAGTATCCGGGGTAACCACGCTCATCCCTAAACCAGGCACCAGGAGACATTGTAGGGATAAGTTTAGAAAGAACATAAAATACAGTCCTAGTCCTTGCCCTTGAAACTAAATAAGAGGTGGAACTTTCCATCACAACGTGCATCAATCTTCTAAAGTCTACATCTCTACCACCACCCAAATGTACTCACTTGGTTACCTTCCTTTAGGACGGGGTGCAAGTTCGGCCTCTCAAGTATAGTGGTTTTTGTTGAGGGTTTAGAAAGCCCGAGTTTATGTAAGCTATAGAATGTTAAGTCTGGGTGCAGGTTCAACATCTTAAGCCACTTCAAGTAAAGTTTCTCTTGCTCATTTTTTACATTTAATGGAGGAAATGCTAGTAGAAGCAAAATATTTCTCACAAACTTGAATTTGACGAACCATTATAGGCAGTGGTCAAATAAGGGTCTTGTAAAATGCAAATCATAACGTGCTTAAAGGTTATGAGATCAATCAATAGTGGTCACTTACTTCAGAATAAATTTCCTACTTGTTACTTAAACAACCAAATGTAGTAGACTCAAGTGGTTGTCCCATGATAATAGTGGAGCATGAAAATAGTGGAGGAATGCGCTAGCTGACCCAAATACTCACGGATATTTAGAAAAAAATTCTAGAATTGACCTTTCCAAGTTCTTTGAATAATCTTGCCTTACTGTTTCTGGGTTTTATTATCTCATTATTTGTACTGAAAGATTAACTAAAAATTAATGACCAAGGGTAAAATAGTCTTCTACAAATTAAAATCAGCTATTGAAAAAGCTGGAGTAGCCTAGTACTCAAGAGAATCTTAAGTATAGAGGTGATGGGTTTTTCAATCTTTGGTGCCCACCTACTGAAAGGTATTAATTTTTTAAGGGTTTTTTTGACATCCAAATGTTGTAAGGTCAGACGATATGTCTCGTGATAATAATCAAGATGCGTGTAAGTTGACCCAGACAGTCACAGGTAAAAAGAAAAAAGGAAAAAAAAAAGAAGCTGATAACTAATATGGAAGACTGAAGTGGAAACAATTTTATATCCTTAGTAAGTGGATCCATAGACGACTATAGTAGAACAAGTATTTAAAAATGTAGACCAAAATAAGATTTAAACCAAAATTATCTGTAACATAGAAACTTTTGAAATTTAAAATAAAGGATTGTTGTGGACATATTGTTTAACTTCATGTTCTTTGAAGTTATTAACAGACTAGCATCATCAGAGATTCAGAAAGATGGTTTTAATAATAGCATTGTCAAAGACAGAATTAGTGATAGCAATTACTATTTAAATGTTGGACTTGAGTTTTCAATTGCTTGGAAGGAGCAATCTTATATCGTCTGCAATACTCATGACACATTTTATGTCCTTCTCTTTCATAACAGCTTGAAGGACTTCAAGAACTTCGCCAACGCGCTCGAGGCAGTCAGAAACAAAGGAGTGGTAGTTTCTGTCGCATCTCCCGAAGACGTCGAAGCTGCACACAACGAACGCCCGAGCTTTTTCCAAGTGAAGAAAGCCCTCTAAGAGAGAACAGCACAACCCCACTTCTAAAATCTACCATAAACAAGGAACACAGATTTCAAAGAAACAAAAAAGGTAACCAACCAGCAATGAATTATTGATTTCATTTTCTCAAATACTTTTTATGGCATGAACAAAAGACATTACATTCTTTGAGAAAAATTGAATAGGAAACAAAAAAAGTTAATATTTGAGCTGCTGAAAATGATTGCTGTGTTGTGTACGGAATATGGGGATTTAATAGTTAGGGAGGTTTTGTAGTCTTAAATGGTATTTAATTCTTTGCGTCTTCTTCATTCACTTGCTCTTATTGTTTATCAGGTTCTTTGTTTCTCTGTTTTTTCACCCCCATTTAAGAAGCATATATAATATTCGTTTAAAATATCATTTTGGTCCACAAACTTTAAAATTCCTTCTATTTTGGTCCTTGATTTCTAAAAGTTTAATTGCAGCCCCAAAATTTTACTATTTATTTCATTTTAGTCTCTACATTTTTAAAAGATCAATTTTAATTTTTAAACTTTATAAAAACTTAAAACTGGTTTATATGATAAATTTGAAATTAATATTAATTAAAATTAGTTCAATAATGTTAGTAATTTTAATACAATGTGAACATATTTTTTAAAATTTGTAGAGAAAAATGGTAATTTTTTTAAAGAAAAATAAACTAAATTTTCCTAGGGACCTATTTTAAGTTTTTTTTTTTAAACTCTAGGGATCTAAATGATGCAAACTTTAAAGTTTAAAGATTAAAATTGAGTTTTTGAAAGTTGTGTTAGAATGGAACAAATATCAAAATTTATGGACTAAAATTGAACTTTTAAGTTCATGGATTAAAATGAAATAAATTTATAGATTAAATTAGTACTTAATTTCAATATTATATTTATTTATTTTATGAGTTATGAAGCATGTCTAAAATTTATATATACCATTCATTTTATATTTGAATTCATTTGTTCGTTCATTGATTTGAGCTTTCAAAGTTATCAAAGCTCAAATCAAATTGAATGGCTTATTAAATGATGTTCATGAATATTTCCATTAATGGGTGATGGGGATTTTTCTTGTTTTTCAAGTAAATCTGACTTTCTTTTATTGTATTTAGGTGGAATTTGATCTTATTTTCTTTTTCACTTATATAGTCTGAATATTTTGGGATTAAATTACTTTTTGTGTTGTTACACTTTTGGTCTAACTTAATTTCTATTTAGTTCCCAAGTTTTCAAAACTAATACTTTGATCATTGATGCTTAATTTATTTTTTCATTTAGACATTAATACTCTAAACGAGACATATTTGGTCCTCATAGATTTTGATTTCTAATTGATTTGCAAAGTTTCCTTTTTATTACTTAGTGTAAAAAAAAAAAAAATTATATATTTTTTGAAATAAATCACCTTCATTAAACATTTTCAAATCCGTATGTCCACGACTCTCACTTCAAGGGGCTACATATTTATCTATGTCCACAAGTTGAAGTATGATTATTATGAAGTCCAATTACTCTAATTGTAAAGGAGTAACGGAACTCTAATTGGAAGAACCTAATACCTATCATCTCCGTCTTGGAGATTTCTTGATAATGTTTGGAAAGTAATCTAACATTCATACGAGTAGGTTTCACAAAAAAAAATAGAAAAATATTAATTTTGTGAAAAATGTGTGTATATAATATATATAAAGTTAAAGTCATTCAAAAAATACATATTCAAATTGTAGTTTACATGTTGATAATTATCACATTGTGAGATTGTTTAAAATTAGTATGAATATGGTGAGATTTAATCAAAGGGTAAGGATGAATGAAACTTATAAATTTATATAAATACCTTGAAACTAAAGTTAGGAGTAGAGAATAAAATTATAATTTAAGTAAATTAACTACTTGATTAAATAGTAACAAAATGTTGTTTAAAAAAAAAAGTTACAAAATGTATGCTGTAACAAAATGTATGTACCTGCAATCATATGTTATTTTGGATGTAACGTGTTGACTTTTATATTCTGTGATGTTCATTTACCTACTTATTTATTAATGGTAGTCACTTTTAGGCCACGTTTTATAATTATGACACTTTTCTTAAAATATTTTGTTGATAGTACATTTTGATTTTTTTTTTTAATTTTGATTTTTAAATTTTTTTTTTAATTTCTATCTTACCTAATTGAATTGATTGAATCTATCATCGACCTAATTAAATATATTATTAAACTGATTGAAAGCTATGAGTGAAGTGATTAAAAGCTATCAGTTAATTGATTGAATTTATCAGCGAACTAATTGAATCTATTGACTGAAACCTAATTGAATCTATCATTGAAGCGCAAACATTTTGATCATTTTATTATATGGTGCTAAAATGTTTTTAAAAAATGCTATTGATGGTTTTATTTATTTATTTTTTGCTATACATGTAAAATTTTCATATATATAATTGTGGGAATTAGAATAAAAGTGCAAACGCATAGGATTTTTTTTTTTTTTTTTTTTTTTTTGAATTATGCCTTGAAAATTTGAATCCATAATTTATTTATTGATCAATACATATATCATGTTAATTGAACTATGTATCTTAATTATGACTTAATTTATATCCCTGAATCAATATATTGAAAAAATAACTTTGACACGTAACTTACAATTTAAAGGGGTAGGTTTTGTTCAACCACAAATATTATTGTTATGGTTTGAATTTCCCAACAACAAACATTATTATTATATTAAAAAAAAAAAATTCTTTCCTAATTGTGTCAAACAAAAAAAATTATTTCAAATACCAATGGTTGTAAGTTTGATTTTTCTCAAAGTCCTTTAAAATGATGAGTCCTCTATATTTACATTTACAACATTAGATTTTTGCTCTTGAAAAATTGTGTTGGACCAATTTCTTTGTAAAAAAAGACTTTAATTACTTCTGTTAATTAGAGTCCCTTAAATTAAATTTGATTATTACAAAAGTGGAGATTAATATATAGTTTTGACAGAATAAAGGAATAGAATCACTACAAAAGGTATATTACAATGTATTTTGTTTGCTTAAACTTGGTATTAAAAAGAAGAATAGGGTCCACAAATGTAGGAATCAATACAATTTTTTTTAGAGAGTTTCACTCACTCATAAGTCAAGTATCATTTGCCACTCCCTTCTCATTCTCCTTTTTCCAAGCAAACACATTCTTAAAATAATTAGGGCAAATAAAAATATAAAATTTAATTATTTTTTTTAAATTTTTTATGCTAACTTATTTGCTACTTATCTTATTGACTTAAAATTGATTATTCGACCATTTCTTTATTGATGAATCATTATTTGAGTCTAAATGAGGTTTGGTACTACTTGTAAAAAAGTTAAATATTCATTTTTAAGATGTAACACAAACCAACAGATTACTAACTACTTAGTTGAAGTTTTTTCTCTAACAAAATTTGTAATATTTGTATTAGTTATATTATATTTGAACACTAAACTTTTTTATTTGCAAAAGACTTCATAGATTATTCAGATACAAGAAATCATTCTCTTTTTTCATGTTTGGAAAAGTGTTGAAGAATCAATTTTATTTCCTAATCACATGTAGCTCCCCTCTAACTAAACTAATTACAACATTATTTTATTTTATAGAGATTGGCAAATTGATGGTTTAACTATAAAAATAAATATTCAAAAGAATTATAGTTTCAGTGACATCTTATATGACATACAGACATAATAATTTGTTATTCATTTAAATTTTCTTCTCAAATATTGTTAAATAGAAAGAATTATAGAAAAAAAGTATAGTATTTGAATCCGAAATGCTTGATTGGATTAAAAATCATTATAACTTTATTAAGAAAAACTAATTATAGCATAATTAGATTAGACTTTGATAACTTCTTGTCTTACAAGCTAAAAATGAGCATTTATTTACTTTATCGTAAAAAACAAATAAAATGGATAGAAATGCTTTTTTTTTTTTCTTTTTAAAAAAATAAAAAGAAATAAAATTAGTTGAAATGGTTATGATTCTGAAGAAGTTGGAGGGTTGATTCGTATTTCCAAAAGCTGCCCAAAATCTTCGCAACGACTTCGTTAGAAGCAATAAACTAAGTAAAAATCGCGCTTCGAATCCAAACCGTTGAAACAACCTCGCCGGCTCTCCGTCACCGTCGCCGTCGCCGGTAACCACTTCCCCGTCTTCCTCTCCGATCTTTCATCCTTAAGCCTTCACTCCTTCTATCTGTTTCTCTCTCTCCAGAAATGGTTTCGGAGCAGCCATGAAAGCAGAGTTCGAGGTGGAGACGGCGATGGGCGATTGTAAGCGAGTTTTGGTGACGACGGCGGCGAGTAATGCTGGTTGCATGTCTAAGAGGCGGAGAATTGCCGGTTCGCCGGAGAGATTGAGACAGTCGGCGTCTCGGTCTCGTTTGGAGAATGCGACGACGTCTCTGTCGCGTTTGGAGATGAGGAATTCCGTTGGCATTGTCGTCGGAGGTGATGTGTGTGATCAGTTTCCCGTTTCTTGTAGCTCTGGAAACGACTGCCGGAAGGTCATCGCCGAGAAATTCGAAGATCTGGAGGTGAGTTCCGAATTCTTGATTGAGGAGTTCTTCGCTTGTTCTAGGTTTTGTTTTTCGTTTGTTTGAAAATTGGAATTTAATTTTGAGTTCTCTGTTTTAGTTTGCAAAAAAATGGCGGAGGAGAAGATTCAATTTAACTGGTTCATAAATCGCGTATTCTAAAATTTCCGATGAAATTGAAATTAGATGAATTCGTTCTTCATAATACCGTGATTTGTTCCTGCAAAAAATCTCTGAGATGAACAGTTCGTGATTTGATCGTTCCATCGTTTCATTCAATTCGATTCTTAACTCGTTTTTCAAATAACGATTGTTTCTACGAAATAAATTTGGTTCAGATTTTGAATTCATATGCAATTTGAATCGTATTTACTGACATTTATCTTCAGCAGACCAAGAGCTTCGAAACCGTTGAGTCGACTCGCGTTAACGGCATTCAAAGGTTCATTGCACTTTATGATCTTCCTTTATTATCCCCTAACGAAACGGATTCTGAAGCGTTTCTTCTTCTCCTTCGCGATTTTTCACTCTGTTTAATGTTCGATTTCTGTTTTGAATTTAGTTTTAATTTGAATCTGTTCAGAGAAAGCACTCCGACGAGCAATTTCCTCGAAGAATCCGACGAAATGGAAACTCCAGCGACTGAAAAACAGAAGCAAACCGATCGTCCGGTGAAGACGCCGCCGATTTCTGAGATTGAAGATTTCTTCGCTGAGGCCGAGAAGTACGAACAGAAGCGCTTCTTAGGGAAGTGAGTACAAATTTTCTCCATGCGCATGATAACAATCTCCGATTCGGCGCATTTTAGCAGAATCAAACCTGAAACTAATTTTCAACTTCTTCTTCTTCTTGTTCTTGAATCGATTTTACATTTTACATTTTACATTTTACAGGTACAATTTCGATATAGTAATGGATGTGCCATTGGAAGGGCGATACCAGTGGATTCGTTTGAAGCCATGAAAAACCAGCTAACCTCAAGCTTAGAGATCTGGATTTCTCGGATTTCCTTTTACATAATTTTCCATAAACATCGAACTCTGATTTTTCCTTTTGGAAAAAACTCTGTTAGTTTCTTCTTTTTGTATAGTTGAAAGTTTCTGAAACTAAATCTTTTTCAGTATACACGCACTGCACACACAGCCGTCGCCGCCGCCGCCGCCTCAATGGCCGCCGTTCTTTGTTATCATTTTCTTTCAGGAACTCAAAGCTGTGTGTGTGTTGTGTCTTTGCATCCATAACTGAGCACAGATTTCTGTAATTCTCACTTTGAATTCATGACAAATGTTGGCCATGTTTAATCTCCAGTTCTTTGTTTTTTGTCACTTTTTTGAGGTTGCGTTTTGTGTAAGAAAAGTGTGTTTTGTTTGAATGCTTAATTTCTCTGTGTAAGAACAAACGGAAACGTGTAATCTCTTCTGAATTTTTGTGCTGTTTAGATCTGAGAGCTGTTTGTGTGGAATATTCTTTCAGAGTTGAAACAGGATATGATTCTCTTAGCTTGTGGAAGGGGGAAAAAGATGAACAACCTGATGAACAACAAGAACAAGAGGAAAGCAATTTCTGGGGGACCATTAATATTCTCAACTAATCCAGAGGGTTAATTTGGATTCACCCATTCAACAGAAATGGAAAAAGGTAAACAATTCTTTGTCCTTGTGCAAAATTTTTCTATTTGAAGTGAGACAAATCCATTCTTTGCCACCAAAATTTTCACTCTTACAGTAAATTGGAACTTCCTTTTGTCACCTGTGATAGTGTCACATTTGTGGAATTGAGCTGCATTTAAGATTTGTTAGATAGGTGATGAATTATGTTATCATCATATATTTCTCTCTTTGGATAGAAAGTTCCAAAGATATCTTTCTTTTTTCTTTTTTTTTTTGTATTGCATAATGACCCAAAGATTTCTAAATGATTTGTCTTAGAGGCGTGCTTGTGAGATATTAAATAATTCTCTTATCCACGTTTGACGTGAGAATAGCCAAGTTTATGGTCAAGATGTATAAACTGGATCGGATACTCACATTCTCACAAGTATCTAAAAAAATGTTCACTCAAAATCATTTTTTGCACCTGAAAGTTTTTTCATAATCATTGTTTTACACTTCAAGCCACTAATCATTCTTCTATGTTTTTTCATTCCGCCATAATCTTTCTATTTTCTTTGCCCCAAATACTCTCTGGTCAAATCTTTTGATATCAAATAGGTTAAGAGTATCATTTTTACTCTTAGGGCACGTTTGGGGGGCTGACATAGGTCAGGAAGGGATGAGATGAGTTGGGGTAAAATTGTTTGGCCCACTGGGAAGATTAAAACGGGTGGGAAGGGAAGAGTTGGGCGCGTTTAATTCACGCCAGAAA
>JBBMKA010000001.1:360986-382764 GCA_037833695.1 Sechiopsis laciniata
AAATTTACATAAACACTTCCATTAAAAAAAGAGACGTCAAAGTTGAAAGTTAAAACACACATCTCTTTTGAAAACATTAATTAGCAGAACGAGTCATCATGTTCATAAACTCATGAATATCAACCATGCCGTCGCCGTTGCTGTCGACTGCCCTCACCATACGACGACAGTCTTCAATGCTACACTTCTCCCCCAATCCCTTCAACACTCTCATCACTTCCTCTGCACTAATCTTCCTATCTCCATTCAAATCAAACGTCTTGAAAGCAAACTCCACCTCCCTTGTCTCAACTCCCCCGCCACTCCGGTGAACCTCCATAAACTCCTGTAAGTTTATATACCCGTCTCCGTCCCCGTCCACTGCCCTGAATATCTTATGCACCTCTTCCATCGGGTTCTCCCGCCCCAACGCCTTCAGAATTCCCCTGTACTCTTGCTTCGAGATCCTCCCGTCTCGGTTCCTGTCAAACTTGTTGAAGATCCGCTTTATCTCCTCCTCGCTCGGTTGCAATGCCCGTCGTAGCCCTGAGCTCTGCCGGTCATTGAACGAGAACAGCCGAGAGGGCTCTCGAAGGAACTTTTTCTTCGAGATGTTGTATTGTAGATCTAGAAGATTCAGGTTCATTGGCATTTTTTGCTTAACTGGGTTGCTCTGTTTTTTGAAGATTGGTTTTGAAATTTAAGATGGAGGCAGATGAATTTGAAGGGTTTAAATAGAGAAAAAAATGAAGTTGGGGAAGATGGGTTTTAATTGGTTGAAAACTTGTGGAAGCATGTGGGCAAGGAAGAACAGAATATGTGTCAAGTAAGAGACCTAATAAACAGAGGTTGAAGAAAGAAAAGAACATGATTCTTTTTATAAAGTTCCTACCTTTAATTTTCCCTTCAATTTTTGCCCTTTACTTAGTTGGATAAACCAAATGAAGTTCTATTTCAAAACTAACGGATGATAACAAGTAGAATGACTCATTTATTACGATTATGATTGGTATGCCATTTTCATTGATTGTTTGGATGTTCTAAGAAAGGTATTATAGTAAGTATACATCTGTCATTTGTTATTGTCATTGTCGTTGAATATTTTATTTTTACGAAGTTTACATGTATGTTGCCTTTTGATTTTTCTTTTTGAGTTCAACAATAATTGAGGGGGAGATTAGAATTCAAGAGTCATTGAAGCTACCACTTTTGTTGGTTCAACTTTCAAATTTTGTTATGGATTAGACTGTAAAATCAAATAATTCAAACTTTTGGTGTAGTAGAGGCTACATTACATGAGCTGCACTCCATTTTTTTTCCTTGTAGAAATTTGTCTTTGTAACTTTTGAAATTAATATATAGTTTATATCATATATGTTTTAAAACTTAACATGAAAAAGAAAGGTTTGACTATGAAATTAAATTATTAATCTAAATTAATTTTGAATTCCTGGATAATTTGGGTTGATATTATTTATAGAATTGTGATCAACAGGTGGACAGATTCTGTGTGTATCAATACTCTTTTGTTGCCAGGTTAAATATTCATTCTTTAACCTTAATTTTGGTAGATTTTGATTTGTTTTCTTTTTACTATTTGATTCCGTGGATTGTATTTGGTTATTTTTCTTATTAAAATTTAGATAGTTTATTGTTTTATTCTATGCAATTACGTTTTTATTTAAGTTATAAGAAAAGTGTTTATTTAATTATTTATTCAAGTTTAAAGTAAAAAAATAAAGTTTTAATTCACAATATGAAGAAAAGACTATATCACAAAATTTTAAATTACAAGCTTGCCATAAAACTGAAAGCATATGTTTAAAAAAAATTAAAAAAAAAAAAAAAGAACTGGAGGGCAAAGATATATTGAAAGCATAGAAAAAATTTCGAATCTTTCAACTTTAAAATTTTGTTGTATTAATTTTTTTTTAAAAGCTTAGAAAAGCAATTTGATAAGGAATATGTCAAAGTGAGTTTTATTTTTTATTTTTTTGTGATCTCAGAAGGAAGCTTTGGGAATAAAAAGTCTACTTTTTGAAGAATGTTTTTTTTTTTAATATATATTTTTTTATTATCCTATCTCATAGCACCAACAAGGAATGTTTTTTTTTTTTTGTGTCGTTTGTCTTTTGTTAGATCAATGAACTTAACAAGAAAAAAATAGCTGGAGATAAGTATTGAGTTTTATTTATCTAAAATATAAAAAAATTTATTATAGATGGTAAATCTTAATCTACTTACTTTAATTATAATAAACTTTTTAAAAATATTTCATATATAGTAAATTATAAAATATTTAATTTGATTGAAACCTACCCATTTCACTCTATTGAAATTCTATTCATTTTATGATTATCAATTTAACTTGATATAATCTCTTTTTGTTATATTTGAAAATTTTCTAAAATTTTGATATCTATGGATTTTGTTTTTCTACTCTTCAAAATTTCTCAAAATATTATGTACGGATTTAAATTAAAGTATGGAGTGTATCATTTCAATTTTCAAACAACATAGAATATGTTCCTTTTCTCTTAAAGAAGACAATGAAGTGTACCTTTTGTGGTTCATGAAATTTATAAATCTATTATATGATACAACTTTAGACTTTAAATAATTTATAAAAAAAGCAAAAACAACTTTAGACTTTAAATTATGCTCATCTTTGTTCATTGTCTGAACACCAGTAAATTAAACTTGAAAATTACACAATATTACATAAAGTTATATGAGATAATAATAAGATCCGGTAGCTAATTGAAGAGCTATGTAAGATTGGATTAGATTTAAGAAACGTGGTTAAATTGGACAAATACGGATCAATGCTTGAAACGATATGCGAATTTGTACCTCATTTTACCATTAAAAGAACTATATTAACCATTGAAATAAAAAGTAAAAACTTTTTTCCTTTAAATAATTAAAGAACTTGGAACTTCGCTCCTCTAAATTTAAGGCACTACTGACTCGTTCCTAAAACACAACATTGGGATTCATCGAAAGAGTAAAAAAAAGGGAAAACAATGAAATTAAACAAATGAATAGTGACCAACCAGAGTAAGCTTATCATATACAACGGAGCTACATCAAATCCTCAAGTGTTGTTGAAATAAATAAATAAATATATATATATATTTCAATACCACTTACTTTTAATCCTTGAGATAATACAAACTATTAGTCCCAAAATATAATGTTGATTAAAATTATGATTAGATAAAACTTAAATTTCAATGTATAGTTAAAGTGAATATTTTGATATTGACATGATTTTTTTTTTTTTTTAATATAAATTAGGGAATGACAACCATAAACCCTACATAAAAATGAAAGTTAAATACTGATTTTCAATATCAAACTTGTGACCGTGGTGTTGAATGAATTATTACCAAATAATGAAACCAACACATCACTAATCTATTCGAGGGTGACATGAATTTAATTTGTGAAAAAAATGAGTAATTAAAGTAAATTCAAAAGACACTCAAAACTAAAATTAAGTATTATTGAAATATAAAAAATAAAAAATGCTTGATTTTAAAATGTATAAATCAAATGAAAATTACACCGAAAATCTATAAACTAAAAAATGTAAATTGAAAGAAAGAAAGAAGGCATGTACTTCACCGTTCTTTTCTTCTTACTTTTTGGGAAAATTACCTCATATATTGATTTTTTTTTTCCTTGAGATATCAAATATTGAACTTGAACTAGAGAAAGAAAGTCAAATTTAAATATTTGTTACACAGTTGCAATCTTTGCATACATTCTGAAGATACATTGAATTTAGGATACCTTCTAGCAAACCAAAATGACCCGATGGTTTATTTATTTGGTGATAATTTAATTCAACATCGTGATCAAAACCCTCTATGTAAGGTCTTCACTAAATGATGCCACATAAGCAACAAGTAATGTCTCTTATTTATGAGTAGAGTATTTTTTTTATTACCAACACCACTCAAAATCTTAATAACTGTAACTTTAAAATTGCCTTCAATAAAACTTATATATTAAAATATCTCGATAGTATATTTTCATGTGCATTTAATCAAATATAAAATGTGTCTTTTGCAAACTTAAAGAAGCCTCCACAAAAATGACTCTATAGAGTATATTGTTATTGAAATGAGTGAATTTGAAACATTCATCATTGAAATTATGCATTAGTTAAGCATAATTTTGCATCAACTTTTTTTATTATTTTTTTTATTTTTAATTTCTACTTTAAATTTTATTTATTTACATTTGGTTAAAATTAGTGGAGAATTTAAGAAAAATTGAACATAAGCTAAAAATTGCAATACATGCTTCTCTAGTTCATTGCAACACATTAAGTTTAGATTTCAATATAATAAAATTATGAGATAATTTGACAAGTTAGTAAACATTAATTTTGTTTACATACTAATTTTCAATAGTCATTCCAAATTTATCCTCATAATTTCAAGTGGACAGTCAAGAATAATATTGAGAAGAAACCTAATCCATTATTTATCATCTTTTATTTCAAAGAAAATTTCCAAATAAACCTTACAATAATACTTTTATGGAGTGGCCTAATGATAATATATATATATATATATATATATATATATATTAATAATTAAGAGATAATGAGTTCAATATATAATGATTGGTTATTAAAAAATAATTTTCACAAATTTTGTTGACATCAAAATATCGTAGGGTCAAACGTATATCTATAAAAATAGTGAGGTTGACAAAAAATAACTTAAAAAAAAAAAAAAAAGCTTGATTGACTTTACTTGAATAAAAATAAAAATAGCTAAACAAAGCATCAGTAAGCGATACTATTTGCATCTTATGCTCTATAAATTTCTTAATACCAAATCAATCAATCACTTGCATGATTAATATGAAGATATTTTTATTCTCATCTGCAACAATTATTGCAGAATTTCTGATAATTACAATGCCCCTTTATTTTTAAGTTACACTTTAAGCTTTATATATTCCCTTCTTTGAGATAGCCATAAAGATTTCACATTCTACAACCTAAAACACAAGAAAATGGAGAGAAACATAAAAAATGAAGATCATTAGTTAAAATTGTATACATAGAGAGGCTATAATAGAGAAGCTTTTGTTAAAGGAGCTACACTTGAAAAACTCGGATCCATTTGCTTACTCGACGTGTATGCCTCGCTTCTGCAGTGCTCCGAGAGCATTCGACTTCAAGTCGTTATTTTGGAGGAATCTGGAGACACAAAAGTCATCAATCAAAATCATAGAGAACAACCATCTCTTGGAACTATATGAAATGATCCAGATTTTATAATTTGGTTACGAATATCGCCTCATTCAATTCCAAAACACGAATAAAACGCAGTCATCATCAAGCCATCAAAATCCAGTGAAAACGAGTAAATGTACAAATTTATTATGAGTTCGAGCACTATTTTATTATGTGAAGGCTAAAAACGAGTCCAAATAAAGCTCGTTTAGGAGAGGCAACAATATTATTTTATCTACTCAGCTAATCATCTTGTGTTGTTATATGATACGTTCAAAAGAATTCAATAATTCGAATGTGTAAAATACGTCGAAACTCACATTTCACGAATGTGTGGAAGCTTAGAGAGTGATTGAGGAATTGACCCTTCAAATTGGTTGTTTTCTAGATGCCTTGATAAAAAAAACAGTTATAAACAGGTAAGAGAGTTCGAGATAAGTAAACGAGGTTATCGACCAGAAAACATACAAAGTTTGTAGCTCCTTTAATGAACCCATTTCTGGAATAGAGCCTGAAAGCTTGTTGCTACCAAGCCAACTGCAAAAGAAAATGTAGCCAATTAAGAAAATAGCATTTTAAAGTATGATGACTTTGATAGCTATGTTTGACAATGGAAATTTTTTTTCACTTACATATGAGCAAGAGCAGTTAAATTGTTTACACTTGAAGGAAGTGTTCCAGATAACCCAAAGTTTGTCAAGTTCCTTCAAAAATATTAAATTAGGGAAGAAAAAAAATAATTCACAACTCTATTCTTACTTCATTCGAAGTTTGAACCAGAACGTGCTACGAAAGAAATCACAAATTTGTGTGTTGGCTTCTTGAGTTGAGAACACTTACAAAGCGGTGACTCGAGCAAGTTTTCCATCGGAACAAGAAACTCCAGTCCACGAATTCTCCTTCGGCAAGCAAGGATCGCC
This sequence comes from Sechiopsis laciniata, assembly GCA_037833695.1. Classification (NCBI taxonomy): domain Eukaryota; kingdom Viridiplantae; phylum Streptophyta; class Magnoliopsida; order Cucurbitales; family Cucurbitaceae; genus Sechiopsis; species Sechiopsis laciniata. Next base: position 367,146 of record JBBMKA010000001.1, read on the forward strand.
ACTCCAATCATTGGGAGGGTTGTTGAAGCTTCTTGCCAAGTCCTCCATTGCCATTACTGCCAAATTATCCAAAGAAAACAACAAAAGCTTTGTCAAACCAAGAGGAAGAAGAAAAACATGACTTCGTTTCTGCTTCCTCGTATTAATCTCAACACAAGTGAACGGTCAACCGTAAACATTATCCTAAGGGGGTGTTTGTTTGATGTAATAAACGAGCTTTTTTTTTTAAACAAGGGTAACCACGCCCGTCTCTAGGTCATGCACTAGAGACATCGAATGAGTAATATCACAGATGAGTCTCGAACCCGGGACCTTGAGGCTGCGCCACCCCTTGGAGACATAATGAACGAGCTATTATAAATGAGTTTTTACAACTTCTCTTCAAACAATCACATCCAGAGGGGCTATTGTATTCATTCATTTTTTATCACTTATTTCTAACCATTCAAAATAATCATTCATTTCTAACCACTCATTCCTAATCATTCATTTTTAACTCCTCGTTTATAACCTCTCAAAATAATCACTAATTTCTAACCACATCCAAACGAGTTATTGTCTACAACTCTTCTACAAAAACCATCATTCAAACGAGTTACTAACCGCAACCCCTCAACAAATAACCAGTTATTACTAAAACTCAAAATTCTAATCCCTTATTTATAATCACTAGAAATAATCACTCTACAATTTCACATTCAAACACCTTCTAAGGAAGAGCATAAGATTAAGAAGCAGAAAAGTACCATCTCTAGTTAATGTTCTTCCACCAAGAGGAAATAGCTGCAACATTTCAGCAGCATTAATCACAGGCCCAACAGGCATGCCATCAACAGGAGTTAGTTCTATTTGGGTCTGCCCAGACAAAGGCCATTTTGCACTATAAACAGTCACACCATTAGCAGTGGCATTGAGGTTTGCATAGAAATTCTTGCCATTTATTAAAACATTGAAGACCCTCCAACTGTATTGACTTGGGGACCGATTGTCCTGAAAGTATAGCGAGATGTAGTAATAGGCTTCCGAAAGCGGGTACGGAGGCCATTTGATTTTGAGTGACTTCCCTCGGCTGGTCGTCATGGCGGTGCTAAAAGCTTTCAATGGCGGGAGATTCCAAAAGTTTGAAGACGTAATGTTGGCATGACATGTTACTATTGGGTTCTCATCAACAAATGGATGCCACAGCCGGTTGAATGCATCATCTGGAAACCTAACTCCACATTGAAAATTAAAGAACTAAAAGTTGATCAAAAGGTTAGACATAAATGCTTCATTGAAATCATATAAGTTTGTAAGTGGAGTTAGATTTCTTTTTCAAGTTCTTTTAGTTGGATAAGTGAGTGAGTTTTTTTTTTAATAATCGGAGGTTCGCCCCACTATACCCAGAGCACCTACGCAGACCCAAACGAGGGAAACAACTAGGGGTTTTTTAAGTGTAATATCAATAGAATTATATATATCTGAAATAGTTGGATACTTTTTATCCTTCTACCTTTTTTCAAGTTTATCCATCACAACTTTACATGGACAATCTCCACAACCCAACATACAAAGAAAGAAAAACTTTAAGCATATAAAACAACAAAGTTTGTCATCTACATTTTACTAATATTTAATAGAAAAAATAATAGACCATGTTTTGAAAACTGAAAAGTTCTAAAAATAAAAATATAATAAAAAAATCAAAGCATTATTAAACAGAACTTAAACTTCGCATAAAATATTGATTTAGTCCTTTCAACTCTTTTATCAATTATTTAACAAGACAAACAAGACTGATTTGTTAACAAAAATATTATGAATTTGAACCCCAAATATTGTTAAATTATATATATAAAGTATGGATCATGAAATAAACAAACAAAAGTATCAATATCAAAGTTTCTACTGAACTCGAAAAAAAAATCAAAGTTTCAACTAAAGAAATTATTCAAAAAGACCAAATTATAGACAATTAACAAAAACGGGTTTTGATATGGAAATAAAAAAGAAACTCGACAACTAAAAAAGAAAGCGAAGACTATTTCCAGATGTTCAAAATTGATGAACAACAATCCAAGATTTCTATCTACAAAACACCCATTTCAAATCACAGAAATTCAATGTGGGTCATGAACACGAGCAAAACCAATCAAACATTCAAGAGTTCAATCATGATGACTACCTACTTAACAATTAACTTACTACTAGATTTTTTGACATCTATTTAAAGGTTGTAGGGTTAGATTAGACATAATATCGAATGATAGAGGTGCGGCTAAGTGGCCGGACAGTCACAGATATAAAAAAAACAAAATAATCTCGAAAACAAAGAAGTAAACTTACCCAATAACATCAAATCGGTGTCCAAAAGTGGTTTAGCAACCATACTGAGAGCATAGTTTTGAAAAGCAAAAAAATAAACTCAACAACTAAAACAGAATGTGAAGACTGGAGACTATTTCCAAATGTTCAAGAATGATGAACAATCCAAGATTTCTATCTATTAGATAATATGGGGTTCCACCTAAAAACCAATTGACAATAAGAGGAGTGACCCATATCTCTTATAAATGCTTGTTGGACTCTCCATTTTTCCAACGTGTGACATTTGTGAGATCCTAATACTATCTACAAAACACCCATTTCAAACCACAGAAATTCCAATCCAGTTCATGAACACGAGCAAAACCAATCAAACAATGCAGAGATTAACTAAGAGGTGATGATTTCAATCATGGTGATAAACTACATATAAATTAACTTACTACTAGTTTCTTTAACAACTAAATGTTGTAGGCTCAGATATTATATCCAATGACACTAGATGAGGTGTGCGTAAGCTCACTTGAACGGTCACGGATATCAAAAAACAACAAAATAATCTGTAAAACAAAGAAGTAAACGTACCCAATAATATCAAATTGGTGTCCAAAAGTGGTTCTACCAACCAAACTAAGAGCATAGTTTTTGAAATCAGTAGTATTATAAACAGAATCCTCCAAATACTCCAATTCCAAAGCCGAAATGAAAGGGCTAGAAGACGAATCCGTATGCTGATTCCTTGCCAAGCAAACGCTCATCATCTTCCCCATCGCCACCGCCACAACCTCGTAATACGACGAAAGCCCTTTCGAGTAATCCTCCGTGGTGTTCACTGTGCTCCATTTTGTCCCTTCCACGATCTGATCGAAGACCGGCGGCACCTTCCCGCCGTCGTATCCGCCGTAGTAATACGTCGTCCTCACAATGTACTTCCCGCCCTTCACCACCGGAATCGCGTAGCAGTATTTCCGGGCCAATTTGTCGGGGAAGTAACGCAATGTGGACAGAATCGGAACCAGATTTGGATCGCGGAGGTTCGTTGTGTTTCCGACGTGGGTGAAACCTTCGTCGGTGATGTATTGGAGGTCGCCGACGGTGACGGTGGCGGTGGATTCGGTGGCGCCGCAGTTGAGGAGATACCCTGCAAATGATTTTTTGGGGGAAAACGGAAATGGGGTTAGAAATTTCGTGAATGAAAATGTTGAATGTGAGATTTGGGGAAATGGGTACCTCGAGGAGCCGGAAGAGAGGCGGCGTCGGCGAAGCGGCGGATGAGGAGGAGGAAGAAGAAGAAGATGGGAAAATTGGTCATTTTATTTATTTATTTACTTTGTTTTACTTTTTTTGGATTTTTTTATTGAATCTTTTTGTGGTGGAGATGGGAAATTTACTCCACCAGAAAAAGATGGGTCTGTAAGGTTTATGATTGTTCTGTGTTTTTGTTGAGAAGAAATAAACAGAAATGGCGATTTTGGCTGATGATTTTGAGGAAGATGACACGTCACAACTCCATAAAAAATACAATTGTTATTATTATAATTGTTTAATTTTACAAATAACAGCGCCTGTAGCTCAGTGGATAGAGCGTCTGTTTCCTAAGCAGAAGGTCATAGGTTCGACCCCTATCTGGCGCGTTTTTTTAGAACTCTTTTTTTCTCTTTGTAATAAAACCTACATAATTTCTTATCGTTTTGAACGGACTAATAATTAAGGAGTTAATTTATTTATTTAGTTTCTTGTTTTTCCATTCAGTTTAAATTTTATTTTATTTTTTATTAAAAAAACAACCCATGGCTTATTTTATAATAAATTTTGTTTTTATTTCTAATATATATATATATATATATATATATATATTGCACTTAATAGCTTGGTAGACATTTAAAAAATGTCAAAATAAACATAATTGACATCATAATGTATTAAGAACAAAAAAATTTATAGTTCGGAGTGTCCTAATTTTTATTGTATTAAAAAATAAAAAATAAATGCATTTTGAAATTGCAAAAAGGAAAAGTTTTTTTTTTCAAAAAAGTTTTTGTTTACGACTTAGTTGTTAGACGGAATCTCAATAATTTTAAATGCTGTTATGGTTTTTGATATTTTTAATTCAACTATATTTAAGATGAAAAATTTGAAGTCGCAATCTTGTGAAGTTATGAATTAAAATTATTATTATGTTTCTTAAGTAATATTGTTATATCATATCCAAAAGTTACTATAAATATGTTTTTAATCCTTTAAAATCAACTTAATATTTATCTAGTTCAATTATATAAACTATCAACTCATGACTAAAAGTTTATGAATTATTTTTAAATATGACAAAAGTATTTTTAAACTTTCATAATTAAGTCTCTAAAAAAAGCTTCAAATAAATAATATAATTTTGTTTTTAAAAAAATAAAGTTTCAACGATGGCATGGTGGTTTTGAGACTCACATGCAACATTAATTTGTAGACATTTCTCCGGATATAATTAAGGAAAGTTTTGACCATAAATTATAGTGGAAGATTTTATCTATTATATATATATATTACCAATGGATGTTTACGATTTGTTTTTAATACATTCACTTGAATCAATGAAATCCATCTATTTCAATTTCCTAATTTCCATTTGGTCTGATGCAACCAAATTGGCACGTAAACAAGAAAAGAAAATCCACTTGAAATTGTAATTAAATTATGCATTCTCAGCTTTCACCTTTTTAGTAGCCACTAACCATGTTGATGCTTCTTTAGTTCAAAATAGATGCATCACTCTATACTTTTATAGTTGGGCCCTAATTGCAGTGTTTTCACGAGGATGAAGACTACATTTTTCAAAGCAAACGTCTACAAGTGGGGATGGTCATAGATCGAAGATGGTGATTAGGACGACGATGATTAGAGCATACGAAATTGAGTAAGGCCGCATATGGCAGACTCGTTTAGGTGGACTTTCGACAGTGGAGATCGAAGGGATCATAACACATTTTTCGAGTATTGTGAAGTGTGCCTCATAGAGCTCAATGACGGTTCATCGGAACTCAATTTTGGACCTTTGGGTCCTGGGCTTTGAACAAGGTTTTCAGTTTGGACCCCAAACAAACTCGAGGTTCTTTTGAATAAGTTTGGTTAAGAATCTAAACTGCGGGAAATTTTTCACTAATTTTGTCCTCATGCTGGTGGTTTATAATGCCTCACATTTGAGAAATGCTCTTTCAGAAACTTTACCTCTACCCTCTCGTTCACTTTAATAATTATTGCATTTTGGTCTATGATGTATTTTATTATGATTCAAAATGTTTTAAACAAAATGTAACAACTATTTTTTTTTATAAAGAACATAGATTATTGATGGAATGCCAAAAAAAAAAGAAAAAAAAGGATGATAGGAAAATGACGTATCAAAACTGAACCTCAAATAGTCAGTGTCCTCTGATGGAATTGTCGAGTTATTTCACAACTTTTTAATGTCAACCAAGAGTAATAAATCATCAATAACAATTTTTAACTATACTCTTAAAAATATCTTATTTATTATGTAAATACTAAATAAAGCAAAACAACAAGGACAAATAAACACACAAAGTTGGAAGAAAATTAACCACTATTATTTAAGTTTGGTACATTTTACAAATCTTTTAATTAACACTTATTTTAACTCTTAAACTTTTACAACTCTCTTTATGTTTTTTATATTGTTCTTAATGTGACTTAATGTTAATTTCTTATTTTTAAAAAAATCTTTTAAAATATAGGTCTATTCTTTTTTCTTTTCTTTTTTTAGAATAAACATAGGGCGATTCAAACCTTTAAATTGATGAGTATTTTGAAGTATGTAAGGTTTTTGAATCTATGACATTTTTTTCCTTTAAAAAAAAAACGGTAAAAAAAGATAGAATGAAAAATAGGAAAGAAAACAAAAAATCAAACATAATTCTCAGCAATTTTTATTTCTACAATATATTTCCTTTCCTTTTATTTTTTGATTGGTTCAAAATAGATTGAAAGACACGTGATAGTGATTGTTCTTTTTGAAGAGTTCAAAGGGCAAAAAGACGTTAAGCCGTTAAGGCAACAAACAGACAGCCTGTCGATCTCAAAAAAAACAAACAAACAAACAAACAGACTGACAGCCTGTCTATAGACCCCACCACGTGGCACGTAACTTCTATAACTTTTCCACGTAGCCGAGTAGAATATCTCCCAGAATAATTTTCAGTACATTTATCAAATCGTACTAGTCTCAATAATTTAATTGATTAATATTATATGAATTATAAATTTTATTCTTTATGATTTGAAAAATATCTAGAATTAAGTTACTAAAATTCTAAAAAGGAAAATCGTAATTGATTAACAAAATTAATTATAAAGGTAGTTAAATTTGAAAGTATTTTTATTTATAATCATAAATACGATTCAATATTGTATTATTAATACAATATTATATGTGTACTAAAAGAACAGTATATTAATACAGTATTATGTATTATTAATACCGTATTATTATTAATATCTATGACTATAGTTGTTAATTTTTTTTTTAAAGTAATTATATTTGTAATTATTTTTAAAATTTGACTGATGTGGTAATTAAGTTTCCTTATAAAAATTGAATTTAATTCCTACAATTTGGAATAAGATATAATTTAATCTTTATAACTTGATAAAATTAAAAAAAAAAAAAATATCATTGACAAATTAAATACATAGAATTTAGTGATTATTCAAGTGTGTAAGTGATTGATTTGACAAAAAAATCAAATCATTTACACGTGACATATTAATGCAAATTATTATAGATATTGAATTCTAATAATATTTAAAATCATAAGACAATTTTTTTTTAGCCTTGAATTTAACTATTTTAGTGCATTCAATATTTTTTAGTCAACAACATTTGATTGAAGGAAGTTCCAACATATAATTTATACTTATGAGGTCATATATGATTCACTTACCTATATTTCTTTTCAAAATGGATTCAAATATCTACCATAAAATTAAAAATTGAATAAGTGGTAAATTACAGAACATACTCATATAATATTAGATTTGTGTAAAAAAAAGACGAATTTAACTTGAAAAAGTTTTTAAATTACTATTAAACTTTTATCGAATGATTTGATGGCACGTTGATTATATTGTTTGGTGGTAATCAAGCAATTTCAATTCTAAAGTACCTCTATGTTGAACTATGGTCTTCATCTCCCAATTTGTACTAAAAAAAAAAAGTAATACTTTTAAACTTTCAATAGTTTTTTTCTATAAAAAAAACACCCACAGGTCACATTCGATTTATAGCCAAAGATTCAAGTATTTAAGGAAACTAAGTTAAAAAATAAATAAATAAAACTAAATCATAGGATATTTATTATTATTATTATAGGATATTACTTTTTTTCTTTATTCAAATGTATTAATAATTTGATCAATAAGATACACTCAAAGAGTACAATAATAAAGAGTATTATATGATGATCATTTTAATTTTACCTATTTTATCACGTGATTTTGAACAAACACCAAGCCAATTACTTGTGTTGATATGATCTAAAGTTAAGATGGCAACTTTCAAGGTGTAATATTACAAAGATTGGCTACGTGTTTGATTTAGTTCTATATATATAAAATCATAAATTTCAAGATTTAGAGGATCATAAATTTAGCTGCATATATTTTTATTGTAATATAACAATTGAAGTTGGGTTTCTAAGAAAAAATAGTCTTAGAAATCGGAGGTTGAAGAGTCTGCTGAGAAGGAACAAAGGTAGAAGTAGGTGATGTTGAAGACACGGATAGTAGAATGTCTACGAGGCAGGGTGGGGACGGAGAAGGCGTAACCGTCCCCATCTCTTTCACTATTTTTAAACTTCATCCCCACGAAATTCACCGTTAAATTTTGTGGGGGATGGAGGCGGAGATTCCCCACGGGGAAGTTGCGGGGGAATGGGTTCACACCGAGAAACTATTCCCCATGTAATTTTTTCAAATTTCAATTTAATCTTCTTTTTTTTTTTTTTTTTTGATAAATTGTCAAATAGTTAATTTATATTAAAACAATAGTTAACTTTGAATGATAAACAATTATTAATTTTCAACTATATATTTAATTTTTTAAGGAAATATTCATATTCTATGTATATATATATTAAAAAAATGTAAAATGTAAACGGTGCGGGGTGGGGCAGGGCGGGGATAGGGAATACATTCCCCGTCCCTATCCTCATTTAATTCGCGGGAAACTTGTTGTCCTCATTCACTCTTTCATTCTCCACCAAAACAAGGATTCACCGATCCTAATAGAGAGGGTTTCCGTGGAGCCGCGACACCGTGGAGAAAATGAACATTTCTAAAGGATAGGGGTGGAGGCCAAAACAGAGGTTGAAAGAAGATGGCTGCTTCATTTTTTAGAGTAGTTCTCATACAATAGAAAATGGGTTTAAAAAAAACATAGAAAATGAGAGAATAGAATACTATTGATGGCAACTCAAAATACATGTCATAATAGTGTGTGTGTATATATATAAAATCATAAATTTCAAGATTTAAAGAGTCACAAGTAATTGCATAAAATCATCCACAATTACAAATGAATGGTATGAACTACTTTTTAGATTTTATTAAATTGTAAAAACTTAATTTTAATTTTTAAATTAACGATTAAGTCTTTAAAAAAAAAAAACGATTAAATTTTAACTTTATTCAAACTTTCATAAATCCTAATTTTAAAATGAACTAAATTACAATTTTGAAATCATAAGGTTAAATGTTAAACTAAAATTATAATAATTTATTTTATTTATCTATAAAATCCATTCAGGAAAAAATAATTTTATTTCGAAAGAAACGTGAGACCGTCGTCTGAAGAGTGGAGACAAAAAGGAAAAAAAAAATGGTGATAAGCCAAATGACGTATCAGAATTCTCAAGAAAAAAAAAGCACAGATCATAGAAACCCGACGACTTTAAACTGGACCGCGTAACTACCAAAACGGTTCAACGTCACCGAGTACAAGAAACCTACAAGAAATTGGTCTCTGCTTCATTAATTTGACCTACCAATCATAATCTTCAATTCAGGTACTTTTTTGTTTTTTTAATAATTAAATACACATAACCCCTTTTAACGTTTTTATTTTAATTTAATTTAAGCACGGGCTAAACATGAATCCGTGTTAATTCTTATTTAACTATGAGGATTTATCATGATTAGTAAAAAAAAAGTTTTTTTTTTTTTTTAATACATATTTTACAATATTAGACAAAAAAAACTAAATATTTTAATTACATTAAAAGAGAGGTGTTTGAATGATGATAAATTATTTTAAATAGTTAAAAATGAATTATTTTAAATAGTTAAAAATCAAAACTATTTTAAATAGTTAAAAATGAAAAGTTATTTTGAACAACTTATTTTAGTGTGATTTTTTTATGAGTAATTGATAAATGCTCAAAATAAACCCTCTTTAAAATTGATAAATAAACTTGACCCAAAGAGCAAAATTGATAAATTAAATTAAATATTTCATTTTTTTGTTAGGTAAAAAATATTTTTAAAAAATTGTTAAAATTAAAAAGGAAGACTAGAATTTAGTTTCAAAATTTCTTTTTTAATTAACTTAATTTAAAAGAAATAACTAGTCCATTCAATTAAGCACGTGGTATATCCTGGTACACATGGCAGAACGTGATTGCAGGATTTCGGATATCCAGTACTATGATAAAATATTGTTCCCAACAGCTCGTGGGGTTTGAAAAAGAATTTGAATGTTTTCATTTCATTCCGAGATTTGACTATTGTCCAATAAAATAATAGACAATTGTACAATTTTTAAGCAGATAAAATTTGACCAAAAAATAAATAAATTCTTCCTCTATTTTTTTCTCCAGAGATCTCTTTTTCATTTTCTTTTTTTTAAATTTTCAATTTTGACTTTGTCAGCTCCGGGATTGATCGGTGAAATCCATTAACAATCTCTCAATGTCGTCGTCGAAATTATCCGGCAATACGACGGCTGCGCTGTTTTGAATTTCCATGTTCAATGACGACGGCTCTGCTTCATTTAAGTAGAAATTAGAAGTGACGGCGGCCGAGACGGCGGTGGGGACGGCGGTGGTGGCGGGTGGGACGCTGGCGGAGGTGGAGGAAGAGTAATTGATTAATGGCATTAATAAAGAATTATCAGTGGAAGGGAAATTGAGTTTGGCACGTGGGCCGCGGAATTTAGTGGCGGCGGTGTCGTAGGCACGTGCGGCTTCCACGGCGGTGTTGAACGTGCCAAGCCAGACACGTGCGGCGCGTTTCGGATCACGGATTTCGGCCGCCCATTTGCCCCACGGCCGTTGCCGGACTCCTCTGTAATTCTTCTTCACTCGCTTAACACGGCAGCCGGAGTTTTTGTCGTCGCCGTCCTCGCTGGTGGCGGCGGGGAAGAAATTGCAGCCCAAGCAGCCGTGGATTTTGCAGATGTGACACGTGTCAAAATCGGAAGAGGGCGGAAGAAGGGAATCGACGGCGGCGGGAGGGGAATGGGGGTCGCCGGAGATGACGTGGGTGAGGGCGGCGACGATGACGGAGACTTCTTGCTCCTCCGTAATGCGGCGGAACGGCGGCTGAGGGCGGTCGGAGTCCATTAGCATTGAGTTTGAAATTTTCGATTTGAGTTTTAATTTCTTTTTTATTTTAAGTGAGAAATGAAATTGAAATGGGCAAAGAAATGAATAGGAGGGAGAGTATATAAAGAGAGAGGGAGGAATGACGTGGCAGACAGCTGGGACACCGTTAAAACACGGACACGTTGGACGGCACGTGAGGAATGGAGAGGATTTTGTGACGCCTGAAAAAACAGCTGGCCAATGTTGGATTTTATTTTTTCTTAATAAATATACGGTTTTCGTTTTCGGATTTTTTTTTTTTAAATTCATTTTTATCATTATTCTTATGAAATTTTGCAAAAAAAAATCATCCTAAACTATAAAATTTGTAATAATTATACCCTAATTTTTTTTTGAGTAAATATTAGGGAAGAGAGACAACAAACCTATATATAGGGTATCACTACTCTCAAATAAGTGAGAGTCAAATATGAATTTTAAGAATTGAATCTATGACCATGTTGTTGAATTGATTTACAACTAAATAATGGTACCAATGCACCACTGACCCATTTGATTTCTAAATTTTTAATTTGAGCAATTGCTTCCCTTCAAATGTAATAAGTGTTTGACATTGATAAACTTTATAATTGAGTGGGCAAAATATCCCCCTTTCTCTATTCTATTTCAAGACTATATATAGTCCACAAAATTATAAACCCTAGAAAATATTTACAATATTCAAATATAATAAATCTAGGAAATATTTAATTCCCTTTATAATTTCTAGCACTCTCCCTCAAGTTGGAGCATGTAAATTACAAATGTCCAATTTGTCAACTAAAAATCTAAATGGCTATTTTCCAAGTGCTTTTGTCAAGATATCAGCCAATTGATATGCAGTGGGAACATACTGAGTAACAAGATTTCCAGATAATAACTCAGCACGAACAAAATGACAATCTGCCTCAATATGCTTAGTACGATCATGAAATAAAAAATTCTTTGCAATATGAAGGGCAGATTGAATATCACAAAACAACTTCATAGGCTGATGATGCAAAACACCAAGAGAAACTAGTAATGATTTCATCTATTTTAACTCATAAGTAGCAACAGCCATTGCACGATACTCAGCTTCAGCAGACGAACGAAACACAGTTGTTTACTTCTTAGTTTTCCATGAGATAGGAGAAGAATCAAGAAAACCTACAAATCCAGATAATGAGCGACGGGCCAATGGATAAGCCGCCCAATCACTATCACAAAAGGCGGTCAAACTCTTCTCACTCTTCAACGGTAACAAAATACCTTGACCTGAAGCACCCTTTAAATAGCGTAGAACCCTTAAGGCTGCATCCCAATGTTGTACCTGTGGAACATTTAAAAACTATGCAAGAGTATGCACTGAATATCTTAATTCATGACGAGTTACAAATAAGTAAACAAGACGTCCAACTAAATGACGATATCGGTTTGGGTGCGTATACGGCTCCCCTTCGACACGAGTCAGTTGATGATTCTGCTTCATAGGTGTGTCAATAGGCTTACAACCTTTCATGCCAGTTTCAGTCAAAATATCCAAAGCATATTTAAGTTACAATGAAATATTCCTTCTTCACTTCAAGCTACCTCAATGCCTAAAAAATACTTCAAAACAGTCAAATCTTTCATATGGAAACATGAACTCAAATAATATTTAAATCTTAAAATTGCACCATGTGATGAACCTACCATAATCAAGTCATCAACATATAAAAGAACATGGAGAGATACCCTACCCTGAATATAACTGAACAACGAATAATCAACATAAGATTACGTAAAGCCATAACCTTTTAAAGCATTAGATAACTTAGCATTGTCGAGGTGCTTGTTTCAAACCATACAAAGACTTACCAACCTGCAAACCTTCCCTGAACGAAAGCACTATACCCTAGAGGGAGTCGCATATACATTTCCTCTTCCAAATCACCATGAAGGAAAACATTATGAACATTCATCTGATGCAATTCTCAATTCAAACTTGCAGCAATAGCAACAAAAAAATGAACAATCCCCATTTTTGCCACAGGGGAAAAAATTTCATTATAGTCAATACCTGCAACCTGACGATTTCCAAAAGCAACTACACGCCCTTTAAGACGTTCAACTTCACTTGATGATGTATATTTGATTTTATACACCCAACCATTACCAATGGCTTTCTTACCAGGAGAAAAGTCCTCTAAAGTCCATGTAGCACTACGTTCAAGAGCATCAATCTCAACCTGCATCACTTTACGCCAACTTGGATGTTTTAAGCCTCTTGAAAAGAGGTTGGCTCTTTGTCCTTTGAAATTTTCGTAAGAGAACATCTATGTTTCGTAGAAAAATTTTTCTAATCAACTTAACAAGCTATATTAAGAGGTTTACCTGAGGAGCTAGATCGAGATGAGAGAATAGTGAAGGTAGTAGAGTCTATATGTTGTTTCATTGTTGTATTTGTAATAAATTCACGAAGCTTTATCGAGGGAAATTTTGTACGATGACCATGACCTAGTACCTCAACACCAGTAGAATGGGCCCCATCACCAGAGCCTATACCAACACATTCAGTATCAACACCACTATCTACAGTAGTACCCGCAACAGGTATAACTTCAGTAAAACCATTACTAACATACTCGTCATCCTTATCATCCCAAATTGAAGGCTGAGCAAAATATATATCCCATTGCAATCTTGCATGGTCAGAAAGAGTCTCAATGAAGGGAAATTTATCCTAAAAGAATATTGCACATCACGACTAATGAAAAATTCATGTGTTTCTAAATCATAGAGACGCCAACCTTTCTTGCCTAAAGAATATCCAACAAAGATACACCTCTGTGATCTTGGGTCAAACTTATCTTTTACGCGAGGCTTATTTGAAGCATAACATAGACACCTAAAAACACGTAGATTGTCATACAAAGGATTTTGACCAAACAAGCACTCATGGGGTGTTTTTCCATCCAACACGGGAGTAGGAGTTTTATTTATGAGATGCACAACGGCTAGAACATATTCACCCCAAAAATATTTAGGTAATTTTGCTTAGAAACGTAAGACACGGGCAACATTAAGAATATGTCTATGCTTACGCTCAACTCTATCATTTTGTTGTGCAGTATAAATACAAGATGTTTGATGTAAAATTCCCTTCTTTGAAGATATTACTTTCATTGAAGGATGACCCAAACGTCTATGCTATAACATACTCGCATCTAGAATCATCACTTTATTCATCGAAATACTACGAGCACGAGCCGGCCTAAAGAAATAGACTTCATTACACTGCACCCTCGCTCCAATCAAGTTCCTCAAAGTGCGGTCTTGAATAAAACATAGCTTGTCTGTAAAGAAAAGAATATATTTTTGTTGTTGTAAAAGTTGAGATACAGATGCGAGTCGGAGCAGGAACATATAACACATTTCCTTTGTAGTTGTAATACTTTTCCCATTAGGCAATCCAACAAATGAGGAAATTTCACACAAATCTGAAAATAATGAACTATTACGAGACATGTGGTTTGATGCGCCAGTATCTATAATCCACTCACTCAAAATATTTGTCCCACCTAATTTTTCAGTTGTGGAGGTTGAAGGATGGACAGTCCTCTTAATTGCATCCATAATCTGTGCCCATTGATAATCACTTAGAGTTGGTGTACTTGCTCTGCCTTCCTTTCCAATATTGTGCAAACCACAAAAATGTGAACTACCCTCATTGCCAGAAAAATCATGCCTAAACATTTTGCAAGAATTGAACTGAACACTACAAATTATAGAAATAAACTTCACTGTCAAATGAATCACACCATACTAATGCACTGCACCCCCAATAAAATGCACAGTGATGTGGTACAATGGAATAGGAATTTAAATAATAAAAAAAAAAAAAATTATTTGAATTTCTCACAGCCACAATAAATATATAGCATATGAATTTGATAAAATAATGAAGAATAATAATAACAACTAGCAGAGCAATATAATCCCAATTGATTTTACTCTGATTAATTCCCTGGAATATGCCAATTTATCAATTGTGTACTGCCAAAGATTTATTTTGGTAGAATTAAAAAAAAAACAATTCTTTTTCCTTCTTCTCTAATTTAGAGAAGTTCTCATACCATGATAAATTTTATAATTGAGTGGGCAAAATTTTCCCTTTCTCCATTCTATTTCAAGACTATATATAGTCCACAAAATAATAAACCCTAGAAAATATTTACAATATTCAAATATAATAAATCTAGAAAATTTAGGAAATATTTAATTCCCTTTATAATTCCTAACACAATTAATCTCCTATATCTAATTTATGTAAGATATAAATAGATAAAATAGTCATTTAGAGGAAATAACCCGAAAAATGAAGAGAAAAGGAAACAATCAAAATCAAGGGAGAGATCAGTATTAAATAATATGAATATCACGTATACGCCCACAACATCTATACCTAATCTTTGATGCAGACTAAAGTTCAAATGAACTGTCTATGCATTAATAGGGAATAACAAAATAACTAATTTTGCATATTTTGTATTAAATACTATGAATACATTAAAAAAAACACACACACACACGCATGCAATTGTTAGTCTCAATCTACGTTCTTAAATAAGTTTCACCCAATTTTACTAAAACTTGTTTTCTAATGAGAACTGAGAAGTTTGCTTTATCATGAAATATACAATAAA
>JBBMKA010000001.1:395822-412912 GCA_037833695.1 Sechiopsis laciniata
AAATTCCTTCTTAATTGTTAGTTAAATTATTTTTAAAAAAATGAAGTTTTTTTAATTTAATTATTCTAGTAAGTTTCCTAAGTTTTTATTTTTTATTTTTTTAAATTATTTATATTAGCTTTTTCATTAATTTATAAATAGAGAATTTGCTGATATATTTTAGACTTTCTATTTTAATTAAGTAAAATTAATTGACTTCCATTGGTGTCAATGGTTGCTTTCAATTAATGTCACGGATTAAAGTCATTAAACTTAAGGATGTTTTGTAATTTATTCATTCTCTTCTTCTATCATTTTTTCATTCCCTTCTTCGGTTTCAATCATTTAATTGATTGACTTCAATCAATTCACTAAATTTTAAATGTGAGTATTTTATTTATTTTACAGAGGTCTGTCCCTTTTTCTACTACATACGAAATATTTTCAAAATTTTATTATTCGTAAAATTTCTTTAGTTTTTTTTTTTAAATAATACACAAACAATTCCCTTATAAAATATGTGTATATTGGTTTCTTCTTGTATTAAGATTAAATAAAATGAAAATAGTTTAATGAGAATAATTAAATATTCTAAGTAATAATAACAATTAATTTTAAAATTTATTGAAAATATATTATTAAAATTGAACATTTTGAAAACACGTAAATTAAAAGTGAAATAAATTTTAAGAATACACCATTAAAATGATATTTCAACATTATTTTTTTATTGTAATCAAAACAATATTTTTAAGATTTTCAAAAAAGAAAACAAGTTTAAAGGTATTAGGGAACGACCAATAACTAATAATGTAAGTCATGGTTTTGAATCTTATCTCTATTATTAAACTAAAAAAATGGTGATTTTGCACGTATAACAAAAAAAAAGAAAATATTTTAATCTATAATACAAAATCAAAATTAATTTATTTGTAGCAGAAAATTCAAATTGAATTCTATAATTGGTTGAGTTCTATTAGTGATAGAATTTAATCAATGATAGATTCATTCTATCATTGCTTGAGTTTTCTATCAGTGATAGAAATCCAAATTGAATTCTATTACTAGTTGAGTGATAAAAATCAATATGCTATAGATGAAGTATTTTAAAAATTCTGCTACAAATATAATACAAGAGGTAGAATGTGTTGTTGAAAGTAAATTCTCTAAAAAAAAGTTATTATTTATATAATTTTTTTTGAATGAGCTCATTGTTATAGTGTAAGCATGTTTACTTAGTGTAATTAAAAGAGAAATATTTACATAATATCCGGACATGATGTATAAAATAATGTCAACATATGTGACCCAATATGGACCACAATTTATTTTTGTTTATTTTAATTTTTTATCTTTTGAATTTAAAATCAAATAAACTGTAGCACATATTGAGCCATATAGGTGGACATTATTTTATATATAATGCGCTATGCAAATATTTCTCTAATTAAAGTGGATGGGAGCCCGTGAGAATATTTTTAATGAAAAAAAAAAAGAATAAAATAATAATAAAGGAGCTAAGATTGCGCAGCTGAGCAACTCTGGTAGACAGAGGTGTGCAACGTGTGCCACTTTAATGTATTTCTTTTTTGTTAGAAGTCCACGGTTTAATGTTGTATTAATGGAAGCCAATTAAGATTTATAAATTAATTCTCACTAAAATTATAACTTAATCAACATCAATATATATTCAAATAGAGATGTTAAACAGAATGAGAAATAACTGAGTGAGCAGAGACGAAAAATTTATTGCGAATTAAATATCATGTATTCCTCATTTCCGTATTCCATGAATACATCTCTACGTCCAAGTAATGAGTTTGAACCTCACTCTAATTTATTAATAGAAAGTGGATAGTGAAATTGAATTTAGTTTAGGTGTGGGAGAGTTTTTATTGGACAATTTCTTTTGTAAAATTTAAAGTGTGTGTTTTTTTAATGTAAGAATAATTGGGATTGTAGATTTAAACATGAAACCTCTTAGTTATTGAGTTATACGAGATATTATTGAAATTTTGTTTCTTTTGACAATTTAAAATGCAAATGATTTATTCTAGTTAAACTTTTGAATATTTGGAACAATTCTTTATTTTATTTTATTTTTTATTTTTTTGGGATTACAACAATGGAAAGTGGGAGATTTAAACCCATGACCTTTGAATTTTTGGATGTACACTAATACCAAGCAACTGTTCTTGTTTGCCCCTTCGAAACAACTCAATATATCATTATATATTTTGCATCATTTATTTTTTGTTGAATGTGTAATTGATTTGTGAATGGATGTTTTGACCACATTTTGTATTAGCACTCTAATATTATACAAATTATAAATTGTTTTTTTTTTTCTAAGAATATTACATAAGTGGGCGTAAGCTAAATTGTTATACAAATATTACAATAAATTACTAAATACCAAAATACATATGATATAAATTTAAATATTTTCATACATTCTTATATTTTTATTATTTTTTTTAATGTAGTTGTCATCCTTAAGAGGCAATATTGTTGGTACATGTAGAGGCTTGTGATCTCTTGCTCATGTCGACATAAAGGTCTTATAATTTTAAATAAGTTTAATTGTAAAATTTGTTCTCGTACGAATATAAACTTTGAAATGAGCATCAAATCTTTAAACATGTAATAAAACAAATTATAATATCAAATGGTAAAGTTGACTATTTTGAGAGTTAAATAGAAAGAGCGGTCATCCAAAACTTATGTCTTTTTTTACAATAGTATTGTATTGGAGATTTGAAGATATATATCAACTATCATTAGGCTAAATTCATTTTAACTAAATTTTTCTATATTTGTTTAAAAAAAATTAAAATTAAAAATTAAGACCCCATTTGATAACTATTTGATTTATTTTTAAAATCTAAACTTATTTTCACCAAAATTTCCTACAATATCTTTTATCTTTTTTATAATGTATTCATATATATTTTTTAAGAAAGTATGTGAATATTATTAACTAAATGTTAAAAATAAAAACAAGTTTTGGGAAGCTACTTTTTTTTTATTTACAAATTTTGATTTGATTTAAAAAAATATAAGTATGTAAATATCTAATTAAGATAATTATTGTAGTCTTAAATTTTAAAAATAAATAATTAAAAAAAATAGTTATCATACGAACCTAAATTTCTATATTTTGGTTGAAGGTATATATTTTTCATTCTTAATTATTCAAGCTTTGGTTAGGTTGACGACAACTCGAATGTTGGTTCTACAATTAAATAATTTTAAAAGTCAAGCAATAATTGAAATATTAAAAGAAAGAGTTTATATTACACTTCTGGTCTTCGTTTGGTGTGGTGGGCTTGGTGGCTGTCATTATAATCAACCCACTCAAAGAAGACTATTCCCTTTTATCACTTTGATATTAAAATGTTTATTTGTTTAATTAATAAATTATGTGTAGAAAATTAAAACCCATGACCAGCAAAATTTTTGTACTAATATCTTCAACCATATTATCAAGCTCTTTCTAAAAAAGGATAGAGAAAAAGAAAAAGAAAAAGTTTGGCTCATTTCATAACCATTTAAGTCTCGTTTCATAACTATTTATTTTTTATTTTTTATTTTTGAAATTTAAGTCTGTAACAACTATTTAAGGTTTTTTCTTATTTGCATATCTATATCTTACCCTATATTTTAAGAAACCAAATCAAAATTTAGAAAAAAAAAAAAAAAACTTCCAAAAGTTTGTTTTTGTTTTTAAAATTTGGTTAGCATTCACATATTTTTTTAAAGAAAGATGAATACATTGTAGGAAAGGTAGAGCACACTGTATAGAATTTGAATAAAAATAAGCTTAAATTTCAAAAACCAAAAACAAAAAAATCAAATAGTTATCAAACAGAGCTTTAGTTTTTAGTTTTTGAAATTTAAGTTTATTCTTATCAAATGTGTTCCATTTTTTCTACAATGTATCTTTTCTTAAAAAAGTATGTGAATACTAACAAAAAATAAAAAATAAAACAAACTTTTAAAAGTTTTTTTTTTTCCCGAAATTATAGTTTTGTTTCTAAAAATATATGTAAGATGTATACATGAAAATAAGAAATAATTGATGGTAAAGTAGTTGTTGTAGCCTTAAATTTATAAAATAAAAAATTTATATGTTGTTTTGGTCCAAACTTCATTTTTGAATATTTAAAATTTTGTGTAAAAACATCCTTCGTCTCTTTAAAATATTTTATTTTTAGTCATTTTTTATTTTAAACGTAAAATGATGATAATTTTTAACCTCTTAATAAGGTAAGTAAAATCAACAAATCCTACATAAAATGCATTTACTCTCAGATAATATGAGAGCTAAACATCGATTTTTGAGCTTGAACTCATGCGTGGAATTGAAATGAATTAACACCAAACAAGATAACCAACTGTGCCACGGCTCATTCGATAATAACAATAAAACAAATAATCTCAATTTTTATGATTAGATATTCATAGTAAGGACTATAATTAAATTTTAGAATTAAAATTATACAATTTTTGCTTTTATATAGGCCACCAAAGTTTAAAATTCAAATATAATTAATAATCGACTAAATACATCATTAAAGTTAAAATCATTGTAATATCAATATATTTCAACTAATTAGTGTACTTATTTTAATCAAAAGGTTAGAGATATAAAAATTAAAAAAAAAACTATGAATCATCATTAGTTGACTTAATGGTCAGATATTGGTCTCGAGACCGAAAGGATTCATGGGGTATTGGTTTAATTTGATAGTAATCCAATTCAACATCACGGTCATGATTCGTTCTTAAAAATTAATATTTGACTCTCATTTATTTGAGAAGTGTAGTATCCTATATGTATTCAAATCTTAAAAATAGATACTTATCTCTCATTTATTTGAGAATAGTAGTATCATTTATGTGGAATTTGTGGTCCCCTCTCCAAATTTGTACTAAAAAATAAAAATAAAAATAAAAATAATGGTCTTGAGAATATAGTGTTTACCTACTTACAATTAATTTTTACAAAATCATTTAAGAATCAAATATTATATAGTCAAATAATTTATCTCATAAAAATAATAGAATTGCAGTTGACTAGAACATTATATATATTATAAAATTATTAAATGTATTATGAAAAGACATTTGTAACACATATTTTGAGATCAAGAAGAATTTATTATATATTTAAATCAGGAAGAGATGAGAAAAAGTTCATTAAAATGTTTAATACGAATTACATAGAAATAAAAGGGCAAGATTGAGTTGGAGCAACGAAGAAGAGTAAGTAAAATCATGCAGGAGGCAGTACAGGAAGCGTTACGGTGGTTCAGCTGATCCGACGGCAGAGAGTGATTCCATCGCCAACGGGAAGCATAACGATTTCGATCCTAGGGTCAGCAGCGAGCGCCTTGTTGAGCTCCAACACGAAGTCTCTGTAGTACCTAACGTACTTGCGCAACGGCGCGTCGGGTGGGGCCACGACGGATCCGTTCCATAGAGTGTTGTCGTAGCCGATTACTCCCCCAATTTTGACCAAATCAATCAATCTCTTGTGGTAATTGATGTAGTTGTCTTTATCAGCGTCCACGAATATGAAGTCGTAGCTTCCATGATTCTTCTCCTGTGGTTCAATGCACGCAATCATTTTTCAGTTTGAATCTTGATTATTAGTTTTTCTAAACAAAATTAAATACTTCCTTAATATGTTTTGGAAAATGTAATTATAATGTTGGTAAATTTAAAATAATTGCATCTACCGTCATCAATACTTAGTCAATATAATATAGTATTATATGAAAGTACGTAACATTACTCATTAATATCCATCAATATATTTGCTAATTCTTTTAAAATGACTACGTTTGTAATCTTTTTCTAGATTTCACTATTCTTATAAATTTTTCGTATATTTTCGTTTAATTTTTAGGGCCTTGTTTGTCGTTTATTTAAACATTCATGTTGGTTATAATAACTCAACTTATACTTGACCAACATTTTTTTTTTAGTACAAGTTGAGAGAAGGAAACTATATTTTCACGAACATAATGAAAACCATCAACTCACAGACTGTTTTGGTGTATTTGACCCCCTTACTTGAACCTATATATTCGTTTATCTAAACTTTTTATTGATATATATATACATAAAAAGCAAAATCCACTTGGTAAAAATCAAGTGCTAATTTATTTTTATTAGATTAAATATTAATTTTAAATTTAAAAAAAAAACTTGGTTAATTATTTGTAATTCAAGTTACTTTGAGGATACACTTCATAAACAAGAGTAAATAATGATTTTCAATTTATAATAGTCTTTTATTAGTGACTAGACAAATTTTTAATTTTTTGATGATTGGTTGTTCACCAGCAATTCAATGGTTTCTTGAATTCTTACCCGCAATTGAAGTTATAATGTCCTTTCAAATTCTGAACTAACTAATCCAAAATCAGTAAAAATATTCATAATTAAAAATTGATAACCCAAAAATTGTTCTTACATCGGCCACCATTTCATCAAGAACAGGCAGAGCAGGGCCTTCCTTGAATTCAATCTTGTGAGCAACACCAGCTTTCTCAATCACCGGCAATCCGAGCTCATAATTTTCTCTGTTAATATCCATAGCCAGAATCTACATAGCCACAAACCAAAACTCAGAAACCAGACGAGAATAGCTAACGGAAAATATTAGATAGGATAGACATCCATCTCAAAATTAATTGCTTATGAGAGGAGTAGTCCACCATTCTTCATAAAAATCGAATGAATCTACGAACCGTTCCGTCTTCGGGAAGCGCTAAGGCTGTAGCCAGAAGAGAATAGCCAGTGTAAACTCCAATCTCCATCGTCTTCTTGGCATTAATCAGCTTCAAAAGCAAGTTTAGGAACTGTCCTTCGTCCGCCGATGTCGTCATGATGTTCCTGTATTACATATCCATCTTGTAAGGTTTCGTTTGATAACTATTTGGTTAAATTTTTAAAATTTAAGGTTATATTTTACTCCAATTTCCTCCAATGTATTTCATTTTCTTCGAACGTTCCGTCTCCGTCTGTTCTTAATAAAGCATGTAGATGCAAATTAAATTTTAAAAGTCAAAATAAATTTTTAGATTTGAAAGGTATTTTTTTTCTAAACTTTTGTTTGATTCAAAAAAACAAAAACTAAAAATAAAATGGTTACAACTAAATTTAAATTTTTTAGATTAAGTCGTTAATGATTGAGT
Source organism: Sechiopsis laciniata (assembly GCA_037833695.1). Taxonomy (NCBI): domain Eukaryota; kingdom Viridiplantae; phylum Streptophyta; class Magnoliopsida; order Cucurbitales; family Cucurbitaceae; genus Sechiopsis; species Sechiopsis laciniata. The sequence continues at coordinate 403,010 of JBBMKA010000001.1, forward strand.
TCTCTATGTACAAATAGATCACATAAGACGTAAAAATTATTAATGAATGGGTGAGTGACGTAATGGTTTCATTGATTCTATTAGTTTAAGTTAAAATTTTCTAATCTACATAGTCCAACTTGAGCGGAGACTATTACATATGAATTTTATAAGTTTATTTTTAGTTTCAATTCCACATTTCCAAGATCCGTTCTGATTTCCGATCAACAGATCAAAAACAGAAGAAAGAAAAATTAAATACAGATCTCGAAAACTGACCATGGATGTTTGGCTGTTAATTCTCTTAATTCCTTCATCGATTCCGGCTCTCTCGGATAAACGCTCGTCTCGAGAATGTACTGAAAGAATTTCACAAGATAATTTCAGTGATCGATCGGAAAATTTGAAAGAGTTCGTGAGAATTTTGACGGTTACCTGATACAGAGCATCGCTTTGTAATAAGCTCTTGTGGCCGACTTCTTGGTGCCTTCCGGCTTGATTCTGATCGTCTTGGCCGTTGGTTTTCGAAGCCATTGCCGTAGATTCTTGAGCTTTTGAACCTTTTTTCTTTTGAATCCCGATGAAGCTCCGGTGAGAAATTGGGGGAAATGGAGGTCTGTTTATATAGAGTGATGATGGTCCGGTTTGAACCGGAAATGACTCGGGTCGAGTTTACAAGGAACGGGTCGGGGTTGGTGAGAACGTGGTGGGTCCAGCGTTTTCTTTTCTTCTTATATTTTAATTTATTATTATTATTATTGTTATTTTTTTAGTTCTATTGGTGGAGTTTCGTGACTAAAAAATAAAAATGGTGAAATGTTTATTTATTCATTTAAATATGTGTATAATTTTTTTTCCCTTGCGTTGGATTGATTGTTTTGTGGTATCCTTTTTATAAAATTTGTGATTTCCTTTTTTTTTAATTTATACTTAAATAAAATAAAATAAAATATTATTATTATTTTAAAATAAATATTCATGTTTCTATGGACATTCTCATTGTATAGATACCTACAACATCAACATTTAAAATCTTAGTTAAATAGATGAAGCTAATAAGGAAGGAAATTTGGTAGTTTTCCCTTATAATTCACATTGTTACTAATATTTGATAGCTTGTTTTTTTTTTTTTTTTTTTTTTGAGAATAATATATTGTAGTTGGTAGTTGGTACATCTACTTGTTTGAGAATTTAGGAGAAAATGATGTAAAATCACAAAATCAAATCTGCATTTTATTTACTCATAAGATCACAAGATTAAGCCTATCTAATACCTACTACACATCATTTGAGTCAAGAATACTTATGACATAAATAGTAAATTAAAACATCTACCTCTAAGTTTTTATATAATAATTTATTTTCTTCTTAAAGTTAAATTCCTATAAATAAAAAGTAATAGAGGTGAATATCATGACTAAAGACGAAAAAAATAAAAGATTAAGGATAAAACTTAATGGTTTGGTTAAGCTTCATAAAATCGACTTTGTTAAAATTAGATCAAATGAGTCATTTAACCTTCTAAAGGGTTAGGAATAATTGATCGGCCCTAAAAAATTGACTTTGTTAAATTAGGTGCGGTCATCAACAATGCATTTAGACCACACCAATTTATTTGACTCATATGCGTGAGTTCTCACCGCAACATATTAGGAACAAATAATTTAATTGCAAATATCTAAAGTAAGAGAACAAATGGATTGAAAAAGATGGTTTTACTTAGATTACCACTGTCATTGACTCATTTGTTTAATTAATACATCAACATTTTCAATAACCTTTAAAAGAACAAATGGACATTCAAAAAATATTAAAACAACTTTTTGTTGAATTAAAAAATACAACTTTTTATAGCAAAATTTAAACATTAAAATAAAACTGTGTTAATGCATCTTTAACCTCACAATACTAAAAATGGTTGAAATACCAAACACATAACTAAAAATATAAATTAAAATTAAAGCAATCAATTAGGTTGAAATTTTGTAAGTGGTGATGAATTGTAGTTAGAAGAGTTGGTGAGATGGGGATGGAAATGATTTGCTGTCCAAGCAATACACAATGCCCAACAACAACCTAACCATAAAGAAAAAAGAAAAAAAAAAAAAAGAAAAGAAAAAAAAGCAAGTGATAGGTGGGTTTGATGGGGAGAGGGTCTTAGTTTAGTTGCATGCATTTTCTCAATTTCTTTTTTAAATTAATGTTTGCTATTGCACCATCATTTTGAAAGTGATGTGGAGTTGGTGAATTGAAAAAAAAGGCAAGATTCTTTTGCATCATCCATCTAACACTATAAAAATTCAAGGTCTTCCTAACCTACCAAATTTCCTCAAGTTTTGGGTGTTTAATTTTTTTTTTCCCCTTTGGGTCAAATGTGCTATTTTTGTTAGTGATGTTTAATTATCAATTTGTTTTTTGGTTTGTTATAGTCTTTTTTTATGGAAGAAACAATTAAAAAAATTATAAGGTGATAGAAAAAAAAATTAGCCAAACACTAAAAGACTTGGTGGGGTGTTGGTTTGATTGATTTTAATCTAATTCAACTTGTATTTGATTCTCATTTTATTTGATAGAAATAATATCTCTATGTATCATTTGTGGTACTCCTTCCCAATTTAAACTAAAAAAAAAAAAAACTTAGGCCGAAATGACTCTATTTTCTTTCAATCATTTTTATTAATACCAATTTAGATTATGAATTCATATTTTATCTTTGAGTCTTTATACTTATTATTATTATTTTTTTAAAAGTCTTTATAATTATGAATGTTCAAATTTAATTCAATTTTTAATAAAGTTTAAAGATTAGTCTTTATTAATTTTTTTGTTTTGACTTAAAGAAAAGTCAATAAAAAATAGGGCTTTTGTCGTCCATTCTGCACAGAATGGCCCATCAATTTGGGCCCAAACAAATATAGCTATGGGCTAAAACTTTCCAACCCGTATTGACATTGGCGTTCTTATAAACTTGTGACATTGAAAATAATTAAAAATATAACCATAAATGTTATTAATAATACATAATATTATATCAATAATAAATAATACTGCATTAATGAGTATTAATAATACATTATTGAAACATATTAACAACTATGCAAATAAATATTTTAAAATTTGACTTTATTATTATAATTTTTTTTTGAAAATAAAATTTAACTTTATTTGTAATTATTTTATTAGAATAGTTCATTTTTTACAATTGTCCTATAAACTTATATGTTAAAAGAGAAATGGTATTAAATTGTCTCGTTTAATAGACTAATTATAAATATAAGCAAATTCTAAAATATTTGCATTTAAAATAATAATAATAATTATAATAATTATTATTATTATTTTGTAACTTGAAACATTCATTAAGACAATGGTACTATTCATGATTTTAAGAAAAGCAATTACGATGATTGTTGTATACTTAAAAAAAAAAAGAATCATTTGCTTATCTTCTTTTACATTTTGATGATATACTGATTGCTGCTTAGAATATAAGAAGTAGATGAGACAAAATAGAGCTCTGTGAAAAGTTTAAATACGTAAGACTTGAGAGAAAACAAAAAATATATATGAGTAAGAAAATTATGAGAAATAGTAAAGTAAGAAACTTTATGATTAATTTTTAGAAATGCATAAACCTTTTAATTTTTCATTAACTTTCTACAAATATTTATAGTACACAAAATATCAAATTTTAAAAGATCTCATAACAAATACTAGATAATATCTAATAAATATTCTATCAAATTATAGAGAATATATAATAATATTCAAATGTTAAACCTAACATATCCTAGAGAATATCCTAACGATATTTATTTCTAACACTCCTCCTAAAGTTGGAGCATGTAAATACACATGACCAACTTGAAAACAAAGTCTGAATGCATGTCGCACAGATGCTACGTCTGTTATCGATCTCACCGTTGAACTGAATATACCGCTACTAAGATGCGTTATTGCATCACATGAATTGCGCGGATTTCACGAATCATCAAACTGTCGTCGAACAGAATATACCGCTACTAGGATGCGTTATTGCATCACACGAATCGCACGGATTTCACGAATCGTCAAATTGTTCTTGATCTCACTGAACAAAATATACTGCTAATTGGATGTTTTTTTTGCATCACACGAATCGCGCGGATTTCACGAATCGTCAGTTGTCGTTGATCACGTTGCCGACCATCTCTTTTCTTTTTGTTTTTTTTTTTTTTTGCAACCCTAATTTAGGGTGACTCTGATACCATGATAATTTTTTAGAAAAGCATAAACCTTCTCGTTTTTCATTAACTTTTCACAAATATTTATGGTACCTGAAATATCAAATCTCAAAAGATCTCCTAATAAATACTAGATAATGTCTAATAAATATAATATATAATTAATAATATTCAAGTGCTAAGCCTAACATATAATATCCTAATGATATTTATTTCTAACACTTTATATGAATCAAAACGAGTACATATAAAAAGTTAAATAGAGGTTTAATACGCACCATGTTAGGCCAATTAGTATTTATTTACCCTCAAATTTCAAACTTTCATCCCCTTTGTCTCTAGAGTAAGATTATAAGGTTGATTGTATGTCTTGATCTACCTTATTCAAATGCGGTTGATTCTCTCATGTATGAATGGTTTGTACTCGTTTTGATATATTTATTATGCGAATGGTTTGTACTCGTTTTGATATATTTATTATACGCAGTTAGTACGTATTTGAGCATTCTAAGATAAAGAACATTAAAAAGTACTTTAGTAGATATTGAGATACTTACGAAATAACAATGCTTTTTTTTTCATTTTATGAGAATTGGATATTAATTCACATGTTATGTTGATTCTAATTGTGCTGAGATCTTGATAGAAGAAAATCTCTTACTAAATATATATTTATTGTTGATGGTTCTGCTATTAGTTGAAAAGCTACTTTACAAAATATTGCCATGTTGTTTACCATAGAGGCTTAGTATGGGACTATTATTTTATTCTCTATCAATGAAATATCTAGTTAAAGAAAAACTAAGCTTTTATACTAAATTATTTGTATTTGATTCTACATTCAAACTTATGAAGTACACTGACACCTTAATTAAACCAACGTTGGAATAAAATTTCCAAATCCCAGATTCAATTGATCTAATTCAAACAAATATATAAAAATCTAGATCAAACAAAAAAGAATTGGAGAGAGTTTCGAGAGCCTCTTGACGTTCTTGACAAATTTGAATGTGAATAATGATGTCAAGTTTGATAGTAAATGTAGGGCTAATTTCCGAATCACTCTAATGTCAAAACCCTCAACTTCTTAGAACAAAGTATTATTGCATTGATGCAAATTTGCGTCTACATTTTTAGTTTATTAAATTCCATTTTAAATAATGATTGTAAAAGCCTCGAAAATAAGCATTAAGTTGTAATCGATGAACATTTAAAAAAAGTAAGAAAAAAGGTAAAACCAATTGAAGTCGAAAAAAAGAAACAAACAAAAGGCAGCCACCGTCCAAAGTGGGTCCCGAGGTCGAGTTTATTAAGGAACCATCCGTTTTTGTTTTGTTCCTTCGTAACGGCATTCTCTTATGATTGTATACATTTTGTGCTTTTTCTCTAACACTTCTCTTTATAAACCCCTCCTTTTGTTTACCTCTCTTCTCATCGACTGCCGCCGCCGACGCCGCCCATCTCTTCCATGTCAGGCCACCACCACCTTTGGACTCTCCTCAACTCGGGTAGTGATGTTGACGGTGACAACGATAACGACAATGACAAATCTCCTATCAAAACTCAGCTCTCGCCTCCGCAACCATTAGCGGGGAGGAAGAGGGAGGCAATGGAGGGGAAACCGAATGCGGTTGCGGAGTCTTCGGATCATGATGTTCATATTTGGACGGAGAGAGAGAGGAGGAAGAAGATGAGGAATATGTTCTCTAATCTTCATGCTTTGCTTCCTCACCTTCCTCCTAAGGTAACTTCATTTTACATAAAATGTTAAATTTATATACAACAAATGCCCATCAACTTTGTTATTTATTTTAAAAGGGACTTTTATTGAAAGGATTCTAGAATTTCATTGAGAATAAGAAGTATGCAAGTAACATATTAAAAAGTTACCAAAAAATTAAAGAAAACTTTGATTTTAAAGCTATGGAGGTTGCTTGGGTAATTTTTGAAAATATTAAGCTCACTACACCAATTGATCGTATTAGCTATTTCAAAAGCATTCCTATTTATTCTTTCTAAAGATGAAATTTATTTTGATATTTCATGAGTATTTAAAAACTCTCCATTGATATACTTGTATGATTTAATAACTAAAAAGTTTTCAATATTTTTAAATGGCGGTTCTAAGCCGCCGTCTTGAAATGTCAACTTTTATTCAAAGTTCCTAAACATTTTTATTTGAATGATCGAGAGTAATACTACAACTTTTGAAAGAATATAATATTTTTTCAACTAATGATAGGAGAAAGTTTATGGCTATTTTGTATATTTTAGCGTAAACACAAATTTCTTCAATCTATTGTTCTTTAAAATTAAAGCTCACAGCTTTTGTACTAGTTTTTTTTTTTTTTTTTTTTCTTTTTATCTTCTTGTCGTTTATTTGTGATTTATGATATGATTTTGATTATGAGGATGTTCTTTGTTCATATAAATACAAGTTTTAAAATGAGTGATGAACCATAAAAGCTGCCAACAAATTGTATGTGCGGTCATATAAGAGTCTTTGTCGTCTATCTCATACTTTTTTCTTTTTCCTTTTTTTAGGGAATTTTATGCCTTTTAATATTAATGGACCGGGTAGGTTTTAATGACATGTTTTTTTAAACTTAATAACATGTTTTTAAATGTAAATTACAAAAAGTGCATGTTTTTTCTATATATATTTTTAATGGTTTTTTTTTTTAAAGGTTTTACAGGTGTTTTTGAAAAATTGTCTGATTTTTTGTTCTTATTTTGAAGAAATTATTGAATTAATTTTGTTCTTTTTCTAAGGAAAAACTAAACAAGGGAAGAAAAAAAAAATCACAAGAATACTAGTAAATTCAAATATATACGATATAAACTAATATTCATACATTCAAAGAGTGCATGAAACAAACACACAAATGTATGGTTAACAATACTTTTGTTTTCATGGATATCTATGCTCAAAACTTAATTAATAAAATAATACTGTATAATTGAATATTAATAATGCCGTATTTTTTTTTTTTATTATAGATACAAATATTTTCAAATTTATCTAAATCTGCAATCATTTTGTAAAATTCGACTATCGATCACAATTTCCATTTAATCTATTAACTTCTATTTTTATAACTATTCAAAGTTTAATCTCAACCTTCATAAATAGATACAATATACACACATATAATGTATATTTTTGTTAGTTATTATTTAGCAATAATTAATAATGTGGAATACATGCATGACAGGTAGACAAATCGAGTATAGTAGACGAAGCAATAAATTACATAAAAGCCCTTCAACAAACCCTCCAAAAACTCCAAAACCAAAAGCATGAAAAGCTCAAAAACAACAACAACAACAATTATACTCCAGCTCTGAGCTCTAAGAAGGACGACATGTTGATGACCCGCGAGGCTTTCTTGGCCGACAACGACATGTCGTCCAATGTTCCACCAGCGGCGCCGTCGTGTACTACGGTGTTCCAGACATGGACTTCGTCGAATGTTGTGTTGAGCGTGTGCGGCGGCGATGCCCATTTCAGCGTGTGCTCCGACAAGAAGGCAGGGCTGTTCGCCGCGGTTTGTTATGTTATGGAGAAGTATGAGATTGAGGTTGTTTCTGCTCATGTCTCCTCGGATTTACGACGTACCTTCTTTATGATTCAAGCCCATGTAAGTTGTCACCTTTCTCTCTATTTTTGTTCACTGTTTCTATATATTTGAATTTAACAACTTTTGAAATGATCATTAATAAGATTGAGGTATGAGTTATTTGCGACATGCTTCCTCAAAGATCTCGAGTTTGAGACTTCTAGAGAAATGCTTAACATAAAATACCTTTAAAATATTCTAAATCTTGTAACAATTCAAAAGTTTAAGTTAATAAGCCGAGAAAATTTATCTTATATCAACCAACAAAATTTAAAAGAAATAATGATAATTTTTTAAAATGTATTTTTGTTTAATTTTTTTTATCAAAAGTTCAATATTTTTTTTTTTGAGCGAAGTTCAAAGCTTTCTTTAAGAAAATGAAATTCTAGAGAAATTGAGAGATAAAATATAAATTACAAAAATCATTATGAAACAAATTTTAAAATTTAAAAAAAATTAGAGATTTAAATTCTGCGATTCCATTTTTTTGTACTAAGACTTAAATCTTTTAAAATCGTCAAAATTTGTGAATTATGTTCTTTTATAAAACACTGTTGATGCCTAGAAATTAAGCTTAAGGGTGTCACTTAATTTGTGTTTTATTAGCAAAAGAAGACACGTCATTGAATTTTAATTAGCATTATATAATAATAATTTAAAATTATATTTACTTTCTTACTAATTTTTGTGTTGAAACTACAAAAATAATATATATATATATATAACAATGACTTTTATATGACAACAAAAATATAACATAATTAGCTGATTAGAGATTGATAAGTTTAAATTTCCATCCAATTTATTATTAAGTTAAAAAAAGCTAAAAAACTTTTGCAAATATTAAATAATTATAGATTATTTCTTATATTAAGAAAATATTTAAATGAGGAAGAAAATATAAAAAATGGAAATATTACAAAACTATAATCTGCCTCAAACACTCATGAATATCATAAAATAAAAAGAAAATTATTACAACGTCATAGTTTGAAACGAGTTATTTCGATGAATGCAGGTAAATGGAGTTTGCGATGAATCCGGGGTAGCGATCATGGCCGAAGAAACATTCAAGCAAGCTGCGGGGGAGATCATATTCTGGTTATCTTCTTGATTGGATTGTCAAATCTTTCTCCAACATGAAAGGTCTTTTATGAACTTTCAGAGTGTTTGAATATCATTAATGGCTACTTTATTCTCACTTGTTGTGCCATTAGAAAAGAAAAAAAAAATTAGGGAGCTTGTTCTTGTTGTTATGGTTCTATTATGCAAATATAAATCATTCCATTTAAACCTTAGCTAGCTCTCACCAAAATGTTTACAAGAAGTTAGAAATGAGCCTAATTTTCTATTTGCATCTGGTTCATGGATATACTTTTATCAAATTTTGGACATAAAATAATGGAGTTTTATATTGTTTATAAATTAATGAAGCTTAAATTATGGTATAAGTTTAACGGGAAATTCATATGAGTCTCCACTATAAATTTTTTTTCTTTTTAAACTTGTATGGCAGAGAAAGTAAATTAGATAAAAGAGAAAATTTTATAGGGTTTAGCATTAAATTTTAATTTGGTATTTGATAACCATTTAGTCTTTTATTTTTTATTTTTGAAATTTAAACTTATTTTTACTCAAATTTACTATCATACATTACCTCTTTCCTTAAAAAAATATGTCAATACAGTAAAAAAAATTCAAAAACCAAATTTTTTTCCAAATTATGGTTTTTTTTTTTTTTTTAAACTTAGGTAAAATATAAATACGTAAGTAAGGAAAAAAAACATATGTTGAAGCAATTATTATAAACTTAAATTTCAAAAAAAAAAAATCAAACGGACCTAAATAATACTCGGCTTATCAATTTGCTAAAAGCAAAAGACACTTTCCCTCTCCAAAACTCACTTTATTAAGGTCCCGTTCGATAACCATTTCGTTTTTCGTTTTTTGTTTCTAGTTTTTTTATTTTTGAATTTTGGTTTTTTGTTTTAAAAAATAAAAACAGTATATATTTGATAACTCATTTTAGTTTTCTATTTTTGAAAACTAAAAACCAAAAAACATGTTTGATAACTGTTTTT